>JAQNBH010000012.1:33829165-34336665 GCA_028752905.1 Cladorhizidae sp. MBARI D1340-BT2 | reverse complement strand
CAGTGAATATATGAGCATGGCACAGTGGTAGTCTTTTATTCTATACAGTGAATATATGAGCATAGCACAGTGGTAGTCTTTTATTATATACAGTGAATATATGAGCATAGCACAGTGGTAGTCTTTTATTATACAGTGAATATATGAGCATAGCACAGTGGTAGTCTTTTATTCTATGCAGTGAATATATGAGCATAGCACAGTGGCAGTCTTTTATTCTATGCAGTGAATATATGAGCATAGCACAGTGGTAATCTTTTATTCTATACAGTGAATATATAGCACAGTGGTAGTCTTTTATTCTATGCAGTGAATATATGAGCATAGCACAGTGGTAGTCTTTTATTCTATGCAGTGAATATATGAGCATAGCACAGTGGTAGTCTTTTATTCTATACAGTGAATATATGAGCATAGCACAGTGGTAGTCTTTTATTCTATACAGTGAATATATGAGCATAGCACAGTGGTAGTCTTTTATTCTATACAGTGAATATGTGAGCATAGCACAGTGGTAGTCTTTTATTCTATACAGTGAATATATGAGCATAGCACAGTGGTAGTCTCTTATTCTATACAGTGAATATATGAGCATAGCACAGTGGTAGTCTTTTATTCTATGCAGTGAATATATGAGCATAGCACAGTGGTAGTCTTTTATTCTATACAGTGAATATATGAGCATAGCACAGTGGTAGTCTTTTATTCTATACAGTGAATATATGAGCATAGCACAGTGGTAGTCTTTTATTCTATACAGTGAATATATGAGCATAGCACAGTGGTAGTCTTTTATTGTATGCAGTGAATATATGAGCATAGCACAGTGGTAGTCTTTTATTCTATACAGTGAATATATGAGCATAGCACAGTGGTAGTCTTTTATTGTATGCAGTGAATATATGAGCATAGCACAGTGGTAGTCTTTTATTCTATACAGTGAATATATGAGCATAGCACAGTGGTAGTCTTTTATTCTATACAGTGAATATATGAGCATAGCACAGTGGTAGTCTTTTATTCTATACAGTGAATATATGAGCATAGCACAGTGGTAGTCTTTTATTCTATACAGTGAATATATGAGCATAGCATAGTGGTAGTGTTTTATTCTATACAGTGAATATATGAGCATAGCAGTGAATATATGAGCATAGCACAGTGGTAGTCTTTTATTCTATACAGTGAATATATGAGCATAGCACAGTGGTAGTCTTTTATTATACAGTGAATATATGAGCATAGCACAGTGGTAGTCTTTTATTCTATACAGTGAATATATGAGCATAGCACAGTGGTAATCTTTTATTCTATACAGTGAATATATGAGCATAGCACAGTGGTAGTCTTTTATTCTATACAGTGAATATATGAGCATAGCACAGTGGTAGTCTTTTATTCTATACAGTGAATATATGAGCATAGCACAGTGGCAGTCTTTTATTATATACAGTGAATATATGAGCATAGCACAGTGGTAGTCTTTTATTATACAGTGAATATATGAGCATAGCACAGTGGTAGTCTTTTATTCTATACAGTGAATATATGAGCATAGCACAGTGGTAATCTTTTATTCTATACAGTGAATATATGAGCATAGCACAGTGGTAGTCTATTATTCTATACAGTGAATATATGAGCATAGCACAGTGGTAGTCTTTTATTCTATACAGTGAATATATGAGCATAGCACAGTGGTAGTCTTTTATTCTATACAGTGAATATATGAGCATAGCACAGTGGTAGTCTTTTATTCTATACAGTGAATATATGAGCATAGCACAGTGGTAGTCTTTTATTCTATACAGTGAATATATGAGCATAGCACAGTGGTAGTCTTTTATTCTATACAGTGAATATATGAGCATAGCACAGTGGTAGTCTTTTATTCTATACAGTGAATATATGAGCATAGCACAGTGGTAGTCTTTTATTCTATACAGTGAATATATGAGCATAGCACAGTGGTAGTCTTTTATTCTATACAGTGAATATATGAGCATAGCACAGTGGTAGTCTTTTATTCTATACAGTGAATATATGAGCATAGCACAGTGGTAGTCTCTTATTCTATACAGTGAATATATGAGCATAGCACAGTGGTAGTCTTTTATTCTATGCAGTGAATACATGAGCATAGCACAGTGGTAGTCTTTTATTCATATATGACCTTTCCTCCATAGCTAATCATGGATGAGAAAGAGGTCTGGCGTGCTGTGGTAAGGTGGGGTCAACACAAAGCCATGGTGCCACACCTTGCTGTACTCTGGTCGGAAGACGACCGTGCTCTGGTCAGGAACGCCCTCGATGGCATACTTCAGCACGTCCAAGTGATGGACATCGATAGTGATGTGTTCTCCAAAGAGGTGGAACCAACAGGCTTGTTGTCGAGGGAACTGATAATGGAGAGATATCGACATGATGCTATAAGTGCAAGTGGTGGGAGTGGTTTGAGTGGAAGGGCTGTGGATAGTCCACGAAGTGGTCTCTGTGGAGGTGTCGGAGTATCGCAGGAACCGTTTGCTGAGTCGACTATTCTTAACACAAAGTCAGATTGGCAATGGGATGTCCTGGATTGGTGAGTATGTCTTTAGGCTATGCTGGACATGACAAGGATGCATAGGTCACATGACATAGTAGCATGTGTCGTTGATATGTCACATGACATGGTTGCATGGATCACATGAGATGCACTGACTTTACTCTCCAGTAGTGGGAGGCATAGGTCCACCTATATATACATGCATACATCCCAGGGCATCTGCTTCATCTCACATGCTCGTACTCCGGAATCCCTCGCCTGCAGTCCATGGCACGCTCTGATACCCTTACTACTATAACTCCTAGACTCATGAAGAATGCTTGCTGGACATTTCAGTGTCATGTGACACACTTTAAGGTCTGGTATGTCTTATGGATGGGTTCTTGATTTAGCAGCAAAAAATTTGCTGACTTTTCGCCTCTTAATTATTACTATTTTTTACAGATTTTCTTTAGCTGTGGATCAAGCTCAGAATATTGTTCATCAAGAGGCAGTGATCTATAGAAGCTGGGGCAGGGACTATAGAGGCAACCTATAGAGGTAAGGCAGGGACTATAGAGGCTGAGGCAGGAACCTATAGAGCAACTTATAGAGGCTGAGGCAGCGACCTATTGAAGGTAAGGCAGCGACCTATAGAGGCTGAGGCAGGGACATATAGAGGCTGAGGCATTGATATAGAAACATGTTCTATTCTGGTGATCCCATTCTGCGAGGTACGTCCATTATCTCTTATTGTGAACTCAGGTCTTGTACTAACCACAGTTACCTCACCTTGTTAAAGGTCAGACAGGCTTCACTTCTTTCATTGGCTGTTGTGTATTTGCAACAACAAAAAAGCGGTATTATTTTGTCAAACTTGCTCAAATTTGTGCGCCATACTACCAACTTTAAGATGGCTAAGTTGAGTGTAGGAGATTTGTGAGTTATTGCAGTTTCCAATACATACTTGTACACAATATATGCATATTCTGTGATTGTAATATTCAATATTCCTCTAGGTCCCCGTCATGCTCCCCTCAAGATTGGGTGCTATTGTTCAGGGGGTCAAGAGATGGATTTTCCGCACGAGACTTTCACGGCTCTTGTGACGAGAAGGGGGCCACTATTACCGTTGTCAAGGTATGCACCAGCCAGACACTGTTGTGGTGAGAAGGGGCCCACTATTACCATTGTCAAGGTGAGCACCAACCAGACACTGTTGTGGTGAGAAGGGGCCACTATTACCATTGTCAAGGTATGCACTAACCAGACACTGTTGCGGTGAGAAGGGGCCCACTATTACCATTGTCAAGGTATGCACCAGCCAGACATTGTTGTGGTGAGTATTACCATTGTCAAGGTATGCACCAACCAGACATTGTTGTGGTGAGAAGGGGGCACTATTACCATTGTCAAGGTATGCACCAACCAGACATTGTTGTGGTGAGAAGGGGCCACTATTACCATTGTCAAGGTAAGCACCAGCCAGACACTGTTGCGGTGAGAAGGGGCCACTATTACCATTGTCAAGGTATGCACCAGCCAGACATTGTTGTGGTGAGTATTACCATTGTCAAGGTATGCACCAACCAGACATTGTTGTGGTGAGAAGGGGGCACTATTACCATTGTCAAGGTATGCACCAACCAGACATTGTTGTGGTGAGAAGGGGCCACTATTACCATTGTCAAGGTAAGCACCAGCCAGACACTGTTGTGGTGAGAAGGGGCCACTATTACCGTTGTCAAGGTATGCACCAGCCAGACACTGTTGTGGTGAGAAGGGGCCCACTATTACCATTGTCAAGGTATGCACCAACCAGACACTGTTGTGGTGAGAAGGGGCCACTATTACCATTGTCAAGGTATGCACCAGCCAGTCACTGTTGTGGTGAGAAGGGGCCCACTATTACCGTTGTCTAGGTATGCACCAGCCAGACATTGTGGTTACATCCAGCAGTTCCTCCCTTACCTTTTATTTTTCTCTCCCCCCCCCCCGCTTGTCTCCTCCCTTTTCTCATCATCTCGCCCCTTTCCTAGGTCCAAGGGGGACATATATTTGGAGGTTACTCAGAATCGAGTTGGAGCAGTCGCTATAGACGTGGAAAATTCGCAAGTTCCAATGAATCCTTCCTCTTCTTCGTCCAGGGTTCCGGAAATGCACAGCCCACAAAGTACCCGATACATCAAGAAGCCTACGCCATCAACAATCACCCAGGGTGAGTATCTAGGCATGAACAATCACCCAGGGTGAGTGTCTAGGCATCAGCATTCACCCAGGGTGAGTGTCTAGGCATGAACATCACCCAGGGTGTGTGTCTAGGCATCAACAATCACCCAGGGTGAGTGTCTAGGCATCAGCATTCACCCAGGGTGGGTGTCTAGGCATGAAAATTACCCAGGTGGTATTGATTCATCAGAAATCACCCAGGGTGAGTGTCAATCCATAAGAGTCCACCAGCTTGCCACTGACCCCATACCTACCTAACCCCCAGCTTGCCACTGACCCTATACCTATTGCCACTGACCCCATACCTACCTAACCCCTAGCTTGCCACTGACCCCATACCTACCTAACCCCTAGCTTGCCACTGACCCCATACCTACCTAACCCCCAGCTTGCCGCTGACCCTATACCTACCTAGCCCCCAGCTTGCCACTGATCCCATACCTACCTAACCCCTAGCTTGCCACTGACCCCATACCTACCTAACCCCTAGCTTGCCACTGACCCCATACCTACCTAACCCCTAGCTTGCCACTGACCCTATACCTACCTAACCCCTAGCTTGCCACTGACCCTATACCTACTTAACCCCTAGCTTGCCACTGACCCCATACCTACCTAACCCCTAGCTTGCCACTGACCCTATACCTACTTAACCCCTAGCTTGCCACTGACCCCATACCTACCTAACCCCTAGCTTGCCACTGACCTATACCTACCTAACCTCCAGCTTGCCACTGACCTATACCTACCTAACCCCCAGCCCCCACCCTCCCCTTCACCCTTTTCACACTCATGGTATGAATTAGGTTACTGATAGTTACTATTTGATAAGCTACATATTTTGCTGTTGACATAACTAACATTCCAAATTCATGGGTGACTGCCCTAAATGGCACAATCCCCATCTTGCCTTGTCATAGTAGTTTCCATGGCACCCCTTTGAAACAGGCCAGATGAACCCCTGCTTAGCCATTGCATACAGAACTGAATCCATGGGAGCTGAAAGTGTTCCTACTGTGAGAGCCATAATGACATCCAACACTGTAAATTCTTGAGGAGCTGGGGATCTTTGGTACAGGGGGTGCTTTCTAGTTCAACTGCACTCAGATATATGGGATAGTTGTAGAACAACATGGTTCTGTTGTATTTGGCTGGGAAGAGCTTTATGGAGGACACATACTTGGTCAACTAGAATCAGATATATATGGGATAGTTGTAGAACAACATGGTTCTGTTGTATTTGGCTGGGCAGAGCTTTATGGAGGACAGATACTTGGTCAACTAGAAATGGACAGCACATTCTTTCTCATGTTGTGCAACTTTAATGGCCTCTTATAAGGAAACAAGACTCCTATCTGTCTTCATACTTCCACCCACCTCTATAGTAGTGACTCCTTTTTCTACATCTCTCCCCTTATCTCTTGTCCTCCTTCCACCTATTCCTCTACCCGCTTCCTCCAACCTTGTTCCCTTGACTGTGCCCCCTCTCCCTCTGCCGCTATATTCTACGATGTAGCAATGGTCCCATTTTTGGTGCTGGAGCTGACCTGTTTATCAGTAACAACTGTAACATCAACCAAGACTCATACTCGCAGCTAGGGCACTCTTATGGGGACCCCTCCCTCCCCCCAGGAACATTAACAGGTGATAAATAGGATAACATCAACATTTAATGATGTGCAGAGTATTAGAGTCACATCTCTCACACCCACAGTCCAGGGCCTCATACAGAGTCAGCACTGCCATGCTCTCTCATAACCACACCCACAGTCCAGGGCCTCGTACAGAGTCAGCACTGCCATGCTCTCTCATAACCACACCCACAGTCCAGGGCTTTATATAGAATCAGCACTACCATGGCTCAACACTGCAACCTATTTCCCCATTATATAATTATAATGTAGTGATCAGATTAAATTTTGCATTATAGTTCCACAAACAGTCATAAAAAGAATAAATAATAAGGAAATATACCAACAACTAATTAAGTGGCTTACTTAACTATGCCCTCTATTTGGTAATGAATGTGTTCACACATTTAATTTATAATACACAAACTTTATTTGTGGCTTATTGTAATGCATTTATTTTTAGCTATAACTTTTTGTGTAAAGAATGGACTTCTCAAACTGTTTTAAATACAATAAGCTGCTGTTTGGTTATAAGAAGGAGCTCCATTGAAGTGAGGAAACAAAAGCTACGCACTCTACGTTGCTATATGTCAACTACAAACTTTATGCCATCGAAATCCACCCAGGAGTGCCTCCTTGCTCAAGAGCAAAGGAACTCAGAGTGATTCCTGGTGAGCACAGGTGCCTGTGCTGATTTCCACCGAAAAAGAACTTCCAGAGACAGTAAGGAAGAGACCGTTAAAGAAGGCAGTTACAATCGTCAGCCATAATTTAAAAAAACCTTTTAATTTTCCCCTCACAACAGGTTTAAACAGCAATTTAATATAATACAGGTTTAAACAGCAATGTAATAAATATAATACAGGTTTAAACAGCAATGTAATAAATATAATACAGGTTTGATCAGCCAAGTAATATAATACAGATTTAATCAGCAATGCAATATAATACAGGTTTAAACAGAAATGCAGGTTTAAAGGTTTAAACAGTCATGCAATATAATACAGGTTTAATCAGCAATGTAATATAATACAGGTTTAAACAGAAATGTAATATAATACAGGTTTAAACAGAAATGTAATATAATACAGGTTTAAACAGAAATGTAATATAATACAGGTTTAAAGAGCCATGTAATATGATACAGGTTTAAACAGCAATGCAATAATTTAATACAGGTTTAATTAAACAGCAATGCAATATTGGTCTTCTTTATATTCTAATAGGTAAAGGGTCATATATGTTTGGGGTTTAATCACCTTCTCAATAATCAACTTCAAATTGTATTCACTCGATGTTTCAACTAGCCTTCATATTTATAATTTTATTTTGTCGTGCTAAAAAAATTAAATTCAGCTTCCTTCAAGAAGATGACGCCGCCATGACTGCATTTATGATAGTCATTTATTTTCCACATTATATAATTATAATGTAGTGATCAGATTAAATTTTGCATTATAGTTCCCATAAAAATAATAAATAATAAGGAAATATACCAACAACTAATTAATGGCTTACTCAACTATGCCCTCTATTTGGTAATGAATGTGTTCACACATTTAATTTATAATACATAAACTTTATTTGTGGCTTATTGTAATGCATTTATTTTTAGCTATAACTTTTTGTGTAAAGAATGGACTTCTCAAACTGTTTTAAATACAATAAGCTGCTGTTTGGTTATAAGAAGGAGCTCCATTGAAGTGAGGAAACAAAAGCTACGCACTCTACGTTGCTATATGTCAACTACAAACTTTATGCCATCGAAATCCACCCAGGAGTGCCTCCTTGCTCAAGAGCAAAGGAACTCAGAGTGATTCCTGTGCCTGTGCTGATTTCCACCGAAGAAGAACTTCCAGAGACAGTAAGGAAGAGACCGTTAAAGAAGGCAGTTACAATCGTCAGCCATAATTAAAAAAACCCTTTTAATTTTCCCCCCACAACAGGTTTAAACAGCAATTTAATATAATACAGGTTTAAACAGCAATGTAATATAATACAGGTTTAAACAGAAATGCAGGTTTAAAGAGTCATGCAATATAATACAGGTTTAATCAGCAATGTAATATAATACAGGTTTAAACAGAAATGCAGGTTTAAAGGTTTAAACAGTCATGCAATATAATACAGGTTTAAACAGAAATGTAATATAATACAGGTTTAAACAGAAATGTAATATAATACAGGTTTAAACAGAAATGTAATATAATACAGGTTTAAACAGAAATGTAATATAATACAGGTTTAATTAAAGAGCCATGTAATATGATACAGGTTTAAACAGCAATGCAATAATATAATACAGGTTTAATTAAACAGCAATGCAATATTGGTCTTCTTTATATTCTAATAGGTAAAGGGTCATATATGTTTGGGGTTTAATCACCTTCTCAATCTCAATAATCAACTTCAAATTGTATTCACTCGATGTTTCAACTAGCCTTCATATTTATAATTTTATTTTGTCGTGCTAAAAAAATTAAATTCAGCTTCCTTCAAGAAGATGACGCCGCCATGAGACTATGCATTTATGCATACGCAGACACATGCATTATAAGTAGCTACCTGGTTTTGTTGAAGGTCTGTGTCTGTGCTGTTAACTACTATCATAAAAGAAAGCTTCTAAGTCAACCAAGTGATTTGTGTACTGCTGCCATGATTTCACACTCACGATCGTGTTTATTGTATTATCGATCCTTTACCATTATTATGTATAATAAAATAAAAATTATTAGTCACTGCAATGCACTAGACAATTTTCTTCCAGTAGTAATACTATAATGAATAATACTATAATGAATGGATCTATGGATCTATGGATCTATGTTGAAGGTTTTTAAGTTTTTTTGAGGGAGTCGGGCACGCTGGGTTTTTTTAAGCTAAAATTGATGCCAAAGTGAACAAGACATGTGCTTTGATTTTTTGTGTGTGTTTTTGGCCTCCACCATTTTGAAATGTGGAATGATACTTTGCTCCCCAAGATAAAACAATTACAGATTATATCTGTGCTCAGTCACACATTAAAGTTTAAAAAAAGAAGATAAATACATGATAAATAGATAGATATACATGGAAAGTAAATGAGCAGCTGCTTGCTGACTGGGTCAAACTAGACTCGATTGAATTTTGAATGTTTGGCTAAGAAGAGAAATGAATTAGCTGAATCTAGTAAAAAAATTGACATGTTTGGCAAGTTATGTATGAAATGAACTGTAGACGATGGATGTTGCTTAGAGTGAGAAACAGCATATTGGACGTCTTTTGGAATAAAAAGTACGGCAAATAGACATACTTATACACAAGTCATATATGGGGAAGTGATAGATACACAGGCCGAGGCACGACCCTGAACATGAATATTCACAGCTTAAGGTTTTTACGGCTATTGGATTGCTCCTTTGCGAAGGATTCAAGGCTCTCTCGAAGTGTTTTCAGGGGCAAAATTGGCTGGAGACATAGTTTATGATATTAAGAAGCTGCCAAAGTGGGTTTTAGCTGAGATATAAGCCTTGCTTTATGTAGCTGCCATTTATATATATAGTTCATATTCTGTATTGGTTCAGGAATTGAGTTTTTTGGTACAGCAAACTAATCTTGAGGATAAGTCATCGTGATCTAGCGCCTATAAGAACATATGCACTCATGAACACGTAAGGAATCTTATTCAATATTTGGTGAATTGAAACAAAGCGACAAGTTCGACACCTAAACCCACCAAAAAACATGCCGAGTGTGATCTCCACAACACATTTGTTGTTGTTGTTATAATATTCCTTTAATGAAATATTAATTATTAATTATGGCTAGTTTATTGGTTACAACACTAAAATTTGGGAAACTAGAACTCTGTGTTAATATATTTCATAATTTCAATTTATTTTGTTTGTTCTATCCATGATATATTCCACGTGGCGTTCTATCTTGCTGCTGATGCATGGAAAGGTTGTAAGGAGCCGTGGCATAGGTGGGTATGTCTTCAAGCTAAGCTACAAGCAGAGCAGAGAAAGGCACACCAACCTGCTGTGTAGCTTTCATTTCTTGATCAGTTCTTTCACAACATTGAGATAATCTACTGCTCTAGCATGTGAGGGAACGGAAGATGATAGCATATGCCTTTGGCACCATCGTGTCTACTTTTGGACTTCATATTCGATGTGCTATGATAACCTCAGGCTCTGATAATGAGCAACAACTCAGAGGAGGCCTAGGAAACAATACAGTTTGCTAGCTATGTACACATTACATTAATGCTGAACCTACTTGCTAGCTATACACATACACATAGCTAACCTTACAGCTTGCTAGCTACACACACACACACATGAATGCTAACCCTACAGCTTGTTAGCTACACACATACACATGAATGCTAATCCTACAGCTTGCTAGCTACAAATGCTAACCCTGCAGCTTGCTAGCTGCACACACACACACACATGAATGCTAACCTTACAGCTTGCTAGCTACACACATACACATGAATGCTAATCCTACAGCTTGCTAGCTACAAATGCTAACCCTGCAGCTTGCTAGCTGCACACACACACACATGAATGCTAACCCTACAGCTTGTTAGCTACACACATACACATGAATGCTAATCCTACAGCTTGCTAGCTACAAATGCTAACCCTGCAGCTTGCTAGCTGCACACACACACACATGAATGCTAACCTTACAGCTTGCTAGCTACACACATACACATGAATGTAACCCTATAGCTACACACATACACATTAATACTAACCCTATAGCTTGCTAGCTACACACATACACATGAATGCTAACCCTACAGCTTACTAGCTAAACACATACACATGAATGCTAACCTTACAGCTTGCTAGCTACACACATACACATGAATGCTAACCCTACAGCAGCTTGCTAGCTAAACACACACACATGAATGCTAATCCTACAGCTTGCTAGCTACACACACACACATGAATGCTAACCTACAGCTTGCTAGCTACACACATCCACATGAATGCTGAACCTACAGCTTGCTAGCTATACACATACACATGAATGCTAATCCTACAGCTTGCTAGCTACACACATACACATGAATGCTAACCCTGCAGCTTGCTAGCTACACACATACACATGAATGCTAACCTACAGCTTGCTAGCTACACACATCCACATGAATGCTGAACCTACAGCTTGCTAGCTATACACATACACATGAATGCTAACCCTGTAGCTTGCTAGCTACACACACACACATGAATGTAACCCTATAGCTTGCTAGCTAGCTACACACATACACATGAATGCTAACCTTACAGCTTGCTAGCTACACACATACACATGAATGCTAACCCTGCAGCTTGCTAGCTACACACATACACATGAATGCTAACCCTGCAGCTTGCTAGCTACACACATACACATGAATGCTAATCCTACAGCTTGCTAGCTACACACACACACATGAATGCTAACCCTGTAGCTTGCTAGCTACACACATACACATGAATGCTAACACTACAGCTTGCTAGCTATACATACACATACACATGAATGCTAACCACATTTTTTTAATTTTTGAACTATTTCATGAAATCTATTAATAATAGAGTAATCCCGAACTGCATAATTGTGTTTACTTCTGAGAACTTGCAACTTCCGTACTTCATATTTTTGGAAGTTGCAGTGCACACATTTTCTTATGTAGCGTATATTTATAGGAGTGGCCGCGTACTATTTCAGTCCAATCCACCTGTGATTATTATTTTAAGGATAGTTACTATTCAAAGGTTATTAATCATGCTAGTTTTGGTAGGACAATTATTTTTGGTGGAAATGCCAATGATTACAAACACTAATCGAAACCTTCATTAATGAAGAACTTTTTCTGGCAGAATCTACTGTTTCTGGAAGCTTTTGTTGCTGAGGAAGGCTGCATAGACAACCATGCCTACTGGAAGCTTTTCTTGCTGAGGAAGGCTACATAGGCAACCATGCCTACTGGAAGCTTTTCTTGCTGAGGAAGGCTTCATAGGCAACCATGCCTGCTGGAAGCTTTTCTTACTGAGGAAGGCTGCATAGGCAACCATGCCTGCTGGAAGCTTTTTTTACTGAGGAAGCATACTGGAAGCTTTTCTTGCTGAGGAAGACTGCATAGGCAACCATGCCTACTGGAAGCTTTTCTTGCTGAGGAAGGCTTCATAGGCAACCATGCCCACTGGGAAACACTCTGAATCCTTCACCTTTGAGAAAGGAGGCACTCCTGAATGGATTTCACCTTGTGTAATCCTAGTGCAACATAGCTTTTGTCTTCTTCTTCAGTGGAGGTCAACCAACCTGTAACTTGTTGATTTGCATTCAAACGATGAAGAAAGTTCCGGTTATTGTCTGGCTAGTGAGGCTACTTGAGCTCTAAATGGCTGGATTTGCGGTTACTGTTGGAGAATAATTATAGCAATTGAGACTGAGCTATGCAGTTACAGTTGGAAGGACAGTTACAAGGGGGAAAGGGAGTTACAACAGGGGGAAAGGGAGTTGGCATGGCCAGGAGGCATGGTCTACTGGCACAAAACCCTGCCCATGTTCTCCTTCCTGCCCTATCCCCACCTGGTCCCAACCTCTCCTGGGTGTCTGTGTGAGCACCTTTGAGGAAAAAGAAACACAGACAAGTCTGCAAGAGTTTAGATAAAATCTCAGATGTTTACTGGGAGGGAGAGAGGGTGTTCGTCATCAAGATTTGTTGCGAGACATTTTCTCTCCCTTGATTTGAAAGTCTAACTTCCAATTTCCTCAGTACCTGGAGCAGTTTGGGTAGGAAGATGAGTGATCTCCAGCATGGGGTGGGAACCCTCAATCTGTCAATAAATATAAAGGTGTAGGATAAAAAATTTATTATTCAAGAAAATATGACTCCAAATAAAAATTATGCACAACTATGTCTAATTAACTGTATTTTACATCTCCCTTTTCCGGCACACTCCCCTCCCCCTTCTTGTCACACATGCATGCACACAGGAGAATGTTACTTCACTGTGGAGGATTATGAAGTATTTGGCTTATCCACCTAATCATTAGCTCAACGCTTCATCAGTATGAACTCTGACCGCTGCAGTACATCTCGCCATAAACCAACCAATCACAGCATCATGTTAACTACATTCATGTTCATCACATTCATCGAGACTTTTTTGGCCTTTCCAACTTCAATCAACTTGTTTTTATGCCACCATCAAAATATTGTGTTGTTACAGTTTGTAGTATGTCATAATGTTGAAGTTCTACACAAGCTCTAAGAATATTCACCCCCTAAAATATCATCTCCAGGAAGAATGAAACAGTGTCCATGTAATTGCATTTCTGTCTATGTGGTGCATTCTGTCTATGTAATTGTATTCGAAAAAATGTTAGAATATCATTAATTTTGGTGCATTCAGTTAATATTACAAAGTGGATGAAGCAAACATTCTGAGTATGCTAATTTTCAAATACACTATCGAGTATTTGCACCGCTCTGCTCTCTTTACTCAATTCATGTTTAAGATCTTTCTCTGATGAATGGAAATCACAAAGTTTTCCCGTACTTAAAGAAGGGGTTTACCTCGGACATTAAAAACTGTAGGCAAACCAATACACAAGGGAAGTTATCTCACTTCTCAGATATATTCAATCTGGCTTCACAAAGAATTGCTCCTCAACTGCTTCCCTCTTGGTCAACATGTAACTTGGTAGACAAACTGGATAATGATGTTTACGTATTTAAAAAAGCTTTCGACATGACAAATTGTGTTTCAAATTTGTGATCATAGGAATCACAGGACCTCTGTGGCTACAGTTTAAAAACATTTATACATTTGGTTAATACTGTGATAATACATACTGCCAGTTCTATCTGGTGTTTCCCAAGTATGCATCTTAGGACCTTATAAATAACATTGCAATCTACATTGCCACCCTTCAGTGCTATATTTTGGTGCATTAGGTTAATATTACAAAATGGATGGATGACACCAAATTTATCAAATTGATTATTAGGACCAAGTGATTTGGATGACCTGCAAGCTTATGTAGACTCACTGGCAACCTGGTGTACAGAATGAAATATGCCCTTGAATTATGGTAAATGCAGTAGGCAGTATGCTTTAGTAACCCTCATGACTACTTCACAAATGAAATAGCTAACAAGAACTCACCCCATCTCAGAGACCATGGAATAATATTTTGCAGTAACTTATCCAGGTCAAAACATTACAACCAAATCTTCTCTGGTGCCTGTCATTCATGCCACCAACTTCGCATTCGTTCTCTACTATATACATTAACTACAGAAATAAAGAAGCTCCTCTTCGAGATCCTGTTCACTCATATCTCATGTGCTGCTCACAGGTATGGAAACCAAAGCGAATCTAAGACAATCATTCTGAGAACAACCAAATTTGTGTTAAGGTTTTCAATCTAACTACCAGTCATGTCAACCTGATATAAAATCATGTTAATTTGACTAAAAATCAAGCTTCACCCTAACTACAAATTATGTTGACTGACTACAAATCATGACTGATAACATTGCAATTCTACCTCTATATATATATTCGCTTAAAATTCAGGATGATATGTTCCTATTAAAATGTCCCTAAGATCAACCAGACAGCATTAACATTTTTCTATACATGTCATCTTTGTTCAGATCAAACTAAAGCATAAATACTGCAGGACATCAACCTCAATACCTGCAAGACGTCAACCTCAATACCTGCAAGACGTCAACCTCAATACCTGCAAGACGTCAACCTCAATACCTGCAGGATCAAACTCAATACTTGCAGGACATCAATCTCAATATCTGCAGGACATCAAACTCAATACCTGCAGGACATCAACCTCATTACCTGCAGGACATCAACCTCATTACCTGCTGTACATCAACCTCAATACCTGCAGGACATCAACCTCATACCTGCAGGACATCAACCTCATTACCTGCAGGACATCAACCTCAATACCTGCAGGACATCAAATTCAATACCTGCAGGACATCAACCTCAGCACCTGCAGGACATCAACCTCAGTACCTGCAGGACATCAACCTCAGTACCTGCAGGACGTCAACCTCAGTACCTGCAAGACATCAACCTCATTACCTGCTGGACATCAAATTCAATACCTACAGGACATCAACCTCGGTACCTGCAGGACATCAAACTCAATACCTCCAGGACATCAACCTCAGTACCTGCAGGACATCAAACTCAATACCTTGTCAGGAAAAGAATCATCTCTATTCCCAGTAAGCAAGAGCAAGAGCAACCACAACCACAACCACATAGTTAGTATAAAAGGACTGGGCCAACGCCCTTAGGAGAGAGAGAAAAAGAACCGAGTATAGAAAGAGAGAAACTCAAGTGGAGTGAGGGACTTGTGAGAATAGATCATTGGAATGAATATCTATATAATTATGCTGTAGTATATAATATATATTAACTATATATGGGCAGCTACAGGGTTTGGACCAGTCTCTCAAACTAAGAGACACTAGAAGAACGACTGGTCTAGATAGATTGTCTGGTGGCCCAATAGTCAGACATCAGTATATAGGCATCACGAGGACTTACCCTTGGGTAGAGTAGGGATCATCTACTCTTATTACTAGTATAGGCTGAGGCAGTAAGACCTGCAGAGGTAGAGGGTAATTTCCCCGACAGTGGTGGCAGCGGTGCGATTTTTCTTTCATCCCTAGGTGAGAAGAGATCCCGGACTATCCTTAGCTAGTGGAGGAATAGAGTAGCTAGATGGAAGTTACAGCTTAGGCACGGCCCTGAAGCTTGAAAACCCCTTTCCACTAATCAGCGAAGAGGTGTGGACATTATTTAAAAAATTTCCCTTGTTTTCTTGTGTGTGTGGGTGTGTATGACCTATTCACTCAGGTCAGGAGAACAAACTCCCCGAGCAACGCAGAGCCACATGGCCGAGGAAGATGATACCCAACAGACGAGCAGGTTCGACCAGTTCATGGACCGCTGGTTAGAAATCGAGGAAGTCCGAGACAGGAAGGAGGACGAACGAAGGGTGATGGACCGAGACCGCCACGACAGACGGCACGACCAGCAGGAACGGATGATGGAACTGCTGGCCGAGGCCCAGAGAGAGAGAAACATACAGCAGATAGAGCACCCCCACCACCTGCACCCCAGGTTAACCGTTCAAAAGTTCCAGGAAGGTCATGATGACATGAGTGCCTTCCTGGACACTTTTGAGGCAACAGCAAGGGCAGGGGCTTGGCCAAACCCCCAATGGGCCATCATATTGAGAGGTTCTCTATCGGGAGCAGGACTGACCGCGGTGGCAGCAATTCCAGCCCACAACCAAAATGACTACGAGTCTGTCAAAGTCGAACTGTTACGCGAATACCGAGTGACAACTGACAACCGAGATCTACAGACGAAAGATGTTCGAAACTCCCCTTCAACACAGGGCTTGGCTCGCAAAGCATCGTCAGCACTTCCACCAATGTCTAGCCTCCTCTCTCCACAACCCAGCTGATACAATGCTGATGGAGACTACCTTGGCAAGGCTGCCAAAATGGCTCGAGGATAGAATGAGAAACATCAACCCGACCAATTATGACGAGCTCGCGGAAGCGGTGGTTTGACACCACTCCAACCTGCCAAGGAAGGAAGGAGATGACCACAGGTCGACCGGAAGAACATCACAACCATCTCGATCTCTCCAGCCAGAACAACCTAAACCATACTGTCCATACACCACAGATGACAGTGAACTCCAAAGATTTTCAGGGAGATAACCCCGAGGTGGGTATCCGGTGGGGAAGGAACGAAACCCCAACCCAACACCCCTGAGTGAGGTGAGGTATTTTAGATGCAATCTGCTGGGACACTACAGAAAGGACTGTAGCGTTAAGGGGGGAAGAGGGCTGAAAACACATATTTTTTCAAAAAAATTTTTATGGGCCCAAAAGGGTTCATAATATGTCTGGAGTTTGAGTTTCAAGTTTCATAGCAAGTGAATACTTGCATCAGAAGATATAGCCATTTTTATACAGTGCATTATTATTCCATTTCATTTCATTTCACTTCACATTGGAAGAGGTTCTCTCCCAGTCTTACCTGGCTACAATCGGGCGGGCGGCGATGATCGCCTACCCAAAATACAGTTTTTATATATCAAAATGTTGCCAATTTCATGGAGACCCTTACCAGTCGTTTGCGCAATGAATTGGCCAGGTGGGGGGGTAGTGCGCAACCGCTAAGATGAGCACGTTTTTTTAGGTCAAGGTTCACTTGAAACTTTTACACTGTTGAGTTATGGGGAAGAGAACAGAGAAGCATTTTAAACAGAAAGGCCAAGGATTCAAGAAGAGTGAAGACAAGAAGAAGAAAGCCCTACAGGCGGCTGTTGTTGAGCCTGTCACAGTAGCCACGCAAGGCAAGTTTTAATGTTTATCTCCGTACTAAAAAGTTACTAGCTGTTTCCTTTCCTTTGTTAGTGAGTCTCTTGGATCCTGTGGGTGGGGTAGCGCCTTCTGTGAACCTTCACTTACCTTGCAATCAATTGCAAATGTCTGAAGAGAGGCCAGTTCCATTGGTGACTATGACAAGTGACTATGACCAGGAAGAAGGTGGCTCTCATGGATCGTTCAGCTGCTTCTGTGGCTGTTGCTACTGGATCTACTGGCTCTACCTCTTTGGACTCGGGTGGTGTTGGAGAACTAGGTAAGGGTAATCGTATAATAAACTTAGATAAGCTTAGAGAGGTCATAGAAAGGTGTAATAAGTGTATTCAATGTGGTAACTGAGCTCCCTTGCAACTGAAGCCTGTAGGGCAGGCATGGTGTCTCATTTTTACTTTTTGTTCAAATTATAGTAACACTCGAGACATCTCAAACCCTGTATATGTAGAAGCATTCTTTGAACATCCAGTCAGTATACTGGGTGCTCGCATTGCTCATTCTGGTCTGGAAGACATCACTGCAGTCATGGATATGTTGCCCCCTCTTAGTTCCACTTGTTTTTTTAAAATATACTAGGTCAATAGGGAGTGACGCAAATGCAGTAACAGAGTATTATGTTGGATGCCGCTCATAGGTTACATGATTTTTATAGGGTTAGGCATGAAGACATCATTGATGTTAGTATTACTGTTGACGGCACATGGCTTAGACAGGGCCACAAATCAAATTATGGCTTGGTTGCGGTGATGTCTTGGGACACTGGAGAAGTTTTAGATTATTATCTTATGTCTAAGTTCTGTCAAGCTTGTGCGCGAAGACCTGAAGATGAAACAGAAGAAGTTACACAGAATGGTTTGAGGGTCACAAGGTAAAAATTGTGAAGCCAATTTTGAAGGCTCTTCGGGTTCTATGGAAGTTGTAGGAACACAAACTTTTTTAGCGTTCAGTGGAGAGACTGAAGCTTAGGTACACACACATAAATTAGTGATGCATGGGTATACAAATGCACATAAACGGTTGTTGGAAGTCGAGCCTTACGGTCCTAGTGTCTTTGGGTGGTGCTAGGGGGGTTAGTCGTGTGTCTATAGTTAAAATGCAAACCTACTGTAGGGGAGCAATTAGAAGGGACAACCTAGAGGGGATGATTTGCGATGTGAAAGCGATTTTTTTATCGCTCTTAGTCAACTATGGAACATCCCAACACGAGTATTGTCCTACAGGAGTTTTGAGTTGGTGTAAGTTTAAATCCAGCTTGTGCTAAAGGTGAGGTACCACCAGTACCGATAGGCCTATGATTCCTCTGGACAAGGCTATGTATGTTAGGAGGTTTTTGATAAATTAATGTCCGAGGATCTTTTGTGCAAATGTTTAGGTGGTTATACACAACCAAAATGAGTTTATTCTGTTGTGTGGAGTAGAGCGGGTAAGACAGAACATATGAGTGCAACAAGTGTCAGGCTTGCTGTCGAGAGGCAACAGAGTTCAATGGAGGGCGGAGCATTGTATGGTCCTGGCATGGGGGACCTGTAACATTTTATTTTGTTATGTGTCTTTTGCTTTCTATTGTCAAACAGAGATTACTGGAAGATACTTTTGTTTATGTGTCTTTTTGTCAAGCTTAGGAATTAGTGGAGGATGACTTTTGTTTGTGTTCTATTGTTTTTCAGGGATTACTGGAGGGTGTCGGAAGACATGTGTGGAGGGTGACGATGGATGGACCTGGGCATGGGAGCCCTGCAAATGATGACGTGTTTATGTTTGCTAATTCAATATTAGCAAAGCAACATACATGTAACAAGTCTGATGCGCCTTTAATTTATGTGTATGTATATATATATATTATATATATATATTGTTGGTTTTCAGGTTGTAGTTATATAGGATGTAGGATACTGAAAAAATAAACGACTGAAAAGTCAAACATTTTGTTTGTACACACACAATTCTAGTAATGAGGGGATGTATTCTGGTGAACAGGGGGTGTTTCTGGCAGCTGGGATGTGATTACAAACTGCTTGGACTTCAAGGCTCAATATCTCTGAAGTGATTTTTGAAAAACCGTTCAAATGATAACTTGAATATTTTTTATCCTTTCATAAAAAAAAATATATCATTTGAAAGCAATTTTTATATTCTACAACTTGCGCGAGAGTTTTTGTTTGATAGCATTACTAAAAAATACCTATAGATGAAAATGTAACGTGATGTCATAAAGCTATGTTCAGAAAATGAGACAAAAAAACATTTTTTCAAAATTTCAAGACGCGCAGTTTGTAGTGCTCATTATGATTGACTAATAGACCGAATAAGAGCCTCGCAAAGGTCGTTACTGCAACGTGGTTTACTTAACGGCTTACGGTCCGCACTGGAAGAGCCTATAATGAGCCAGGAAAAAATTATGGCGAAACTAAATGACAAAAGAGACTTACCATTAGAAAGCACAGACTGCAAGCTATAATTTGATATATAAATTGGGAAACTAGAGTGAATGCGAGCAAAGATACGGTACTTTATATGAGACTACGCGATACGCAGCCTTCTTTCCCCCTTAAGCCAGAATGAGTCCAGCAGTGCGCAGGAACACCGGGACCCTCCTCCTCGAACAAATGGCTAAGACAAGCCAAAAGAAATGGCAAGGAGGCCATGGTGTGGCTGGACACTGGCTGCACCAGGTCGCTAGTCCACCCAAGATGCTTCAGCCGAAATGAGAGGCTGGAATGGCGAATACCATACTCGACGGCCAGTGCAAAGGTCACATGGTTTCCAGTCATGAGGATCGTATTGGAGATAGGGAGGGAGAAGGACTACTCTCGTGGTGGGCGTTTCCACACACCTCCAGACGGACATGCTGGTGGCACAAGATGTACCTGAACTAGCGGAACTCGTAGGAGGCAAGATGGTCTCAGGGAATACGGAAAACCCTGGAGAGATGAGCCGCGAAAGAGCAACGAGAGCCCAGACCACGAAAATGACTCAAAAGAAAGCAGAAAAGGATAGAGAGCAACAAACATGGGACAAAGTCCAACTCTCTAGTCCGGAAGAACCCTCGAAGGGAGAAGACAACTCCCTCACCTCCCCCCCCCCCCTTCTCCTGTGAACTCGGCACTTTCGCCAGAGCCCCAGGGAAGAGAGGAGTTGCCTTTCCGGTTCGAGGACGATCTATTTCAACAACCACGATCGAAAGAACCGAAAGAAAAGAAAAGTACCACCTCATGGTGGCCAGAGAAAGTAAGTCCTGAGGAACTAAAAGACATGCAATGGACAGACCCCACACTACAAAAGGCCCGAGGATGCCGATTCGAACCAGGAGGAATACCAATGGGAGGATGGACTATTGATCAGGAAACCGATCGAGCAATGGGGACAAACCCTCGTAATGGTGCCGCAAACCTATCGAGCAGAAATACTACAACTCGCTCATAGTTCCCCAATCGGGACACTTTGGGCAAGACCGGGCGATGAGCACTATTCAGAGGTCTATGGATTGGCCAGGTCTACACAAGGATATCAGTGAGCTCTGTAAGACCTTTCCTAAATGTCAGTATGCTAAACCAGCAGCCCCCCAATATGCCCCCTTGCATTCTTTGCCCGTGATAGGGCAACCTTTTAAACGTTTAGCCATGGATATAAGTAGAACAAAAAGGGAAACAAATATGTTTTGGTGGTGATTAATTATGCCACAAAATGGCCCGAAGCATACCCGATACCAAACACCACATCAGAAATCATCATTAGTTGCCTTCTAGACCTCACAGCTAGAATAGGTACACCTGAAGAGATTCTTTCTGATAACGGTTCGAATTTTATATCCCGAACCATGAGCCAATTCTGTAACCTCACAGGCATTAAGCAAATCAGGACCTCCCCATACCACCCTCAGATGGATGGTATGGTGGAGAGGTTCAATGCCACTTTGAAGCAGTTGTTGAGGAAGCTGATTAAAAAAAAGGGGGAGTGGGATGATTATCTTCCCTTTATCTTGTGGTCGTACCTGAGCCAGGAGTACTGGGTTTTCCCCCCACAAGCTTGTTTATGGGAAACCTATGAACACACCGATTGACCAGTTAGCTAGGGTCTGGAAGGGAGAAAAACCAGAGGCAGAAGTCGAGATAGTAACATATCTCAGAAATTTGAGAGCAAAGTTAGAAGTGATAAGAGAGATGGCTTTTGCAACAGAAATGAAAGCTAACATTGGGCATAAGAAACAGTATGATAAAAAGGCCCATGAGAGGAAATTTGAGGCAGGAAACAGAGTGTTGGTATTCCGCCCACGGAAGCTCAACAAATTGATAAATGAATGGCAGGGGTCAATGACAATTGTGAAAAAAATTACCGAGGTAACTTTTCAAGTCACTGCAGGTCAGGGTTCGCGGGGACTCTGTGTCTACCACGTGAACGGGATGAAGGCATGGCATTCCCCCGTTTCAACCGCGTTGGTGACCATGGAGTGCACCTCAGCCGTGGACTCTGGACCTGAACAATCACCGACAACGAATCACCTCGACGAATCGCAAGAGAAAGAGCTGGAGCAACTCACAGGGGAATTTGCAGGATTGTTCAGCGACAAACCAGGACGGACGGATGTGGTAGAACATGTCATTACCACTGGAGATGCATCCCCCATCCGGCTGCCCACCTACAGACTGGCCCATACATTGCATGAGTTCCTACGAAAGGAGATAAGCGACTTATTGCAACAGGGTCTGATTGTACGATCAAAAAGCCCCTGGGCTGCCCCTGTGGTGATAGTGCCGAAATCAGATGGCACTAAACGATTATGCATAGATTATCGAAAATTGAATCTCGTGACATAACAGGACCCATGCCCTATCCCTAGGATAGAGGAACTGATCGACAATGTTGGAGGATCGAGGTGGATATCCACCATAGACCTGACAAAGGGGTACTGGCAAGTACCCATGGAGAGGGTGAGTCAGCCAAAGACAGCATTCGTCACTCCATGGGGGCAATTTACCGCCATGACCTTCGGTCTAGCCTCCACCCCCTCAACATTCCAATGATTGATGGATGACATACTATCAGATACCACATCCTACGCTGCCCCCTATCTGGATGACGTGATCATATACAGTTCAACTTGGAAAGAGCATTTACAACATTTAAAAGCTGTGTTCCAGAGACTGGACCAAGCAGGGTTTGTGAAGAAATGCCAATTCGCCAGAAACGAATGCATCTATCTTGGACATCAGGTGGGGTTTAGTAAGGTTTGGCCAGTACAGGCCAAGGTGAATTCGATCAAGAAATTCGCATAACCCAAGATGAAAAAAGACATACGAGCGTTTTTAGGGATATGCGGATACTACCGCAAATTTATCCCCGATTTCTCAACGATTGCCACTCCCCTTTCAAACGCGACCAGAAAGGAGGAGCCTAACCACATCGAGTGGTCGAAGGAGAAACAGACAGCATTCGACACTCTGAAGCACCGATTGACGCACTACCCGATCCTAAGAACACCACAATGGGAGCGGAAGTTTTATCTGCAGACCGACGCCTCCAGTTCCAGGATTGGGTATGTGTTGTCCCAGCTATACAACGATGGGGAAGACCACACACTCGCTTATAGTTCCAGGAAGTTACTAGCCCGGGAGACCAGATATTCGGCGATCGAAAGGGAAGCTCTAGCTATTATTGAGGGCATCAACCACTTCCGAATTTATTTGGAAGGCACCAAATTTGAGATACAGACCGATCACAATCCATTAACCTACCTGGACAGGATGCAGGATAGCCACGGGAGGATTGCCCGATGGCGGATGCAGATGCAACAATTCGACTACAAAATCACCTACAATTCTGGTGCGAAAAATGGCAATGCAGACGGCCTGAGCCGAGAGTTCGTTTCACGGCTAGAGGAGGGGGAGATGTCAGGAAAAGAATCATCTCTATTCCCTAACATGGCAAGAGCAAGAGCAACCACAACCACAACCACACACAACCACAACCACAAAGAGGAAGCCACAGACACAGCTCTGAAGGGAGAAAGACAATGAACTATTGTTATTGTAATGATAGTACATACGGAATAGAATATTCTAAAAAAATCTGATTGGTTGTTTGTGTCAGATGCTTGTGTCAGATGCTAGTTAGACTGTAATAGTTAGTATAAAAGGACTGGGCCAACGCCCTTAGGAGAGAGAGAAAAAGAACCGAGTATAGAAAGAGAGAAACTCAAGTGGAGTGAGGGACTTGTGAGAATAGATCATGGAATGAATATCTATTATGCTGTAGTATATAATATATATTAACTATATATGGGAAGCTACAGGGTTTGGACCAGTCTCTCAAACTAAGAGACACTGGAAGAACGACTGGTCTAGATAGATTGTCTGGTGGCCCAATAGTCAGACATCAGTATCTAGGCATCACGAGGACTTACCCTGGGATCATCTACTCTTATTACTAGTATAGGCCGAGGCAGTAAGACCTGCAGAGGGGGAGGGTAATTTCCCTGACATATCTGCAGGACATCAACCTCATTACCTGCAGAACATCAACCTCAATACCTGCAGGACATCAACTCCAATACCTGCAGGACATCAAATTCAATACATGCAGGACATTAACCTCAGCACCTGCAGGACATCAACCTCAGTACCTGCAGGACATCAACCTCAGTACCTGCAGGACATCAACCTCAGTACCTGCAGGATATCAAACCTCAGTACCTGCAGGACATCAACCTCAGTACCCGCAAGACATCAACCTCAGTACCTACAGGACATCAACCTCAGTACCTGCAAGACATCAACCTCATTAACTGCAGGACATCAAACTCAATATGTTTCCATTTTAGATATTTTCTGTTCTTTGGAATGCAGTCCTCAATTTTGGCCGTTGGTGTCACATGTGCAATCAATTTATCATCAAATAACTCATGTCCCTGCTCCGTTACAACTCCCAACATGGAAGCTCTTAAATGTAGTTAAGTTGACTGATTTATCCACTAATCCACTAATTGACTAATCAATTCATAAATTATTTGGTTAGTCTCTAGCCATTGAAGACTACCAGTAGCAATGCAGCAAGGCATTGATGGTATGATGGAGAAAGGGGAAACAACAACAAAAGTCCTATCGTTTATTGCATGTGACATCACGAGTGACATTTTATTTCCATGGCACCATGTTGGAGGACTATGATATGGTAGGAACTGAGATAACTTCCATTGTTGGCTGCAGCAAGTTATCTGGTAGAGACAGAGGCATTCAGTTACCAGCCATAGTTGCTCATCGGTGAGTGAATACACACAAGTCACAAGTTGAATAAGAGGTTAAAATATTTATGGTTATCAAGAAGACATTGAGCTGACTTCATACCAACTGATAACATTCATCTTTACTCGAGACACTTTTTAGTGCATAAATCACTGTCATGTCTACTTACTAGGCAAGCCAACTCCACTGTATGATGATAAAAATCCTGACTAGGCACCTATATAGATTCATCTTGGTGGAGTACCAGAACCTGCTGTACATGCAAACAGATACCAGAGGGTAGTTGAGATGGAACTATGGAACTAATGATGGCCAATTCATGCATCTTTCATTTTTGACATTTTATTACGCGCTCTAATTTTTTATATAGCAAATTACTTCAAGAGCAACCACTCCAGATATATCTGCAGGAACCCACCAAAACCATTGTTAGACAGCCATCACATCACATGAGTTTGTGTGTAGAAGACAATGAGAAGTTAAGAAATGAAGATTAGGAATTGAAAAAGGAAGTGTGCACTGATAATGTTGAGCACGTAGGAGAATAAAACGAACCAGAAAAGCATGGATATGTCATGGAACTCTTCTCGACCACTGCTTTAACTATACATATATTATTATTGTGCTCTCATTATTTGTTTATTGTCTCACAAGCCCTTGCCAAGCCCCTTCTCTAGGTACTTCCTAGAACCTGGACTCCTTGTGTTCTGGAGTCATGATTCATTACTGCTGTGTATGTATTCACTTTATTTGAATAATAAAATTAGTTTTCACACACTTTATATTCTGTTCCAATACATAAAACCCTATCTTGTTTGCACCACTCTGTTCCAGCTTACATTCCAGCTTACATTTTGCAATTATGACTAACAATTTCAGGACGAGACCTATGATATCATGATATTCATGTGTATTTGATGGTGTTTTTAGAAGTATTGATGGGCAGTAGAACTTCTTGATTGCATGGCCAGAGAGAGAGGTTTTATGAGAAATCTGCTTGTGGGATTTCCAAAAGCACCGTCTAATTGTATTGTAATCAATCATTCATCACCGATCTGTTAGGACTGACGTACTCCTCCTACAAACACCAGAACAGCATCAAATATTTGCATCACCACTTGGGGAAGTGTTAGTTTCATTTCAGATGTGTGGGGAAGTAGAGTGAGTGATGAGCTTATTACAATATATTAGCTACCTGGAGATACAACACTGCCAGATAAGGGATTAATATCTAGGTCTATCCTGTATCAATTCCACCCTTCACACATGGAAAGAAGCAACCTACAGTTGAAGTCGCACATACATGAATGATAGCAAATGTGTGAACTCATATAGAAAGGGTCATAGGTAATAGATCGTTAGCCATACTCGACCTTTGGTTAGTAGACATAATACTCACAATATACCTACCACATTAGATTTATAGTAACTGTATTGTAATTCTGTTACACCTTTTTGAAATCAAATATCATAAGTTTTTACGCTAGTTTGTGGGAGTGCCATCTAGGCAAAGCACTCTAAATGGAAGCATTGATGTACACAACTTTCACTGTCACATCTAGCAACCATCTTTCCATATTCTCCTTTCTAACAGTATACTCTTAAAAGTAGCACCTAATTTTAAAATTTTAAGGGTCATACAAGTGATGTGGTCTCTATGGGTGGAGTCTTGTTTCCTTTCTGTCTCAACAAGTCAATCCAATAGATTTATGTTTCTGTCCTTGGGTGGAGGACTACACAAAGTCAGAGCTTGTGGGTCTCCAGGGCTTTCTAACTTGTTTATTGTTCACCGGCACATGCCATGCCTTGTTGCTGTTGTGACTGGAACCATATAGACTCAGCTACAACCTCCTTCAAGGACTTCATTACAGCTGTGCAGGAGAACTCACCAACCAAAAAAACAGATGTTTTGGTAGGAGTGCAGCTACAAGCCTCCGTTGAAGTTAATGACATTTTCCCAGGAATAGCAGATGTTTTAGTAGAGCATAAGCTTCAAGCCTCCTTTGAACTTAGTGACATTCTCACAGGAGGTAGAACTCCACCAATCAAACAGAATAACTGCAGGTTATAATAAAGCACTTGCCTGACCTTGATTGCACCATTGATGAAGTCACCAAACAGTGATACTCACCAACCACTTTATTCCAACAATTGAGGATATGCATTGGAGCATCTGAAATCTTCTGGTTCTAAGGCAATTACGAATGGACCTCTGTATGCAAATTATTCCATTGGGAAAATGAGGCAGAAAAGTTAATCCTTGATGATTAATTAAAAAAAAATTTGTCTGCCAAATTGCTGTCCTTGCAAATTGTTTGAGGCACACTGGGAGTCTTAAAACTTAATACTGGCAGAAACCATGAGATATGAGTTGTATTTTTGGTGGTTGGGATGGAAGCGTGGGAGAGGAGTAGAAGTTGATGTCTGCCATTTTGAAATAGGGTAGGAGGGAGTTCTACTGCATTTCCTAATACACATTGATATGTACATGGATCAAAAGTCGTTGACCTGGTTTTGTGAAGGTCTATGCTGTCAACTATGCCACAAGAGTAAGTTTCATTAAAAATGATTGTTCACTTCCTTGCAGTGAAAACTACAGCAGCTGGCGAATCAACTCATCTAGGCTCAATATTGCATCCATGCAAGTGTGTTTATTGCATAGACGATCTTTACCAATTATCATGTTAAAAACAAAACAAATAGTCATTGGAAATTACTGGAACATTTGGGAGTAATAAAGTTACTCAAGACATGGAGCATGGAGGTCGAATATAATAGATCATAGATCCACTATAGAAATAATTCGGAACTGGGAATGACCATTTGATGAATAGCAAACTTGTTCACTTCAAGTCTTTGCTGAGCTTGATCCTTCAGATTCCTGATTTGAATTGTTCCATAATGTTGGTCCTCCACACTTCCCCCTTCCAGCTCAGTTCCTCCCACTACTCCTTAAGGATGACTCAATTCTTGGTGCTCCTTCCTTAATCACCCTTTTTTCTCCTCGACCCCCCTCTGTGTTGTCTACTGGAGTGTCTTCCACTGAGGCCCATATCTACCAGGTTGCAGTGTGCATGTGTTTCCACTCGGCTCTTCCTCCTGGTTTTCAGTTTTATTCCTGTCACTTCTCCCTACTCCTGCCTCCCTTTTCCACACAAATTATCTCCTTTGTGTGCCTTGTCTTATGGGTTAATTTGCAGGAAACCCTTTACCTGCCAATCCTGGTACTGCTGTGATATCCTCTATAACATCTATGTATGATGCAGCCCAATGAGGCTAATCGCCTGGCTGGACTGGATGAAAAATGCCAATGCATGGCTGATTTGGTGGGCACTCCAGTTGGTCTTCCATACAATCCATAGACTTATTATTGGTCGCAGGAAAGCAAACCAGAATGGGAATGCTGGTGGACTATCTCGGGGGCCATGTGACAATGAAGTGGAAAATCGTGTGATCTCTAGTGGCATCAAATTAAGAGAGGAGGAGTATGATGGAGTCACTGATAAGGTTACAAACTGAATATCTAAACTGTGATGTAATGTAATACTGGGGTTTTCCCTTGTGTAAATGTTATAAATCACATATGTCGTGTACGCTAATGTTAAGATCTCGTTGGGGTGACAACTGTAAAATGTGGTATGCTATTGACAACATAATTTTCAGTTCCCATTGCAGCATCTCAACAGTAATACAATTGGCCCTGTTACAGCATACACCAACATTCACCCAATGACTCACTCTCTATCATTTGAGCCATCTTCTCTAGAATGGCCTCCCCACTCGTTTGTTTATACTTCCTGAAAATTATCTCCTTCTACCTTTGCTTCCATTGAAGGCTCATTCCAACAGGGATGGACAGCCTACTTCCTGTTATCTATCTCCTCTCTCAGGCTGAGAACAGCTACCAACCATGTGGTCTTCCATACCTTATTGTTGCCCACAACTTCATCACCATTAGTGCTTTCCATTATTCACCACCTTACCTTGTCCTATGTCCTTGATCACCTTGTCCATAATATCTCTGCCTCAACTTCTCCCAACAGGTTTAACTTCCTCCCAAAACTTCAATTCTTCTCTGCTTGCATTCAACTTGTTTTTCTAACTCTTCCAAACTTAGCAATATGATTATCAGTATCGCTACCATTTGATGGCTCCATTACATTAAAGTTAATACAGATGCCAGGTTTCTCCCTAAGTTCCAGTCGCTTTATCCTTCATCAGTAGCTGTACTGTGGTGGTATACGTATTAGTGTCCAGTAATCCTGTACCATCTCTTTTCTGCCCCAATTACTCTCTTTTATTTTACCTCACATACATCCTTCTTTAATTTTTTAAAATTGGTTATCTATTGCTCTCCTTCATGGCTCCTTCCAAATCTTCAAGTCAATACCATCCCAACAAGTGTTCCTTCCCATTTACCCTAGTCGCTAAATCCTTTCTTCTCCACATTTCCCCTAACTTATCATATTCCACTCTAGCAGTGACTACAATTTCCCCTCACTCAACCTCTAGTCAGATCCCAAATGCAACTTTGGTGACCACTCCCCTAAAAAACCTTCACAGCCTATCCAACTTGGTCCTTCCTCTGAGTTCTGCCCACCTCGCGCCGCATTTAGCATTCATCTCGTGTACCTTGCCATTAACCTCCATTAATCAATGGAGCAATTGCCACAACGATGGATGTCTTATCAGTTGATAGTATATAGTGCATCAAAGATCAGAGGCAAATGGGTAGAGAACACACTTTTCACAAAAGAATGCCAAACACATCCTTCGCCAAACAAAAGCCTCTACAATTTTCTGTTGCTCTGGTTTCATTGGGTTGTGGTCGAGCCCTTTCAGTGGCAGCTCTAGCCACTGTTAGTCTAACAACTCAAAGTATTATTTTTACAATACAGAGGAGTAGCTGAGATTGGTGGAAAACAACACTAAAATCACACCCAATATATGTAACCACTCCCACTGTTGAAACCACTCGTTATCCACACCCACATCAATTTGCAATAATGCAAACAATTTTACTATAAAACTTAACTTCCAATGTATGTTTCCCATCACATGCATGGCTGAAGATGTGTGTTCACTAATTACACTAGTTGCTTGAGTATAACCTTGTTTTTATGCGTGACATGCATGGCTGAAGATGAGTGTTCACTAACTGCATTGGTTGCTGGAGTAACCAACAGCTTGAACAATTTGAGAGTAAAAGCTTCTCTCTGCACATGGCATGCTTTTCATCATGTGGACAAGGTAATATGCATTAGAAATCGAGACCAAATGTCTGGAGCTGTGCAAGAAGTTCATCTTTCACTAAATCGTATACAACTGATTTCATTCACTTCCCCACCACTAGCACCATCTTAACATTGTCCACAACAATGCAAGATTAAATCATCTCAATAAGGAATCCTAGCACTATAGTATTGGCAGTTATATCTGGGGAGTGATATAAGCCTACAAAGTCTTCCTGAACTTCAAGATCTGGATTGACATGCCTAAAGCATATCACCAACTGCTCCTTGTTGGACACATCTACACATTCGTCCACCATAACAGTACTAATAGTCATCCTGCTGAATACATTTGATGACCTCATGAAGTGACATCACTTGCAAAATTTCATTTTGGCTATCTGGACTTGTACATTTGTTTCTTTTCCAGCCAATCAAGAATACCATAAAACACAGAATAGCATTCATTATACTCCTAACTATGTAGAACAATATTCATTATACTCCTAGCTATGTAGAACAATATTCATTAATACTCCCAGCTATGTAGATTATACTCCTAGCTATGTAGAACAATATTCATTATACTCCTAGCTATGTAGCATTATACTCCTAGCTATGTAGAATAATATTCATTACTCCGATCTATGTTGAATAATATTCATTACTCTGAGCTATGTAGATCATAATACTCCTAGCCATGTAGCATTATCTCCTAGCTATGTAGCATTATACTCCTTACTCCTAGATCATTATACTCCTAGCTATGTGGCATTACACTCTTAGCTATGTAGCATTATACTCCTAGCTATGTAGAATAATATTCATTATACTCCTAGCTATGTATATAGAATAGTATTCATTATCATCCCAACTATGAAGACTTGCCTGCCGATCATAACTTCTTAATTTCAATAGTTGAATGAAATTGCTCTCCTTCCCATTGTGTCAAATCCTTTGTCTACCAAGAAACTGCACATTCAAGAATAGTCACCCGTTCAGTTTCTTCTCTTCTTTGTGTGGCATATCTCCGCCATTCTTGTTTGATCCAGTGACTGCTCAAGTACCATCATGATGATTATTTTATGCCTCCTGCTTTCAGTTTTAAGACTAGCTAATAATCTAGCAGCTGCTACTTTAAAAGTTTAGAAGAATCTTGATCTTGCATCCTTCCATAGAGAAATGTAAGCATCATCTCTCTTGCATGAAACACTTTAGGCTATAAATTATTTCAGAACAATAAAAGCACAGCCCAGAGCCATTGTCTTCTTTGTAATCCCACCATGGTTGATCTTCAAACTAAATTTTCTCGACTGCCAAATGGTCTTGAAGGAAAACAAAACCATTTAGGTTGATTTGGACAAGAGCTAGTTGAGGTAGCCCTGTTGCTTCAATGATTGATTTGTATTTACTGAGCACCTGGCTTCACGCTGCACATGGCTTGGGGTCATGGTGGTACACATGTAAAAAGATAATAACACGCTTGTTAATGAACCTTCTGCTTCGGTAATGTGTGGGGATGATATTTGCCTCCTCTCTCTTCACGTACATTACTGAATATGATTGATTTGTATTTACTGAGCACCTGGCTTCACGCTGCACATGGTTACAGCACAGAATGTCAGAATGTGACTTGGGGCCAGTAATTGCAAATTTCTCTGGACTCTTACAAAGCAAGAAATGTGTGACTTGTGGGTGCATTAGGGGACTACGACTTGATTGGGGCGTGTGGCTTGATGAATATAGCCAGTGAAAAATATTGGTGAGGCGATTGAGCGCCCCGCTATGGACCACCGTTCGGCCGCGTGTTATTTCACGCGCGATCTTTAGTGTATTATAATTATTACGACGAGAGAAAAGAGAATGAACAACACTATCTTGGACCCCTGCAGGAGTCCCAGCTCAAACAGTGTCACGATAGAATCCTGGGTCTCAGAAGATTATGGAATAACCTACAGACAAGTGGTTGCAGCGTTTATTCTCCTCATCATAGTGGTGGGACTGCCATGGAACGTCATGGTAGTGATTGTAGCCATAAAGAAGACGTTATATCACCAGCCAACCATTATGCTGCTGCTCAACCTGGTGGTGACAGATATCCTGGTGTTAATAACTTTTTTGCCAATAGTCTCAGTGGCTGGTATTGCTGGAGAATATATCTTTGGAAGCACAGACGTTATGCGTTGTCAGATATGCAATATCGCATTCTTCATTCAAGTGGTCCTATTTATGGATTCTCTTTTTGTCATTGCTTTGATCTCCATTGACAGATTTCTATTCATCTTCAAACCTCTCCATTATGAAGGAAAAGCCATGAAACGATGGACATTAGTGAGTATTGCTTTCACAGCCATGCTGAGTATTGCTATTGGCTTGTACATTTTGATCATCCCAGAAGCATCACAGTTCTCTGCAGAAACGCTATATTGCTTTTATAATGGAGGGAAAAAAAGTTACATAATAGTTGTGGTTACTGTTTGCTGCATAGCTCTCATTGTAATCTCTGTCTGCAATATCTGTGTGATCTACATAGTTCAGAAGAATATCAAAGTGGTTTGGAAATCACTACCTAGTATAGACAAAAGGAAGACATACATTCAGGAGATGAACAAAAGAGTCAGAGAAGAACGTCACAAGAAACAGCTTCATTTGTTCCGTGTCTTTGGTGGCCTGCTTCTCTCAAATACTCTGACATGGTCTCCTAAAATACTGCTATTTGTACTCCTTGTAATATTCAATGTAGAATTGCCCCTAAGCTATGTCTCTATGGTTGAAGTTCTCTTTATGAGTCAAGTAGCCATACACCCTATCCTAGAGACCATCTTGATCAGTGATGTGAGAGAGCCGCTGAAGAACATGCTCACATTTGGCCTTCTTAAGAAAAGAAAGGATAAGTTTGCTACCAACTCCCACTGCTGCATATCTACAGAAGTATATGATAAAAATCACTGCAGTTGTAGTGTCCTGTTCCAATTGATTGATGCTGCAGTGTTACCTAAAGAGAGTTCAAGAAGTCGTACGTCAAGTGAGCATATTTGACAGTTGAGGAGGATCAGCCGATGATGAAAGCCTCTCTGTTTCATGAACACATTTGAAACTATTCACATAACTCATGATTCTCTCCCACTATATTTTTAACTTGTTATGATCAATATTAGTGCTGATGTTAGTAATGAATGCAGGGCATAAAAACCTAAAGCACATTATCTCCCAATGGACTCCAGCTTGGTCTAGCTGTGGCAATAGTAAATCTCCTCGATGTTTCGGCTAGTTGCTAGAGCCATCATCAGGAATAATTCCTGGTGAACAGTAGAGCATCTATTGATTAGCAAAGCTGTAGAATTTTTAAGTCATTATTTATTCTGATGCCCCATGGGACAAAACTTGACCTCCTTGGATTGCTAGATAGCAATTCTCTATCTATTGTCATAGCAGTATCACAGCTGAGGGCCTAATAGAGCAATGGAGAAGCAGTCAAGAATTGTATTTATTTCTACATTCTACATTGCTTTAAAAAATTCTGAACAGGTGCAAGGTTGAACTCCCAGATGCCCTGTAATAATAGTAGATTCTGAAGTAGGCTCCTTAAAGATGGGCACTTAGAGTGAAGTCATAAGGCAGTGCGCTCTGCAACAATTCTCAGAGTATTAAAGTGAAGACCGGTCCATGCAGAAGCAGACCAGAAATAGTTGAATGATAGTTTGCACTCTTGACGCCTTTTATAATATTTAGTATACTTCTATCATTAGCAAACCTCTCCTCTATTGACTATGCATAAATTATATATGCCAAGTATGTAGCCAGTTCCCTCTATCCATACAGAGCAGCAGTACTTGTGTTTATCTAACTGAGACTGATAATAATTTCTGCATCAATGCGACAAAAATGGTGTCTCACCCGCATAGCTAAAACAAGTTGATGAATTGAACAGCTATGTCAGAATAAAACTCTAGTATCCTCTCTTGTCAACTAGTAACTATCCAACTTGTTTCTGCTTGTCTGTGCAGCCATTTTTCTCTCTTGCATTTCCACATCTGCTGGCATTTTCTCGATCTTTGTCTACACTATGACAAGTTGGTATGACCTTGTTTAGTTTAAGAAAGGTGAGCCATCATGTTCTATACATGCATGGGTTGACATAAAAAAATAGATGGATGCAGACATCCATAAATGCATATTCTATTGAAACAAAACAAATGTTTTTATCTAAGTCCTACTACCTCACTTACCCATGACTTACGTGAAAGTGAATCACAATAGAGTGTTTTTAACAACAGCTTTAGTGTACACATAATTTGTGATGCCACCAAATGTTTATGAGTTGGTCCATCTACTTGGATCTTTCAGTGTGGTACCTGTATCCTAGGGGTTCTGTCAGCAAATCCCTCTGTGTTGAACCTTCTGACTAAAGTCAACCAGTATCCACCGCACAGACTAGGTACCCTCCAATATCCTTACTAGGGGAAATCTACCACACTAGGCTTTAAGACAGCCTTTGCTCACCTGAAATGGTTTATGGTCAAACAGTAATTGCTTCCTACATATTTTCATACATACACACAATAATACTCAGCCTGTTATTTGCTGACTGTAACCTTCTCTAGCTCTCTAGCTCTCTCTAGCTCTTAAATACTCATGTTCTTTAGCTCCCCAATTTGCACACATGTTGTGGTCTTGTTCCTTGCTATCTGTGGTTGTGTAGCTGTCTTGTCTATTCACATCTGTCAGGTCAGGAAAGTTGGTTCCTGACACTCCCTTCCCATTCTGGCAGGAACAATGTTAGACCGGCCTGGTTTGTGGATGATGGAATAGTTGTATGGCTGCATCGACAATGCCCACCTCCTGATTTTCCCACGGCTATATATCCTTCAGTCTTACGAGGTGCGTTAGTCGGTCATGGTCGGCCTCGATATTAAATTCCGTACCTTCGACGTAAACCCGGGAGTGTTTTATACCATCGATGATTGCCAACGCTTCCTTCTTGATTGTGGAGAATTTCTTCTCCCTAGGTAGCAATTTCCGTGACCCGTAGGCTATATGATACTCCTGATTCCTCTGGGCAAGTAAATATGCGGTTCCTGAATTGGAGGCTTCCATTTGTAGGATGAATGGCCTATCCCACAGGGGCGTGGACAGCACAGGGGTGTGGACAGTGTCGTATTCGTATTCCCAGATTCTCGACTAATCAGCTCTCTTAGCTGATTCCATGCAATCCGATGATGCCCAAGTCCACTCTCGCTAGTTAAAGTCTACCTGGACCAGAACTACTCACACACGATTCTCCCTTTCTCACCAAGAGAGATAGAGTAGTTGTATTGACTTTGCTACAAATAAACTTAGATGCACAGCAATCAAATTTACTTGGACAGTTCAGAGCACAATCAATAAACTGTTACAATAATAACACGGAGAATGGCAGAGTATTAGTACCTCGTTATTCTCTCTCTCTCTCTACTGCTCTCTAATCCCTCATCTCTAATCTCTACTCTCTTCTCTCTCTCTCTCTCTATACTAAAATGTCTGTCTCTTTTATACTCTGTTCTTGTGACCTTGTTAGGTCATTTTCTGATGTCGAATTGTTCGTCTGGTCTGAACTCGTGATGAACCATGGTCTGCCGGTTGTGGTCTGGTCCAACCGAATCTTCCCTCACCTGTTCCATCGTGGTGTTGTCTTCCCGTACCCACACTTGCTCCTAACCTCCACTCAGGGCCATTCTCCCACCCAGGTCCTTCAGGGGCGCTCCTCCTTCCCCGTTCAGGAGTTCTCCTGACATTCCTCCCTCCTCTAGATGAGAGCCATGCTCTTGAGAGAATCCATCAGCACATTCAAGTTTTTTTAGTCTGGTTTGTGTGAGATAGTGTAGCTGTAGGGCTGCACAGCCAGTGCCCAATGATCCAAACGACCACGAGCATCTTTCAGGTGTTCCAATCGTGTTAGGCGGTTGCGGCCAGTTTGTATTTCGACGGTCATTCCCTCCAGGTAGATACGGAAATGTTTCACTCCATCAACTAATGCCAATGCTTCCCTCTCAATGGTTGAATAGTTTATCTCCCTCGGTAGCAGTTTCTTCGATCCATACACAATCAGATTCCTCCCTCAAGTGGTTCTTCTGGCTTAGCACATAACCAATTCCCGTAGCACTAGCATCTGTCTGCAGTAAGATAGGTCTTTCCCAATTTGGGGTAAATAGAATGGGTTTATGGGTAAGTAGATCTTTCAAGGTAACAAAAGCATTCTCGGCTGACTCACCCCAAATGACCTTAACAGGTTGCTGTGCCTTGTTAAGATTAGACAAGGGAGTGGCTACTGTTGAGAAATTGGGTATAGATTTCCGGTAGTATCCACAGATACCCCAAAAGGCTCTGATGTCCTTCTTCGTCTTTGGTGTACTAAAGTTTGCAATTGCCCTAACCTTAGCTTGGATAGGTTTCACCCTGCCTTGCCCAACCAAATGTCGTATAAAATGACATCTATTACATGCAAACTTGCACTTCTTTAGCTTAATGTGTAAATCTGCTATCCTTAACCGTTTGAGAATGTTGGTAAGGTGTTTCATGTGGTCTTCCCAACTCTTGCTGAAGATAACTATATCATCGAAGTAAGCCGCTGCATACTCATGTGTTCCTGCTAACACTGTGTTCATCAGTCTCTGAAACGTAGAGGGGACCATTTGGTTTGGAACTCATATTTCCCCCATGGGGTGATGAAAGCGGTCTTGGGTTGACTTTCTTTGTCTACAGGCACCTGCAAATACCCTTTTGTCAAATCTAGGGCTGAGATATACTTAGCCCCCCCCCCCCCCAGCTGGTCGATTAAGTCCTCAATGAGAGTTATAGGGTATGTGTGAGTAAATTAAGCTTTATGTAATCTACGCACAGTCTCTTGGTACCAACCATTTGGGACTAAAACCACCAGAGCTGCCCATGGACTTTTTGAAGGTATAATGATTCTTAAGTCCAGCAACTCTTTAATTTCTTTTCTTAAGGACTCTAGGGAGGTACAGGGCAGTCTATATGGGGGCAACCTCACAGGACTCACATCACCAATCTCGATGTGATGTTCCACCAGGGTTGTTTTCCCAGGTAAGTCATTGATGATGTCCTGAAAGTCTGCCTTCAGTTCTGTCAGTTCTTGTTCTTGTTCCTCTGTCAACTCAGACATGTTCTCCTGGTCTTCTTCCAACTCTCCACCCTAAGCTTCTCCTTCCTCGCCTCCCACAGAGTGAAACACTGATGCTGTCAGGGTCTGCCATCTCTTCAGCCCATTCATGTTAATGGTTAGGTACTGCTTCCTCCCCTGTCCTAGGTCTAACTTGTAAGTTACATCAGACAATTTTTGCACAATCTGATATGGACCTAGCCACCCACTCAAAAGCTTATCCTGCTTTCTAGGTTGGAAAGCTAGAACATAGTCACCTTGTTCAAATGTATGCTGAGTTGCCTTCTGATCGTGATACACCTCCTTTGCCTTCCTCTCAGTCGACGCCGCCAACTCCCATACCAAGACCATCTTGTCTCTCAACAGTCGGAGATACTACTCTTTGACCTCCATGTCACCTTCTTTCCCCTTCCCAGTCCACTGTTGTACCAGCTCATCCAGAGGAGTGTCCATCTTCCGACCGTACAACTCGTAGGGAGAGTAGCCTGTGGACTTGTGTGTGCTTCCCCTATATGCCCACAATACATATGGTAAGTACACATCCCATTCATATGATTTTTCTGAGTTAATTTTTGGAGCAGCCGTTTTAATGTTGAATTATACCTTTCCACCATATCATCCGTTTGGGGATGGTATGGGGAAGTACGTATGGATGCCAGTGCAAGAATGGAATTGTTGGATCAGCTTAGATGTAGTAAAGTTTGACCCGTTGTCTGTCAAAATCTCCCCAGGTATTCCTAGCCTAGAGGTGACCTCTACCAAGCATTCAACAACAGACTCAGTGGTGACATTAGAAAGAGGAAATGCCTCTGGCCACTTGGTGGCATAATCCATGATTACTAGCAAGTATTTCTCACCATTCTTTGTCCTTTTTCGACCAAAGATGTCCATTGCCACACGACTAAAGGGAACTGTCATCACCAGAAGAGGACGTCTGGGGTCCCTCTTTAATGTCACAGGGGCAGCTAGCTGACACAAAGGGCAAGAGTGTCATGTCTCCTTTACTTCACCAGTCATTCCAGGCCACGCCACCTTCTGCCGTAGAGTGTCCAGCATCCTTACTTCACCAAAGTGTCCCGCAACGGGTGAGCTGTGTGATCATCAGCACTTCTCGCCTACACAACAGGGGGACAACTACACATTCTACCTCACCTGTCATACTCGCCTTCTTGACAAGGATGCCATCTGACCACATCATGTCACCCTCACCATTCTTATCTGCCTGCTTCCGCCATTCTTCCAGTGTTGGATCGAGTAGTTGGAGAGTACAGAGTTGACTTGGAGAGATCAGTTCCAGCGTCGTCTGGTCCTCCACGTCAGTATGCTGTTTCCATTCTGGTTTAATTGGGGCGATCGGGAACAGGTCATCAGAGAAGTCGAACAGCTGCTCCAGTTTCTCGTCTGACTCCTCCTCTTTGTCTTCTTCCAGCTCGTATCACCGCTTCATCTGCATGCCACTTCCACCGACTCTTCTCTCTCCTTTGCTACTCTCTCTTGGGCCCTGGTGCTGACCAGGGCTTCAGCCCCCTCCGGTAGTGCTGACCAGCGCTTCAGCCCCCTCCGGTACCCCCGTAAGTTCACTCTCCTCACTCCTTTCTTCCTTTTAAATTGCCTGTTTCAGCAACCTTCATTGACCTGGTACATCTCTGCCTAGCAGCATGTCAATATACAAATGTTTAGAAACACCAACTGCTAACTCACATGTCTTTCCCCTGATCTGAAGAGAGATTTTTGCCGCTGGAAACCACGTCTTCTTTGCACTAGCCATGACGTAGGGGATCTTCCACCCCAATCTCTTCGACCCAAAACACCTTGAATGGACCATTGTCTTTGAACATCCGGTGTCGAGTAGGGCAGTGACTGTTTTGTTGTTGATCAACACTTCCTCCGTCCACCGAGGTAAGTTCGACCTGATTGGTGTCTTGCTCCCAAAATGAGCTTCTTCCATCCTCACTCTGCAGTCCCATCTCAGGGTGTCCCTTGCGACCACACCGGAAGCACTCGACCTGACTGATATCGCTCGAGTTGGTCAGTCAGAGGGGTTACCACATGGCTCCAGCTTTGGTCGGAAGGAGTTTTCCTTGGTTGGTGGAGGTGGTTGACGGAATGGGGTGTTCCCAGGGCGAGATATACTTCTCTGTTGGAGCAGTGGAGTGTTAGGCCCTTCCCTTGGTCTAACTCTCCCCCCCCCGAATGCTCTGTCGGACCTCCTGTTGTTAAGGTGATACCACGGACTCGGTGAGTTCGTCGTAAGTTTGGCAGTTGAGATTCCTCATCTCTCCTTCCAACCAATAAGGCAATCGCTGTAGTGTGATCTCCATCAACACTGCAGTCTCTGGTGGTTGACCTACTAGACCCAACCATTGTTTGAAATGCTGTTTGTGTTTTCTTAGCCACACATCCGGTTTGGTTGCGTCAAAAGATGTCTCGAAGGCCTTGCATTGGGAGGTCTCCACAGTGACTTGGTATGTCTGGTTGTCTTGATCCAGTCATAATCTTCCTGGTCAGCTGGTGACAACGTTGCCACAGCCATCAAGCCGGCTCCCACCAGTGAACTCCGGAGATGGAGGGGCTACTCTAACCTTGGCCATCTACCTGCTGTAGCCACCATCTCGAACATTTCCAGGTAGGCTTGCATATCATCCACCCCTTCTTGGAATTTCTGCAATGTTATTTTGGGGGGTTGTAGGGCCACAGGTGGAGTAAGGAGTCTGGCAGCTGCATCCTGCGGAGCATGAAACCACAGTTGTTGCTGGGCTGTCGCTTCTGCTCTCTTTGTTTGTCCACCCTTGCAGCTCTCTGCTGTTCCATCTCGACCCACCGATCCATGAAACGGTTGAGCTTCACCTGTCTCTCTGGGGTCTCCCTGCCATCGTCATTTCTCAACTTTCTACCCTCTCCCGGTTGACGCGACATTTTTCCCATGCATCCACCAAACAAATATAATAATTGTTGATAACAAAATATCAACTAATGATTATAGGAACTGAAATATGCACTTACCTCGAGAGGCTAAAACACAATTAAAGGGAAAAAACACCAGAATACTCAATAACAACCTAGGTTAGAGTTGGTTTTCAGGCTTCAAAGTTTGATAATTCAAGCAATGATAAGTGAACAGAAATTAAGAACAAAATAGTACCTCTCCCAGCACTATTCACCTCTTCTTTGAGTGTCTTATCCAACGCGTAACATTCAGCACCTCTCACCTTAGGCCTGATGATACAACTCTTACCTTAGGTCTACACACACTAAGAATCTCTCTAGATTAATTAGCTTCCTACCAACCCACTAAGTCTCTCTTACTTAGCTATGGGATATCTCCACTGCCACCACTTGTCGTATTCGTATTCCTAGATTCTCGAATAATCAGCTCTCTTATCTGATTCCACGCAATCCGATGATGCTCAAGCCCACCGGTTAGCTCTCGCTAGTTAAAGTCTACCTGGACCACAACTACTCACACACGATCCTCCCTTTCTCACCAAGAGAGGTGTAGTAGTTGTATTGACTTTGCTACAAATAAACTTAGATGAAATACTTGGACAGTTCAGAGCACAATCAATAAACTGGTACAATAATAACATGGAGAATGGCAGAGTATTAGTGCCGCGTTATTATCTCTCTCTCTCTAATGCTCTCTAATCCCTCATCTCTAATCTCTACTCTCTTCTCTCTCTCTCTCTATACTAAAAATGTCTGTCTCTTTTATACTCTGTTCTTGTGACCTTGTTAGGTCATTTTCTGATGTCGAATTGTTCGTCTGGTCTGAACTCGTGATGAACCATGGTCTGCCGGTTGTGATCTGGTCCAACCGAATCTTCCCACACCTGTTCCATCGTGGTGTTGTCATCCCGTACCCACACTTGCTCCTAACCTCCACTCAGGGCTATTCTCCCACCCAGGTCCTTCAGGGGCGCTCCTCCTTCCCCGTTCAGGAGTTCTCCTGACATTCCTCCCTCCTCTAGATGAGAGCCATGCTCTTGAGAGAATCCATCAGCACATTCAAGTTTTTTTAGCCTGGTTTGTGTGAGATAGTGTAGCTGTAGGGCTGCATAGCCAGTGCCCAATGACCCAAACATCCACGAGCATCTTTCAGGTGTTCCAATCGTGTTAGGGGGTTGTGGTCAGTTTGTATTTCGAAGGTTGTTCCCTCCAGGTAGATACGGAAATGTTTCACTCCATCAACTAATACCAATGCTTCCCTCTCAATGGTTGAATAGTTTATCTCCCTTGGTAGCAGTTTCCTACACAATCAGATTCCTCCCCCAAGTGGTTCTTCTGGCTTAGCACATAACCAATTCCCGTATCACTAGCATCTGTCTGCAGTAAGATAGGTCCTTCCCAATTTGGGGTAGAGAGAATGGGATAATGGGTAAGTAGATCTTTCAAGGTAACAAAAGCATTCTCGGCTGCCTCACCCCAAATTACCTTAACAGGTTGCTGTGCCTTGGTAAGATTGGACAAGGGAGTGGCTACCGTTGAGAAATTGGGTATAGATTTCCGGTAGTTTCCACAGATACCCCAAAAGGCTCTGACGTCCTTCTTCGTCTTTGGTGTACTAAAGTTTGCAATTGCCCTAACCTTAGCTTGGATAGGTTTCACCCTGCCTTGCCCAACCACATGTCCAAGATAATGACATCTATTACATGCAAACTTGAACTTCTTTAGCTTAATGTGTAAACCTGCTAACCTTAACCGTTTGAGAATGTTGGTAATGTGTTTCATGTGGTCTTCCCAACTTTTGCTGAAGATAACTATATCATCGAAGTAAGCCGCTGCATACTCATGTGTAACACTGTGTTCATCAGTCTCTGAAACATAGAGGGGGCCATTTGGTTTGGAACTCATATTTCCCCCATGGAGTGATGAAAGCGGTCTTGGGTTGACTTTCTTTGTCTACAGGCACCTGCCAATACCCTTTTGTCAAATCTAGGGCTGAGATATACTTAGCCCCTCCCCCCCCCCCAGCTGGTCGATTAAGTCCTCAATGAGAGTTATAGGATATGTGTGAGTAAATTAAGCTTTATGTAATATACGCACAGTCTCTTGGTACCAACCATAGCTGCCCATGGACTTTTTGAAGGTATAATGATTCTTAAGTCCAGCAACTCTTTAATTTCTTTTCTTAAGGACTCTAGGGAGGTACGGGGCAGTCTATATGGGGGCAACCTCACAGGACTCACATCACCAATCTCGATGTGATGTTCCACCAGGGTTGTTCTCCCAGGTAAGTCATTGATGATGTCCTGAAAGTCTGCCTTCAGTTCTGTCAGTTCTTGCTCTTTTTCCTCTGTCAACTCAGACACGTTCTCCTGGTCTTCTTCCAACTCTCAACCCTAAGCTTCTCCTTCCTCGCCTCCCACTGAGTGAAACACTGATGCTGTCAGGGTCTGCCATCTCTTCAGCCCATTCATGTTAATGGTTAGGTACTGCTTCCTCCCCTGTCCTAGGTCTAACTTGTAAGTTACATCAGACAATTTTTGCACAATCTGATACGGACCTCGCCACTCACTCAAAAGCTTATCCTGCTTTCTAGGTTGGAAAGCTAGAACATAGTCACCTTGTTCAAATGTATGCTGAGTTGCCTTCTGATCATGATACATGATACACCTTGTGTTTGTCCTTTGCCTTCCTCTCAGTCGACACCGCCAACTCCCATACCAAGACCATCTTGTCTCTCAACAGTCGGAGATACTCTTTGACCTCCATGTCACCTTCTTTCCCCTTCCCACCAGCTCATCCAGAGGAGTGTCCATCTTCCGACCGTACAACAACTCGTAGGGAGAGTAGCCTGTGGACTTGTGTGTGCTTCCTCTATATGCCCACAACACATATGGTAAGTACACATCCAATTCATATGATTTTTCTGAGTCAATGTTTGGAGCAGCCGTTTTAATGTTGAATTAAACCTTTCTACCATACCATCCATTTGGGGATGGTATGGGGAAGTACGTATGGATGCCAGTGAAAGAATGGAATTGTTGCATCAGCTTAGATGTAAAGTTTGACCCGTTGTTTGTCAAAATCTCACCAGCCTAGAGGTGACCTCTACCAAGCATTCAACAACAGACTCAGTGGTGGAGGAAATGCCTCTGGCCACTTGTTGGCATACTCCATGATTACTAGCACGTATTTCTCACCATTCTTTGTCCTTTTTAGAGGACCAAAGATGTCTATTGCCACGTGACTAAAGGGAACTGTCATCACCGGAAGAGGACGTCTGGGGTCCCTCTTTAACATCACAGGGGCAGCTAGCTGACACACAGGGCAAGAGTGGCATGCCTCCTTTACGTCACCAATCATTCCAGGCCATGCCACCCTCTGCCGTAGAGTGTCCAGCATCCTTACTTCACCAAAGTGTCCCGCAATGGGTGAGCTGTGTGTCATCCTCAGCACTTCTCGCCTACACAACAGGGGGACAACTACACATTCTACCTCACCTGTCATACTTGCCTTCTTGACAAGGATGCCATCTGACCACATCATGTCACCCTCACCATTCTTATCTGCCTGCTTCCACCATTCTTCCAGTGTTGGATCGAGTAGTTGGAGAATACGGAGTTGACTTGGAGAGATCAGTTCCAGCGTCGTCTGGTCCTCCACGTCAGTATGCTGTTTCCATTCTGGTTTAATTGGGGCGATCGGGAACAGGTCATCAGAGAAGTCGAACAGCTGCTCCAGTTTCTCGTCTGACTCCTCCTCTTTGTCTTCTTCCAGCTCGTATCACCGCTTCATCTGCATGCCACTTCCACCGACTCTTCTCTCTCCTTTGCTACTCTCTCTTGGGCCCTGCTGCTGACCAGCGCTTCAGCCCCCTCCGGTACCCCTGTAAGTTCACTCTCCTCACTCCTTTCTTCCTTTTCAATTGCCTGTTTCAGCAACCTTCATTAACCTGGTACATCTCTGCCTAGCAGCATGTCAATATTCAAATGTTTAGAAACACCAACTGCTAACTCACATGTCTTTCCCCTGATCTGAAGAGAGATTTTTGCCACTGGAAACCACGTCTTCTTGGCACTAGCCATGACATAGGGGATCTTCCACCCCAATCTCTTTGACCCAAAACACCTTGAATGAACCATTGTCTTTGAACATCCGGTGTCGAGTAGGGCAGTGAGTGTTTTGTTGTTGATCAACACTTCCTCCATCCACTGAGGTAAGTTCGACCTGATTGGTGTCTTGCTCCCAAAATGAGCTTCTTCCATCCTCACTCTGCAGTCCCATCTCAGGGTGTCTCTTGCGACCACACTCGACCTGACTGATATCGCTCCGAGTTGGTCAGTCAGAGGGGTTACTACCTGGCTAGAGCTTTGGTCGGAAGGAGTTTTCCTTGGTTGGTGGAGGTGGTTGACGGAATGGGGTGTTCCCAGGGCGAGATGTACTTCCCTGTCGGAGCAGTGGAGTATTAGGCCCTTCCCTTGGTCTAACTCTCTTCCCCCCCAAATGCTCTGTCGGACCTCCTGTTGTTAAGGTGATACCATGGACTCAGTGAGTTGGTCGTAAGTTTGGCAGTTGAGATTCCTCATCTCTCCTTCCAACCAATAAGGCAATCGCTGTAGTGTGATCTCCATCAACACTGCAGTCTCTGGTGGTTGACCTACTAGACCCAACCTTGTTTGAAATGCTGTTTGTGTTTTCTTAGCCACACATCCGGTTTGGTTGCGTCAAAAGATGTCTCGAAGGCCTTGCGTTGGGAGGTCTCCACAGTGACTTGGTATGTCTGGAGTAGGGTTGTCTTGACCCAGTCATAATCTTCCTGGTCAGCTGGTGACAACGTTGCCACAGCCATCAAGCCGGCTCCCACCAGTGAACTCCGGAGATGGAGGGGCTACTCTCACCTTGGCCATCTACCTGCTGTAGCCACCATCTCGAACATTTCCAGGTAGGCTTGCATATCATCCACCCCTTCTTGGAATTTCTGCAATGTTATTTTGGGGGGTTGTAGGGCCACAGGTGGAGGAAGGAGTCTGGCAGCTGCATCCTGTAGAGCATGAAACCACAGTTGTTGCTGGGCTGTTGCTTCCGCTCTGTCCTCCTCTCTTTGTTTGTCCACCCTTGCAGCTCTCTGCTGTTCCATCTCGACCCACCGATCCATGAAACGGTCGAGCTTCACCTGTCTCTCTGGGGTCTCCCTGCCATCGTCACTTCTCAACTTTCTACCCTCTCCCGGTTGACGCGACATTTTTTCCCATGCATCCGCCAAACAAATATAATAATTGTTGATAACAAAATATCAACTAATGATTATAGGAACTGAAATATGCACTTACCTCGAGAGGCTAAAACACAATTAAAGAAAAACAAAACCAGAATACTCAATAACAACCTAGGTTAGAGTTGGTTTTCAGGCTTCAAAGTTTGATAATTCAAGCAATGATAAGTGAACAGAAATTAAGAACAAAATAGTACCTCTCCCAGCACTATTCACCTCTTCTTTGAGTGTCTTATCCAAACGCGTAACATTCAGCACCTCTCACCTTAGGCCTGATGATACAACTCTTACCTTAGGTCTACACACACTAAGAATCTCTCTAGATTAATTAGCTTCCTACCAACCCACTAAGTCTCTCTTACTTAGCTATGGGATATCTCCACTGCCACCACTTGTCGTATTCGTATTCCTAGATTCTCGAATAATCAGCTCTCTTATCTGATTCTACGCAATCCGATGATGCTCAAGCCCACCGGTTAGCTCTCGCTAGTTAAAGTCTACCTTGACCACAACTACTCACACACGTTCCTCCCTTTCTCACCAAGAGAGGTGTAGTAGTTGTATTGACTTTGCTACAAATAAACTTAGATGAAATACTTGGACAGTTCAGAGCACAATCAATAAACTGGTACAATAATAACATGGAGAATGGCAGAGTATTAGTGCCTCATTATTATCTCTCTCTCTCTAATGCTCTCTAATCCCTCATCTCTAATGTCTGCTCTCTTCTTCTCTCTCTCTCTCTATACTAAAAATGTCTGTCTCTTTTATACTCTGTTCTTGTGACCTTGTTAGGTAATTTTCTGTGCTGCTATGACGTCGAATCATTCGTCTGGTCTGAACTTGTGATGAACCGTGGTCCGCCGGTTGTGGTCTGGTCCAACCGAATCTTCCCACATCCGTTCCATCATGGTGTTGTCGTCCTGTACCCACACTTGCTCCTGACCTCCACTCAGGGCCATTCACCCTCCCAGGTCCTTCAGGGGCGCTCCTCCTTGCCCGGTCAGGAGTTATCCTTGGAGATAGCACAGGGGTGTGGACAGCACAGGGTTATGGACAGCACAGGGTAGTCTGTAAGGGTATCCTTAAACTGTTGAAAGGACTCTTGTATATCCTCACTCCAAACGATCATATTAGGTTTGTCTTTCTAAGTCGGCTCTGTCAGGGTGTCACCAAAGTGGAAAAATCTGGTATAAAATAGCGATAGTACACAACCCTAAAAAGGCCTGAACATCCCTTTCTTGCATGTCTTCCAACACTCGTCGTTCTTCTTCCTTCTTTTTCTTTGTGGCCTATGTGGTCACCATTGCTACATCGCTTTTTGTCTTCTCCAGGTCCATTGTCTTTGGTTGCACTGTCTCAGGACCCATATGCATGTTCTCATCTGCCAGAGCTGCCTTCAGTAGTTTCTGGAATTTTGGAATGTCCTGACCAAGGAACATATCCACAGTGAGGTGGGGTGTTACTCCTACGGCCAATTCATGGGTTTTGCCATTAATGTGTAGGTGAATCTTTGCGGCCGGAAACCATGTGGTGGTCATGTATGGAATCTTCCACCCTAGACAGTCCTTGCTGTTGACACACCAGAGGTGTACGAGCGACTTAGTACACCCCATGTCTAGTAGAGCCAGTACTGCTCTGCCGTTCACGCGTACCATTCTGGTCCATTTCGGTCGGTTGGCCCACACGGGTTTAGCACTCCCGAAGTTGGCACTCTCCATCTTTATGTGAGAATCCTTCCGCATATGCCCTCTTCATCCACAGCAGAAGCACTCTATCTGGGAATGATCTTTGGGCGGTGGGTGACTGTTACCCTGCCCACCACTTGGTTGAGAATGGTCTCCTCCTATCTTCCTTGGGCCTCTCCTCACCGGTATAGGATGGAAGGGTGTTTTCTGTCTGAGGCTCTCCCTTTCGGCTGGTCTTTGATTGGCCAAGTGTCTTTCGATGGCCTCGGTCATCTCGTCGATGGTCTTAGGGTTGAGATTCCTGATCTGAGCCTCCAACACTTAGGCAGTTGCCTTAAGGTAATCTCCATCAACACAGTGGTCTTGGTATCGAGGGGCAATAAAGCTATCCATTGTTGGAAGCTTTGTCGATTACGTGACAGCCAGGAGTTGGGGTGTTCTGAGTTGAAGGAGGTGTCAAAAGTTTGCTTCCTGAAAGTCTCAGTTGAAATATGGCATTCCCTCAGGAGTTCTTCTTCGACCAAGTCGTAGTCAGCTTGTCTGTCGGCTGCCATCGCTGCTACAGCCATGAGGCCAGCTCCCGACAGTGAACTCCTTTGGAAGAGTGTCCATTTGTCCCTGTGCTACCTTCCCGCTTTTGCCGTCGCCTCAAAGGTGTTCAGGGAGGCACCGATGTTATCAACTCCCACCTGGAACTTATGCAGAGACAGGTTGGGGGTACGGGGGATCAATCATGGGTAGGGAATAATCCTCTCGTCCCCGCACCTCTGCCATCATCTGTAACATCCTTTCCTACTGCTCCGCTCATTCACTCTTTCGTGCTGTTCCTCTTGTCTGGTTCACTCCTCCTCCCTATGCTTCTCATCCTTGGTTTGCAATTGATCAAATTGCAGCCTCTGCGACAGGAACCAGTCCATGGGGGTCGATAGCTCCAGGTTAAGCCTCTGGGTTCATGCCATGGAGACATCTCGAGTCTCTTGCGGCTGTAGCCACCATCTCGAACATTTCCAGGTAGGCTTGCATATCATCCACCCCTTCTTGAAATTTCTGCAATGTTATTTTGGGGGGTTGTAGGGCCACAGGTCGAGGAAGGAGTCTGGCAGCTGCATCCTGCAGAGCATGAAACCACCGTTGTTGCTGGGTTGCTGCTTCTGCTCTATCCTGCTCTCTTTGTTTGTCCACCCTTGCAGCTCTCTGCTGTTCCATCTCGACTCACCGATCCATGAAACAGGTGGAGCTTCCCCTGTCTCTCTGGGGTCACCCTTCCATCGTCACTTCTCAACTGTCTATTCTCTCCCGGTTGACGCGACATTTTCCCCACGCATCCGCAAAACAAATATAATAATTGTTGATAACAAAATATCAACTAATGATTATAGCAACTTAAATATGCACTTACCTCGAGAGGCTAAAAAAAAATTAAAGAAGAAAAAAACCAGAACACTCAATAACATCCTAGGTCAGAGTTGGTTTTCAGGCTTCAAAGTTTGATAACTCAAGCCGTTCTCTGCTACTTACAGGCAATGATAAGTCAACAGAAATTAAGAACAAAATAGTACCTCTCCCAGCACTATTCACCCCTTCTTCGGGTGTGTTATCCAAACCCATAACAATCAGAACCTCTCACCTTAGGCCTGATGATACAACAATGCGACCTTTTACTTTAGGTCTACACACAATAAGAATCTCTCTAGGTTACTTAGCGTCCAGATACCAACCCACTAAGTCTCTCTTACTTAGCTATAGGATCTCACCGCTGCCACCACTTGTCGGATTCATATTCCCATATTCTCGAATAATCAGCTCTCTTAGCTGATTCCACGCAATCCGATGATGCCCAAGCCCACCCCTTAACTCACGCTAGTTAAAGTCTACTTGGACCAGAACTACTCACACACGACTCACCAAGAGAGGTGTAGTAGTTGTATTGACTTTGTTACAAATAAACTTAGATGCACAACAATCAAATACTTGGACAGTTCAGAGCACAATCAATAAACTGGTACAATAATAACATGGAGAATCAGAGTATTAGTACTTCGTTATTATCTCTCTCCTAATGCACTCTAATCCCTCATCTCTAATCTCTGCTCTCTCCTTCTTCTCTCTCTCTCTATACTGTCTCTTTTATACTCTGTTCTTGTAACCCTTTTCTGTGCTATTGTGACATCGAATTGTTCATCTGGTCTGAACTCGTGATGAACTGTGGTCCGCCGGTTGTGGTCTGGTCCAACCGAATCTTCCCAGACCCATTCCATCGTGGTGTTGTCGTCCCATAGTCACACTTGCTCCTGATCTCCACTCAGGGACATTCGTCCACCCAGGTCCTTCAGGGGCGCTCCTCCTTCCCCGGTCAGGAGTTCTCCTGACAGACAGCACAGGGGTTTGGACAGCACAGGGTAGTGTGTAAGGGTATCCTTTAACTGTTGAAAGGACTCTTGTATATCCTCACTCCAAACGATCATAGGTTTGTCTTTCATAGTCGGCTCTGTTAGTGGGGTCGCCAAAGTGAAAAAATCTGGTATAAAACAGCGATAGTACCCACACAACCCTAAAAAGGCCCGAACATCCATTTCTTCCATGTCTTCCAACACTCGTTCTTCTTCTTTGTAGCCTGTGTGGTCACCATTGCCACATTGCTTTTTGTCTTCTCCAGTTCCATCATCTTCGGTTGCACTGTCTCAGGACCCATATGCATGTTCTCATCTGCCAGAGCTGCCTTCAGTAGTTTCTGGAATTTTGGGATGTCCTGACCAAGGAGCATATCCTACGGCCAATTCATGGGTTTTGCCATTAATGTGTAGGTGGATCTTTGCGGCCGTAAAACATCTGGTGGTCGTGTATGGAATCTTCCACCCTAGACGGTCCTTGCTGTTGACACACCAGGGGTGTACGAGCGACTTAGTGCACCCCATGTCTAGAAGAGCCAGTATACTGCTCTGCCGTTCACGCATACCATTCTGGTCCAGTTCGGTCGGTTGGCCCACACGGGTTTAGCACTCCCGAAGTTGGCACTCTCCATCTTTATGTGAGAATCCTTCTGCATGTGCTCTCTTCATCCACAACAGAAGTACTCTATCTGGGAATGATCTTTGGGCGGTGGGTGACTGTTTACCCTGCCCACCATTCGGTTGAGAATGATCTCCTACTATCTCCCTTGGGCCTCTCCCCACTGGTATAGGACTGAAGGGTGTTTTCTGTCTAGGACTCTTCCCTTTCGGTTGGTCTTTGATTGACCAAGTGTCTTACTATGGCCTCTGTCATCTCGTCGATGGTCTTAGGGTTGAGATTCCTGATCTGAGCCTCCAACACTTAGGCAGTCGCCTTAATGTAATCTCCATCAATACAGTGGTCTTGGTATCGAGGGGTAATGAAGCTATCCATTGTTGGAAGCTTTGTCGATGACCCGACAGCCAGGAGTCGTGGTGTGCTGGGTTGAAGGAGGTGTCAAAAGTTTGCTTCCTGAAAGTCTCAATTTAAATATGGTATTCCCTCAGGATTTCTTCTTTGACCAAGTCGTAGTCAGCTTGTCTGTTGGCTGCCATCGCTGCCACAGCTGTGAAGCCAGATCCCGACAGTGAACTACTTAGGAAGAGTGTCCATTGGTCCCTGTGCCACCTTCCTGCTTTTGCCGTCGCCTCAAAGGTGTCCAGGAAGGCACTCATGTCGTTAACTCCCTCCTGGAACTTATGCAGAGACAGGTTGGGGGTACAGGGAGATCAACCATGGATAGGGAATATTCCGCTCATCCCCGCACCTCTGCCATCATCTGTAACAGCCTTTCCTACTGCTCCGCTCGTCCACTCTTTCGTGCTGTTCCTCTTGTCTGGTGCGCTCCTCTTCCCTATGCCTCTCATCCTTCTTGGTTTGCAATTGATCGATTTGCAGCCACTGCGACAGGAACCAGTCCATGGGGTTGGTAGCTCCATGGGAAGCCTCTGGGTTCATGCCATGGAGACATCTCGTGTCTCTTGTGGTTCTCCCTTTGTCGGTCATTCCCACAATCAATTACCAAACATCAACAACAAACACACACAAAAATTCCTCAGGCCTAACTCCTCAGGGTTTGGTTCGTAAGCCTGCTAGGCAAAATGACCCAGGCTGTGTCCCTGTTTGTCTAGCTAATCAGTACTCCTCTTCCTGAGCTATAGGCTGGTCCGGAATCTCCAATATTGAAGATCCCACCACTGCCACCAAATGTCAGCAATACCCCTCCAGTGGCGTATCTAGGAATTTAAAGGGGGGGTTTCCATCTCATGCATGTGAAGCTTGTAAAAAAAATTACCTGGCCACAACCACTTTTGTCTGACTGTGCCCCACAATAATTTTATAGAACATACAATTACAGAAATGATAATTATTGTTGCGTTAATGACTCAAAATTTCCAAGAGTAACATTCTTCGAGGGTTTTGATGAGCAAAATGTTAAGAATAGCATCTAGGTCAATAAGTGAATGAGCATTAGTGCCAGTCCTGATAACCTTTGCTGCCCCATAGTAGTACGCAAGTAGGTTTTGAGTCTTCTAAGTACACTGACACTACGTTCACATTCACAGCTGGTTACGGGTAGAGTACAAACAATACGGTGTAAGCAGTAAATATTCGGAAACATGCTCTCATTTGCACAGTTCAAGGCCTGGGATGGAGTTTTGGGCAATTCTGATGAGAAACTCTTCCATTTAGATCTCCACAAATGGAGTTCCTGTTCAAAAGATGAAGGACTTGGCATATCATCTTCATAGAAATCCAAATTTTTTATCAAATTAGACTCACTCTGAGTGACAGCTTTGTCCATGAATACAGATGGAACTATTCTCAAAGCTAGTACTGCTTTCTTTTGTGTTTCAGAAAAATGAGTGAATATGTGATATCACATCTCATCCAGAAATGGAACAGAAATAGATCTTCTGTAATAATCTTCAGCAGAATCGGCAGGTACATTGCTTCTATTTGTTTTCCTTGCACATTGACGTGGAAGAGATGGCTGTGATGCATTGATTTTTTGTGCTAGAGTGACTGCAGAATCAAACCATTTCTTGTGATGAGAATCAATGCTGTCATGAACTTCATGTAAAGTAGTCTCGACTAAATTTACCTCAGTATAAGCATTGCAAATATTTTGCAAATGGCTCTGTAGAGACACTGTTAGGCCATGGTAGACCACCTCAAATGCCATAAGAAACTCAAATTGAGTTGTAGCTGTTATAGTGATGCAGCTTTCTGAGCAGACTCTCTGTTCAACCCATCTTCAGTACGGATTGTCTCCAAGGTACTAATAACAGCTGGTACCATCTTCGAAAATACTTCCTAGGCCTCTATTCTAGCTACCCAATGGTTCTTGCAAAGGTTTACCAGTTTCTGTCTGTTAGTTCCCAGTGGAAGTTCACTGATCCATTTTTCTAGTTCTGCTTCACTCTTGTAAAGAAAAGGCATAGCTCCACAAGAGTTCCTTGCATATTTCGAATAGCTTGGATGTTACATGCTGCCACAACACAAAGATTCAGTATATGAGCCACACAGTGAACATAGACTGCTTTTGGATATTGTTTCTCGATTAGAGCAGCAGCCCCATAATACTTGCCAGCCATGTTGCTGGCACCATCATAGCCCTGTCCACGTAAATTATTTTGGTCTAAGGCATAATTTTGTGTTCCATTTAGGATGGTGCTACTCCAGTGGTGCCATCTTTAATAAATTCAACAAACTCTTCTCTTGCCACATTTTCCGAGTCAACATACCGCAGGACTAGATGAAGCTGCTCTTTATTAGATGTATCAGCAGCCTCATCAGCACACACAGAAAAGTACTTTGCTAGCCTAACCTCGTGTAGAATTTTCCATTCACCAATGGCTGCAATCAGTTCATTTTGAATGATTGGGGCATGTTATTGGGCATTTCTGGCTGCAGAAGCAAAGTGGTGTGTCAGAACTGCATCACCTGCATCAAGAAGCAAGGCTAAAAAAATTCCAGGATTTTCATCACTCCAAAGAGCCTCTCGGTGGCCACGAAGAGCTCTGTTTTGCTTACCACAAAAAATGATCGTCTTGAGAATAGCCTTAAGAAAATCCCGATTCTTCTGAATTTGAGCAGATGCTTGACTATGTAACTGTTGCTGTATGGAAAGCTGACCTCCTTCTATTTCCCCAGTAAATGTAACAGTATCATCCATAGCTGCTCTGTGGTCCTTGAGTGTTTGCTTTGCTTGAGTCAAATTAGTCATTGGAACAGTGACCAGCTGTCCAAGAATAGATCGATTCTTGGGGAAGAGTAAACAGCTCACAGAAGCCACCATTTCACGAAACAGAGTAGCTCAACCAAGAGTACTCTTTCAACCAGGAGTTCTGGAAGGATCTAGACTTTGAGTACTCAATTTTTGTAGGGAACTTGAAGTCACACCCTGGTCTAAAGGGATTTTCAGAAGCTGGTCATTGCTATGAATTCTGATGTCCTCAAGTTTATAGTTTCCTAAGTCAACCCCAGGAGGACATTCATGCACCCTAGCAGCTGATACACACCCTTGACCTGACACATTTCCCAGATCATCAGGAGATAGAGACTGAGTAGTACTTGGCTAACTTAATTCTCTTTGATCTTGAACTCTGACTTTCTTAGGATCAGTAGCAGTGCTACTGTCAGACTCACTGCTTAACACTGACATCCCAAATGACAGAATGGATATTTGCCTCTTGGACATGTCACAGCTTTACTACAATCTCAAATACAGTGCATCCTCCTGGAATAGGGGCTGGGCTAAGGTAATCCTATAAGAGACAAACTCACTAATATTTCATAGGCTTGCCAGTTCCAAGCAAAACGGAAAATAGCTGCTTGAGTATACTGTACTAAAAGTTTATTTTTAGAAGTAAATTTATGAGCCTCTAAGGCAGTGGTTCCCAAACTTTTTTGGCCCATGACCCCTTTCAGCGACTATAAATCTTCCATGACTCCCAACCTAAAATATCTATTTTCTATTATTGACCGACCATATTATGTACATTTTTACCAGTGCTGCTTATGCTGGTTTACGATGGTTTACGACAGGAAAACATATTTTAATCACAGGTAAATGGTAACCCACAAATACTGGTAAGACATAGTTATCACCGCAGTGACTAAGTAGGTATTGTACACATCAATGAGAATGATGCACTTGCTTCTTTGATACGAGATCAGCAATTCGTGGGGTTGTGTGGCTCAGAGCACATCGCAAGTCGGCTTCTGCATCCAACCTGTTTCTGGCCTTTGATTTGATCACCAGGAGAGATGAGAATCCATTTTCACAGAGATAGGTGGATGAGAATGGGATGAGAACTTTCAAGGCAAATGCACTTATCTTGGGGAAAATCAGAAGCATTTTGGCCCAAAAGTCAGAGATCTTTAGCTGCTGTGAAACTCCTCTTTTGCTGTAGTGTTGTTGATGAGATCCAAGAAGTCCTCCTGCACAGCGTCCGGAAGGTGCAGTGGAAAGGATTGCGAGCAAGAGTCATCTGAATATTTTCACTTGCATTGATGTCGGGAAAGTAGTGGTAGAATTTTTTGAAGGATTGACATGTGATTCTTCATCTCTTGCTGGAGCTGCTCTTCAAGTAGTTCTTTGCCCATGATCTGTGTAAGACAGTGGAAGGCAGTAATATTTCCCACCTCAACTTTTCTCTCCCAAAGCCCTAGCTTCGCAATGAAAGCTTTGGTGTGCATGATGATGGTGGTGTGTGGGCCTTGTAGCTTTAAATTTAGCATGTTCAGAGCTTCTAAAATGTCAGCCAAGCAGGCGAGACTGGGATTAAAGGTCGGCTCTTGAACGGCCTTTAATAACTGCTCTGTCTTCTTCCCATGGGCCTACAAAAACACCTCTATCTCTTCCAAGAGCTCAAATACGCAAGAGAGTACATTTCCTTTTGACAGCCAATGTACAGCAGTGTAGAAGAGGAGGTCCTGATGCGAGGAATCCATGTCTCAGCACAACTGGCGAAATAGTCGTGTGTCGAGTGCACCTCCTTTTATGAGGTTAATGATTCGGATCACCGAGTCCAAGGTGCCCTTGAGAGCTGCAGGAAGTGTTTTGGATGCATGGGCTTCACGATGGATAAGGCAGCGAGTTGTGATGACATTGGGATTGTTTTCTTTCACCAGTGTGACAAATCCTAAAATATAAATTGCACCACACCAAAAGGGACAGCAGGAATGCTGCAATATTAAATTAAGATACAAACCTGATTTTGAGCCGATGGAGGGACCTCCGTCCGTGCATACTCCAACCAGTTGTGCCCAAGACAGTTTTTCTTCCCTGGATACCATCACCATGATATCCCCAGCCTTGGTAGTTGTATTGAGCGGTTTGCAGAACAACATCTCCTCCTCCACATGATTGTCTGAGACAAACCGAGTGTAAACCTGCAATATAATCATTTTTGCGTGTTCCAATGTATTATGTAAATATATGTATGAATTGTACATAATTGTATGTGCAGTAGCAGCAACCCAAAATCATACCAGAAGCTGTGGACACTGTGCCACATCTGTGGGACTCATCCAGTTGGATGGCAAAGAAGGGGAAAACACAATTTTTCTCTACAACTTGATGCATGATATCCTGAGACATGTCCTAGATGCACTCCTTAACAATGTTGTTGGACAGACTGATCTGTTTCAGCTTGTTGGCGCTTTCATTGTTCAGGACAAGTTGAGCAGCTTCAAGCATGCAGGGTTTGATGAGAGTCTCTCCAATGGTGTGCGGCTTCTTCTGCTTCGCAATCTGAAGAGAAATCTTGTATGAGGCCTCCACAATATTGCTGTCCTGCAAATCATGAAATAGACTCAGATGTATCCACATCAACAGCAGCCAAAAAATTGCACACTTATGACTGAACACTTACTTGAAAGAGAACTCCTGTTCCACAATCCATTTGAGCTGGTCTTCTTTGATTTTGAAGTAGTCCAACCCTTGTTGGCCAGATCTGGATGAACCTTAGCAAGGTGCTCCTTCAGCTTGAGGAGCTCATGCTTTCGTTGGCACGAGTCTTCTGGCACACACATTGTGGCACCTGTAAGCCTTTGGTCACAATGAATGAGAATCCAAATGAAAGAAAGCTCTCCGTTTCCTTGACATCTTGCTGCCGACTTCTTGATGCCACTGAACAACAACAACAATCCTTGATGACAATGAATGCAGACTTCTCCACGATGACTTCTCAAGATTAGAGTATAAAGAAGTTCAATTACCCTCTTAATGCCACTGTTGACGTATATCTGCGTCGAAAGTAACAAACAACAGGTCGAGAATCCTGATTGGGTCACTTGATGCAGTCCTGCAGCACCTACAGCAGGTTTGTTCGCAGGACTACTCGTCTCCTCGGAGCGACTTTATGTCTTGATTTGAGAACCTGCACATGGGAGATGTTTTCTTGCACGCACATACCCAGGTGGCATTAAGAGAGTTAATGAAGGTAAGCAACCAACAAAAGAAATAGCACTGTAGTGTGTAGATAAGTCTGACTCTGCTCAATAATGAAATGAATCTAAGATATATGTAATCACTGTCTGAGGGCATGTGCTATGAAGGATTAGTGAGTGAATTGTTCACACAAAGAGTATCCATGAATATGTGGTCATAAACCCACTACTAGTTCTGTTACTCCTCCTGATTACTCTTGTGATAGATGGGTTTGAGTGAATGAATATCATTATGATTTTTTCCCCTCGCCTCAAGTCCTATAATTATATCATAAAATACTTAAAACGTGAATGTTGTTGGTTAAACATTAGACATAAAAATTTTGAGACCTCCATGACCCCCAGAAAATTGCCATGACCCCTATTGGGGTCATGACCCACAGTTTGGGAACCAGTGCTCTAAGGGCTTAAATTTGTAATACAAGAGTACACTACAGTACAAATTTATATGTAGGATTAGCAAGGATGATGCTAGCTGCAGCTGTCAAATGGCTTATGGGTGTGGCTTGTACTCAGGGGGGGTTTCTGGGCAACAGGAAACCCCCCTAAATACGCCCCTGCCCTCTGTGTTGAACCTTCTGACTAAGGTGAACCGGCATCTGCTGGGCCGACTAGCTTGATATTGGTTCCCTCACTAGCCCAAATCTACCACACTAGGCTTTAAGACAGCTTTGCTCACCGAAATGGTTTAGTGGTCAAACAGTAATTGCTTCGTAAATATTTTCATACATACAGACAATAATACTGGTCAGTTCAGCCTGTTATTTGCTGACTCTAACCTTCTCTAGCTGTCTAACTCTCTCTAGCTCTTAAATACTCATGTTCTTTTGCTCCCCAATTTGCCATCATGTTGTGGTCTTGTTCCTTGCAATCTTTATTTGTGTAGCTGTCGTGTCTATTCACATCTGTCAGGTCAGGAAGGTCATGTCCTGACAGGTTCCCCCCCTCATGTGGAAGTGTTTTTTCTCCAAAAAATTAAAAATAATATCCTTAAAGTAGTGCACTGTGTGTTGATATGCATTAGGTATATACCCAAACCTTGCAGGTATGCCTAGGGAGGAAAGTGTAAGAAGCTGTCCAAGTAAGTATGCCTGTCAGATATGACTTCCAATATGACTAGTTATTGAAACATATAATCCTGTGATTGTATTTAAATCCTTATTTAATTAATTTCTAGTAAAACCAATAATATAGTCCACTTTAATATATACTATCTCTGGTGCAAGAAACCATGCTTATAACAACCCCACCTGAGGTGTAGCGAGTCCACCTGCCAGTATGTGCTCTTAACATGCACTTGAGTTCCAAGTGAAATCTGTAGTAGCTAAGCAGGTGATTGGTCCAGTCCTACACCCACACACAGATGAAAGCTCACCAATTAGCAAGTAGTTTAGTACAGGCCTCCTCAAGCATCGATGCATATCAGAATTGAGTGTGCATGTACTATTACCACTGCAGGTCAAAGCAATAATCGGGAACTATTTCTACACTAATGTTTATCAAGTGACTTCCTCATCTTTAGTATTATCTTTAACAGCTCACAGCATGGTTTATCACCTTCAAGAACATGTTGATGCTATGTCAGAATGAAAAATGAACATCCAGCTATTAACCATGCAAGCATTCACACTTTCCTCTACAGCCATTTTTCTTTCCTCTACCTTATCATTTTGTCGGTAATTCTCTTCACCATTGTGACCATTTCAGATTTACTCTATTGAAAGGAGCAAATTATTTTATATGTCAGCATACGGGTATGTCTTGCATGGCAGAACCAAGATTTTCATTCATAGCCCCCCAGCGATGGCTTACTTTGCTCACCAATAACTCCACAGTGTTTATGACCAATGACTTGCACATTGACTTGTTAGTTGGAAAACTCTGTATTGCTATGCATGGCATATAGACATGGCATATAGATGTGTATCTACTACTTATGTATCTATATATTTATGTATCCATCATGTGTTCACAAGCAAAAATATGAATGTGTTTCCACCTTGAATAAACAAAACAGGCTTATGTAAACTAGGAAGAGTCACTAATGTGAAGTGAAACTCGCAACAACCTCTCAGTTGACATAGTAGAATATAACACCTTTCTCAATAATCAACTAAAATAACTGAAACTTTGAAGAGCAAATTAAAAATTATATAGAGAAGAGAAATCTCAAGAAAATGGAAGGAAAGAAAACTGAGAACTGGATGCATGGATAATAGCTAATCGGAAAGGATGCTCGAGTTTAATTCTGAAATGACTACCTAATCTGTCAAAAATGTTCTAGCTGTAGAAATGGATTATCGTTGTAATGATCCATAAACTGTAGTGTTATCAAGCTTGGTAAGGGAAACATATTATATGGATAGAGAGGACTGGCTAATATATTGGAATGAAAACTGATGAATAGAGGAGGGATATGACAATGATGGTGCACGTAATGAACATACTAAACAGCCGAAAATATTGTCAAGAATGTAAACTATCAGTTAACAGCTTCTGCAAGCCTTCACTTTAGTGCTCTGAGAATTCCTGTTGAATATCTGCCTAAGTGTTCTTAACTAACTTCTCCCACAGCTGCACCTCCACATGCACATACTCTGTTCTCCAAGAATTATGGCAACTTCCTCAATGATCGTAGAACCAGTTCTTTTGGATGACTAAGGAGTTCAACAATTTATCGACAGCAATAAATAATGTCAAGAAAACAAGAAGAGAGTTAAATTTGAGGAATAGATGGTGTTAATCTCAGGGAATTTGATATCCCCATTTTTGGGAAGCCCCAACCCTGATACGACCCTAGTTTGTTTGGCACCCCAGTGCAGAATACCCTAGAGTCTATAGTGCCTCACAAACTTTTTTTTTACATAGGAACCTGCATGGTGACTAGCTGTGACTCACAACCCCCAGACCTCATTATACAAATATTAATATACAGACAAGCACCACCTGATTCAACAGATGATGTGTGTATAATAATAATTTTACAAGTAGATACATCATGTAATAATAATAATTATTATAATTAGGTTCCAATTGAAAGGAGATTGTATGTAGGGCTATGATAGGCCATATTTTTGTCATTTTTGTCAAACAAATGTGAAATTTGAAAATAAAACAGCAGGAAAGTCATGATCTTACAATGTTTACTGCATGTGTCACTGATAAGTAAGAAAGTTATGCAACCCTAGAGCTCCGCTCAATGCGGCTCATAATCATTTTGTTGAGGTTCAATATGCATTTTGACTGGTTGGTGGGTACATAACAAGACTATTGTTGGATAGTTCTCCAAGGTCCTTTGTGGAAGGTAGTTTTGGAGTGTTTGCACTATAATAAATTGCTTAGATTCTTGCTTCTTGTTTGTCATATTTCTGGCCGACTTAATCTGTCATCTGGTATGGGTTTTTACTTAAACCATACAACCCTTTCTCACTGCTCAGTGCAGCCAGGATAGGACATTCACTCTATCGATCTCTTCACTATGATGACCATTTCTGATTTATGTAGGCCGGCATTATTTAAGGGGATGGACCTGTTCAAATTAGTTTTGAGTGTTCAACGTACTGTGCATAGATAGACAGCTACATATGGCATGCGCATGGGAATACCAAGTTTTCCATCCAACTTCCCACTGTGGACTCACTTTGCTCATCAATTAACAATTATATACTATGTAATGAATGCTAGGCATTGAGGGGATAGCGAAGAAAAAAAGCTAAAGAATTCTTTGAATAGGAAATGCTGTTCCTATTTACTAATCTACCTGCAAATACTATTGCAATGGCAATCTATATACTATCTATAGTAACAAATGCCAGGCATTGAGGTGCAAACAAAGAAAAAATTCTAGAGAATGTTGATCAACTGATTAACTATGTCCATCGTTCCTTCCTGTTAGCCATGCAGCCCATTTTCACCTGCAGGTGCAGCAAGTTGATGTATGAGGGACTATGTGGGAGGTGGTGTGGATGGCTTGCAGTGTATTATGATTTTGTTGTTTGTCCCATTTCTGGTCTGCTTATTCTGCTATCTGGTAAGAGGGCATCAGCTACAGCCAGGCAAGTTTAGCTTCGAATATCCGGGTGTTCACTCTATTAATCTCTTCACTATAATGACCATTTCCGATTTACATGTTATTTAACCCTCTCACCATCGGTTTTCTGGTTGAGTTTAAAAATATCAAACCAGCTTCAGTTTTAAACATCTATACGAAGTAAGAAATTCACTAAAGTCCCTAGCAAACATATATTATAGGATAGCTCTATTGTTGATAAACAATGTGGTCAGATTTTTGTGATCATGTTCTGACCACAAAATGTCTAAAGTTTAACAATATTAGAACATAGTCCTGTTTGCATATAATGCAGAATCTATTGTTTACAAACATTCAGCAATTATTTGTTATTGTTCGAACATAGGGCTATGTCCAAGTAGCTAAGGTATTATAGACAAAGGAAGCATATTCCTGTAACTATAACAATATCCACCATGCACCACACATATAAATATGGCTATAGCTATATATATACGGCATTGTACAATGTTGAATCAATTTTTACAAAGTAGATTGCTGCTGCTATATATGCACCCAACATAGTAAGAGCTGAGAGATACTGAGAGGTGATCCTGGTCATTCACAGCTTGCCAAAAAATTGCTGATCTCATTAATACTGTATTTTTCCTTATGTGCATAAGATGGGGATAGCTAGACTTGAGGCAACTAAAAGGTTTGACTACACCCAAGGTGGTGAAAAATTAGGAAGGCTCTTGCGCAAGTCTTTGGACACGTGAACTTCAGCCAGTCTCTAGCACCAAATACAAAACTGATAAGAGTCTGGAAAGTGCACCAGGAGAAGGTCTTAAGGTATTTAATCATGTCTTAGAATAAATTTTAGCCAAAATTGGACTTTTCCATTTCTTGCACTCAGTCCTTGAATTGTGGGGGCTGTAGAGTGGCTAGATGAATTTGGAAAAGTTGGTATAGAGAAAAAGGTGGCACTGCTGTTGAGAAGTTGTGTGAAGGGGGAAGTAAAGAGATTTTGGAGGAGGTGGATGAATATGTGATTTGTTGGGTAGGGTAGCCAAGAAGTATTGTTTGGTGGAGGGATGGATAGATTTTGGTCCTCTCCCTGGGATTCCCCATTGGAGTGTTTGAGTTGATATGTAAGTGAAAGACCAGGTTATAATTATGGCAAAAGAATCAGTGCAATAATTATGTGTCACCTAGCTAGCTACAATCTTAAAAACACAGTTCTGTATATACAGGTCTGTATCTTTGTGTCTACGAGCTTGTCTTGTCTGTATATCACACAAGAATTGTAGACAGAGTGAATAATACACTGGTCTACACAACTCCTGAGCTGCTGCTAGAGGTCAAACACTGGCAAACAGCAATGAGAATTCTCTGAAAATGTTTGAACGCTTTTGTTGTGATGAAGCCCACATCATTAAGCATTGCGATAAGGTTATATTACTATTTCTAAGCTTATACTGGCATATAATGGTACTTGAAGAAAACAACCAACTTTGAACCCTGCAAGCAAGCATTCTCAAGTACTTCTTCAGGCTCTTTGAAGTGAACCAATCTTCATTGGTGGAAGGAAGTGTTTTTCAATTAGTAGGGAGACCACATTTGAATAAAGGTACATGAAATGATTGAAGTCTCTATTTTATCAGTGATGCTATAATAATGACCCCAAAAAATTACTGCTCACCAAAAATTAAGCCTTTACTCTTTAGCTATACACACCAACTAAGTTTATGGAATCAGTTTTTTTCTTAGTGCAAATTAAAACTATAGCATTATTAAATGAACACTGAGACATGCTTGATCAAAAGTACATTTTCATTCAATGTGGAGTAGACTTTCTGTGGTTGCAATAGTAACTGGGATAGCGAAGAAAATCCTCATCAATCTAAACACTTCTCTGGAAAATTATTTACTATTGCTAGGGTCATTCATAATATCAGCAATGGTTGGAATGTTGGTTACCCTGTAAATATCACTGCAATTCTGATAGTGGGCTGAAAGCAAATCTGGAAGCATGCCTAACTCAATCTTGAGATGTGGCATATCGATGTCTTTTCAATAATCATCTGGAACATTTGCTGAGTCTGACATGGTACCATTGATAGCACCAACAAAAGCTTTTCAATTGCAGCAGACATTGGTTATGCATTCTTCTGTTGAAAGCATTAATTCAACACAGCATGAATGATACCTAATGCTTCAAAATATATCTGGTGGAAGTAGTCTTTTGTGGGTATATATGAAACCTATAAGTAGGTATACCATCAACTATCCTTCGAGGCTTTGATATCATGGTAGTGTGGGCTCATGTCAGATCCACTGCATCTTCAACAATTCTTTTGTAGAATAGGTGAAATGCTTCCTCACTTCTTTGCCTTTCAAAATAACAGATTTGAAGCTTCTTGAGTGGTGGTGTCCTTATCCTCGAGGCTCAAAGATAGTTGTTCTGCAGAGGAAAATATCAATGGGAAAGGGCTAAGAGCTTGAGACAATAATTAGTGCTGAACTTCTTGATCAAATGCTGTATTCCACTTGCTTCTTTAGCATATTGATCTCTATCTTCGGGCTCAGGCAGTCACTCAGAACTTTGTAATTGATGAGGTAGCTGTTGTACGGATTATGCAGCGGTTTGGCAGGTAGGCTTCAAACCTGGGATTTAAATAGAGTAGACCCCTTTGGTGAGTATCTTATAAGTTTGCTAACTTTCAAAACCAAACCTAGTGCATCTCTTAAAGGATCAATTTGCTTTCTTCCACTATTAAACCTTGCACACAAGAATGCATCCTTCCCCCCGTTTATTCCTGGAGGTCTTCTAGGCTCTTTGTATTTTCATCAGAAAGTTGAATTTGTCATTTACCTACAAAGTAAGCTTAAATGACAACATCTCTTCTAATCCTCGATCAGGCCCTTCTCCATATCTATCCCATGCAGTGGATGTCAAATTCCAACAGATTGCTAGTTCAAGTGGAATCAAGACAACGAAAGAACAAAGGAACATTCTCAATAGATGTGGCTAACGTGGTGTCATGTGAATGATGTAATGATTTGTTAAATATGACCGACACACCAATCAGGTGAGCCAGTCAGGTGATTTTGGAGTTGAGACTTTTTTTTGCTAATATTGCTTAGAGAGAGAGTGGCTGAGTTTGTATTGTTTTGGATGTTTTGATTCATGCTCAGGTGAATTAAATAAAGCTTTAACTTTATCACAATTATCTGGCTAAGATAGCCAAAGCAAAGACAAGGGCGTGACAGTGGAGGCAGGGTTTTTAACTGGATATCCCATGTCTTGGATTGGATATGGTGGCACAAGCGACCATCTAACGTTGATAACCAAGGCAATTCTGATCACTGCAACCCATTTATACAAAACCATCAGGGCAATCCATTTACACAAAACCATCCAGATAAGGATTGGCTTTTTGGGTTTGTGGCGAGACATCCTGAACTATCATAGAAATCACAAACCATGGATGTGAATCGTGCTGTCTTGCATTCAACCCATTCTTGATCAATGGAATGCTTGACTTTAAATTTTTTCCAAGAATCACAAAAAATTCTTGATTTGCATTCTGCCATCTACAACTGTAACAAGAGTGAGTTCCCTGTCATGTCTCCTATGGGGAAAGTGCTAGCACCAAGGTTTCAAAACAGGTAAACAAAGTCAGTAGTGGAAATGAACATCAGATCACATATTGGTCTGCCATAATGTAGCTGGCAAAACTGTCATGTCTTTTCAGGTAAATCCTTCAACTCTTTAGAAGCTTAGATGGTTGTGTTCCCAATAGTTACATGGGGCCTGTGACAATGGCTGGATGACTGCATCACCCTTCTATGCTGGGTTAGCCAACCATTTTAAAAAGAGATTACCTCCTCATGTCCGGTTGTTATAGCTGTTGATGGACATGGGTCTCACATCCATATTGATGTTTCTAGACTCACCATAGAAAATCAGGTACTATCCTATGGTCTCCCACCCACTGTACACATTGTATGGAGTCATGCGATTTTAGCTTCTGAAGCAGAACTGGGCTAAGTTTGTAGAAAGATGGGATTTTGCAAAAGTGTTTCGAGTTGCCTGGAAAAAGATGGTGAAATTGTTAATCATGGTCAACAGCTTCACAGTCATGGGTCTTTACCCTATAAACAGGCAAACTATTAAAGCTGACCCCATTGCCGATCTACTGTCTTCCTCTCCCAGAGAGAGATTATCAATGGAGGTTGAGACAAAAATCAGAATCCTCCTGAGAATCCACCTGATGTTACAGGATCTGCACCAACTCTCTAGATGTTAGTGTAATTAATGGCAAGAGGTCAGATTGAGACTGGACTTCCACATCCCCACAAGATGCTACACCAAAACTTAACATTTATCCAAAGGTTTGGTACGGCTATCTCTGAAGCTTCCACACATGGATTAGGTGAGACACCACCACCAGCACAGTCTTAAATTGCCTCCTGGCAAACCAATTTTTCTTGCTTTCAAAGAGATTTTAATTTACCTAAAGTTAAAAGTAAGAAGGTGAAGCAAAGAGTATATCGAAGTAAGCTTCCAAGCCACCTTACATCAGATCACTTTGTGAAGAACAAGACGAAAGAATAAGAGGACAAGGAAAGGAAAAGACTTGAGAGAGAGAAAAAGTCAAGGAAGAGAAATGAATTAGCAAAAGACAAGGCTAGAATCTGACAACCAAAGTGGGAAGAAAGAAAGAGGAAGAAAGAGGACAAGCAAAAGTGAAAAGGAAAGAGGTACCTTCAGCTTTAAAAGATGAAATGTGACAATCAGAGAAGCAAGCAAAATTCCATTTCACAGAATCCATCATCATAATATGGTGAGCATCCATTATCATCCACTGGTGAGCCTCCATCATCCACTTGTGAACTTTCATCATCCACTCGTGAACTTTCATCATCTGCTGGTAAGCCATTAACATCAGCAGGTTCCCCGTGTTACCTCATTTTAACCAGTCTTCACCATGAGAAGATACTGATGTACTGCCATGTGGTCAGAACCATGGTAAGGTTGCACTTGTGGCATCTGTTTGTTGTGCTCTCTGTGGGACAGCTGAAGATAGTTCGAACTCTGAGGGAAACTGGCTGGAATGTGGCCACTGTGGAAGATGGTTTAAATGGACATTTGCCGATGAAGACATAGGAAGTCTTAATGTTGAGTGGCTTTGTCAGTTTTGTGACAGCATTTAAACAGAATAACCGCACTACTATTTTGTTTGCTTAATATTATTTTAAATACACGAGAAGAAAGTTAATTCATAGTGCATACTATTGTGCATGTAGAATAGAAGTTGCCATAGTTATTCCTGTTATAAAAGGTGTGGCTGAAAACTCCCTCCTGTAGCTGAACACACCCTTGGGTGCATTTAGCTGCACAAATCTGAACAAAACACACACGATCCTCAAGTAAAGTGATAGCAGTCGAGCCTAAGAGAGGACCAACACTAAATGCTAAGAATAAATGAAGTTCATGAAGAGAGTATGGTGGAACCGCTCCCCTGATACTATATAATGACTTTCACAATAATCAAGCTCTTCAACATTTCAGTTAATTATTGAGAAAGTTGTTATATTCTACTACATGCAAGGCAAGTGAGAGTTTGTTGTGAGTTTCGCTTCACCTTAATGACCATTCCTGCTTTACCTAAGCCCATTTTATGGTGAACCATTCATATTTTTTCTTGTGAATACATGATGAACTACATAAATATACAGATACATCAGCATATCTATATGCCATGCAGGGCCGAGTTTTCCAACTAACATCCCATTGTACAGGTCACCTCCTAAATATTGTGGACTTATTGGTGGGCGAAGGAAAAAAAGCTGCATAAAAATAACGAGTATTTTACTTCATTCAAACGGGTCTAACTTCAGAATTTGGTTTACTAATTCCCACAATTTCAAAACAACGTCGTAATTGCCTAGTCCACATTTAAAACTCATTGGACACAGTCCAGCGTATTGGAAATAAAACATGAAACCTAATTGCCGGAGAAAGTTCACCTTCAAGATTGTGTGCCGCTTGGATGAACATTGCACAAGGTTGCCGTAGGCTCCATACTTGATTGTAAAAGCTTAACACTTTTACAAGCATCACCAATTCCAAGGCCTGGGTAAACAATGCACATGGTTCTTCTTGGAATTTACACCTTTTCTGTTACCTGCAATATTACTAGCACCGTCACTACACTGCCATAACAACCTGATAGACTAAGATTAAGGTATCCTTTGTAACATGCACTATAGTATTGGCAGTTATATCTGGGCTGTGACATAATCCCACAAAGTTTTCTTGATCTTTAAGTTCAGGACTGACATGCCTAAGGAACTGCTCCTTCTTGGACACATCTCCATATTCATCCACCATAATGGTACTAATAGTCACCCTGCTGAATACATTTGATGACCTCATGAAGTGATATCACTTGCAAAATTTCATATTTGATATCTGGACTTGTAGATTTGTCTATTTTCTGTTTTCTTTTCCAGCCAATCGAGAATACCCTAAAACGTAAAAATATCATTCGTTATGCTCCTAGTTATGTGGTAATCCTAGCTATGTAGATCATTATAGTCCTAGCTATGTATATAGAATAATATTCAATATCGTCCTAGCTATGTAGACTTACCTGCTGATTATAACTTCTTAATTTCAATAGTTGAATGAAATTGCTCTCCTTCCTATTGTGTCCTCTGAAGGCTAATGCTTGTCTACCAGGAAACTGCAAATAAGAATAGTCATCAATATTTGCCCGTTCAGTTTCTTCTCTTCTTTGCTATGCCTGGTCTAACATATATCCGACATTCTTGTTTGATCCAGCGACTGCTCGAACACCATCAAGATGATTATTTTATGCCTCCTGCTTTCAGTTATAAGACTAGCTGCTATTTTAAATGTTTATAAGAATCTTGAGGTTGCATCCTTCCAGTTGGAGGACCTTGAGAAATGTAAGCGCAAGAAACACTTTAGGAAGAAAAAAAAATTCAAAACAATAAAAGCACAGCTCAGAGCTTTTGTCTTCTTCGTAATTCCACGATGGCTATTTAAATTTTCTCTACCACCAAATGGTCTTGAAGGAAAGCAAAGCTTTTTAGGTTGATTTGGACAAGAGCTAGTTGAAGTAGTCCTACTGCTTCAAGGCTTGGTTTGTATTTAGTGAGCACCTGGCTTCATGCTGCACATGGCTTGGGGTCATGGTGCACATGTAAACACTCTTGTTTTAATTCTGCTTCAGTAATGTGTGGGTATGGGATGATATTTGCCCCCTCCCTCTTCACATATATTACTGAATAGTCCCTCAGTTACAGCACAGAATGTCAGAATGTGACTTATGGCAAAATTATAGAAATTTCTCTAGAAGCTTCCAGAGCAAGGACATGTGTAACTTGTGGGTGCATTAATGGACTATGGAAGGAATTAAGGGTGAATATAGCCGGTGAAAACTATTGGTGAGGCAACTGAGCGCCCCTCACTTCTTGCTATGCCACTGCAATAGCACTTCTTTGGTTTGGGCAGTCCCCTGGTAGGCTGGGTATAGACTATTAGTCAAGCGGAGATGACGCGAGTTATTTCACGCGTTATAGTCGGTAGCATAGTCTCACTAGAGAAAAGAACCAGGTTAGAATGAACAACACTACCGTTGACCTCTGCAGGAGTCCCAGCTCAAACAGTGTTACGATAGAATCCTGGGTCTTAGATGATTATAGAATAACCTACAGAAAAGTGGTTGTGGCGTTTATACTCGTCATCATAGTGGTGGGACTGCCATGGAACGTCATGGTAGTGATTATAGCCATAAAGAAGAGGTTATATCACCAGCCAACCATTATGCTGCTACTCAACCTGGTGGTGACAGATATCCTGGTGTTAATAACTTTTTTGCCAATTGTCTCAGTGGCTGGTATTGCTGGAGAATATATCTTTGGAAGCACAGATGTTTTGCGTTGTCAGGCCTGCAAAATTTCAGTATTTATTCCTGCGACCTTATTTATGGATTCTCTTTTTGTCATTGCTTTGATCTCCATTGACAGATTTCTATTCTTCTTCAAACCGCTCCATTATGAAGGAAAAGCCATGAAACGATGGACATTAGTGAGTATTGCTTTCACAGCCATGCTGAGTATTGCTATTGGCTTGTACATTTTGATCAGTCCAGAAGCATCACAGTTCTATGCAGGATCGCTATATTGCTCATTTAATGGAGAAAAGAAAAGTTACATAATAGTTGGGACTATTGTTTGCTGCATGGCTCTCACTGTAATCGCTGTCTGCAATATCTGTGTGATCTACATAGTTCAGAAGAATATCAGACAGGTGTGGAAATCACTACCTAGTATAGACAAAAGGAAGACATACATTCAGGACATGAACAAAAGAGTCAGAGAGGAACGTCACAAGAAACAGCTTCATTTGTTCCGAGTTTTTGGTGGCCTGCTTCTCTCAAATGCTATAACATGGTTTCCTAAAATACTGCTATATATACTCACTGAAATATTTGAGGTAGAATTGCCCCTAAGCTATGTCTCTATGGTTGAAGTTCTCTTTCTGAGTCAAGTAGCCATACACCCTATCCTAGAGACTACCCTGATCAGTGATGTGAGAGAGCCGCTGAAGAACATGCTCACATGTGGCCTTCTTAAGAAAAGGAAGGATGAAATTGCTATAAATGTGGAACGAACTCACTCCTACCCCCACTGCTGTATGTCTACAGAAGTATGTGATAAAAATCACTGCAGTTGTAGTGTCCTGTTCCAATTGATTGATGATGCAGTGTTACCTAAAGAGAGTTAAAGCAGTCCTACATCAAGTGAGCATATTTGATAACTGAGTAGGATCAAGCGATGGTGAAAGCCACTCTTTTTGATGGACACATCTGTAACTAATTCACATAACTCATGATTCACCCCCCCCCTAATTTTAATTTGTTATGATCAATATTAGTGTTGAATGCTAGTAAGGAAGGCAAGGGATAAAAACCAAAAAAGAAGCTAAAGCACTTTATTTCCCAATGGACTCCACTTGGTCTATAGTATTATTACTGCCGGAACAGTAAACCTATATTTACTCCTCGGATGTTTCTGCTAGATGCTCTAGCCATCATAAGGAATAATTCCTGGTGAACAGTAGAGCATCTAGCTGAAACATTGATTAGAAAAGCTGTTGAATTTTTAAGTCATTATTTATTAATTTAACCTGATGTCCCTCGTGACCATTCCTGATTTTCTTGATCAAATTATTTCATATGTCAGCATAATTATGGTTAATGCAGTTATGCCTTGCATGGCAGAACCAAGATTTTCATTCATATCCCTCAGCGATGGCTTACTTTGCTCACAATAAGTTTACTACACAGTGTTTATGACCAGTGACTTGCACATTGACTTGTTAGTTATAAAACTCTGTATTGCCATGCGGCATATAGATATGGCATATAGATGTGTATCTACTACTTATGTATCTATATATTTATGTATCCATCGTATATTCACAAGTAAAAATATGAATGTGTCTCCACCTTGAATAAACAAAACAGGCTCACATAAACCAGAATGAACATTAATGTGAAGTGAAACTCGCAACAACCTCTCAGTTGACATAGTAGAATATAACAACTTTCCATATAATCAACTAAAATAACCAAAACTTTGAAGAGCAAATTTAAAATTATATAGAGAAGAGAAATATCAAGAAAATGGAAGGAAAGAAAACTGAGAACTGGATGCATGTAGAGTATTGAGCATCTTGGCTATCCATCTGACCTGAGCTGGGAGATAGTATTCTCCTTTTCACTATCACTAAATATAGAAACAGTTCTTCTCACAAAGGCAAGGCTTTCCTAGATTTCTAGGGTGTAAAACTTTACTATCCCTTCAGTTCCAGTCTAATCTCTACTTTTGCTAACATTTCCCTTTAATGTTTCTGGTTCCTTCTTTTCCTAGTAAGTGGCACTGCTATTGGGAAGCTGTAAGAAGGTATAAGTAAAGTGGTTTTGTGAGGAGGTGGATGAATATGTTATATATTGGTTATGGAAGTGGTAACAGAGAACGAGAGAATTACTGTAAGCTGGAGGTATGGATGGCACTCCCTGGCCTTCCCCTATGCCTTGAATAGCTGATCGCAATTCATATAGTTAATTTATGTTAGTAGTTGCTACATGTTGGACTGTAATTTAGTGTTTGAAGTTGATTTGTAAGTGCGCTGTATTTGAGGTTGTCTTGACAGGCTCAACATTATCAAGATCAAATCATGAAACACCATGTTAGATAGATACATGGCGAAAAGCAGAGTTGCCAACCGTCCCGGAATGGCCAGGACAGTCCCGGAATTTTGAGCCTTGTCCCGGTGGTGTCCTTGTCCCGGAAATGTCCCGGAATTTACAGCTACGCGCACCTTGCGCTTCCCCTCGCTTAGATGGCCACTGCAGACTCAAGCCTGTTTAGTTTAGTCCTTTAAACAGGACCGAGAAAAACTTCAGATAAACAATTACTCCGCGAAACAACCTTTGACCTTGTTTCGATTGGAGGTGCGGCACTCGCGAGAAGCAGAGGAGAGAATGCCATTTTGACAATAAATGGATCAAAGAATTTCAGGGGATAGGGATATATAGGCAAAGGTATAAATAAAAAATATATAATGACTTCTTTAAAAAAATATAGATTGTTATTAGGTTAGCTACTAAATAGTTTCACACTGTGCTGTATTATATATGTGATGGCCTTAACAGGCTCAAACATTAAATCATGAAATTGATTGACAAAGTAAGTAAGCATGGAATACAGCAAATACAGGGTAAATAATAACATCATGGGTACAGTGTGCTGCTTGTGTTCAATGCAATAGTAATGTCAGTAGTCTTGCCTTCATTTCAGGTCACTTGTATGACCTCTGCTTCGATTACTTGATCACTTCTCTGATGTTGGAAGAGAGAGGTGATTGGAATAGTTGATAGCACAGTCTTTGACATATCCTTATGTTTCTTGCTCTTGAGGTGAGATGTGACATCATTACGGCCACCATGGGTAGCACCAAAGTCGATTGCACACAGAGTACATCGGGCAGATGGGCTACATTTGTTGCTAAGCACAACATATCCTTTCTGTCTAGTGACCATGCCACCAAGCTTTTCAGCAAGATGTTCCCAGACTCTGAAATTGCAAAGAAATTGTCCTGTTCCCGCACCAAAACCACCACCATAGTGAAGAAAGCTCTTGCTCCTTACTTCATACAGAGAGTTATGGAGTCAATGTCAAGTGGTCCATTCTCTTTGATGATTGATGAATCCCATGACAAGAGGGATAAGTCTTGCATAATTCTTTTTGAGGCTTCTTGATCCACAGATAGGTAAGTACGGACGAGATTCTTGGATATGCCTGTTGTGAACATTGATATAGCTACCAACTTGTTTCAAGCCTTGAAGGAGTCACTGACTAAGAATGGGCTCAGCTTTGACAATGCAGTGTCTTTCATGTCTGATACCACCAAAAGTTATGAAAGGAGTGAGGTCAGGTGTGCAGAAGTTGATTAAGGATGAGATCCCAACTTTGTATGATGTTGGTTGCATCTGCCATTTGGCTGATTTAACAGTCAAAGCTGGTTTGAAAGTACTCCCAGTGAACATTGACCAGCTCTTCATCGACATATTCTACTACTTCCATAGAGCAGCAATTTGTCATCCTATGGTGTTCACTTTTCACCACTGAGCCAGGGGTGATTTTGAAGCATTGCCCCACACGATGGCTCAGCTTCTGAAGTGTGTGAATCGTTACCTCATGCAGTATGATGGTTTGAAGTCATTCTTCTTGTCTTGTGAGGAAGCTGAAACATGTAGCATTCTTTCAAGGCTTGAGAATCCTCTGACGAAACCTCTGTTGTTCTTTTATCTTGCCCTCAATGGATCAATTGAACCGCCTCTTCCAGAAATCTACAGAGAATACTACCTCACAGCTGTATGATGAGATGAACCGGTTAGTTAGGTCGAAAAATCGCGTATAAAATTAATGGCGTGGTCAAGGGAAAGGCGCACGCTAATTAGGGGGCGTCGTCAAAAATTCGCGCCGTATATAAAAATTAATGTCCCGGAATTAACTTATGGAAAGTTGGCAAGTATGCAAAAGCATTAAGTGTGACCTAGCTAGCGACAATCTGAAAAACACAGTTCTATATATACAGGTCTGTATCTTTGTGTCCACAAGCTTGTCTTGTCTGTATATCACACAAGAGCACTGTAGACAGAGATAAGAAGTGAACAATACACAATTCCTGAGCTGCTCATAGAGGACAAACATTGGCAATCACTCTTGTGAAATGAGAATTTCTGAAAATGTTTGAAGGCTTTTATTGTGGGTACATTGAAGAAAACAACACTACATGCAAGCATTCTCGAGTAGTTCTTCAAGCCCTTTGAAGTGAACCAATCTTCATTGGTGGAAGGTAATGTTTTTCAAAAGTAGGGAGGGCACATTTGAATATGGTACATGAAATGATTGAGGTCTCAGAGTAGCTCTATTTTATCAGAGACACGATAATAATGACAAAAATGACAAAAAAATCACATGATCCTCAAGTAGACCAAGGATGTGAACACACCCTTGGTTACATGTGTGCACCACACAATCTGAACAAAAGACACATGATGCACAAGTAAAGTGATAGTAGTGTAGGATAAGAGAGCCAACACTAAATCCTACAAGAAGAAATGAATTCATGAAGAGTATGGTGGAACCTCTCCCCAGATACTGTACAATGACTTTCAATATAATCATGCTTTCAAGGTTTCAGTTATTTAAGTTCATTATTGAGAAAGTTGTTATATTCTACTACAGGTAAGGCAAGTGAGAGTTTGTTGTGAGTTTCACTGAGTTTCACTTTACCATAATGACCATTCCTGGTTTGCTTAAAAGCCTGTTTTATTTAAGGAGGGTTAATTTTGCTTGTGAATACAGGATGGATACATAAATATACAGTAGTGGATACATACGTATCTATATGCCATGCATGACAATGGCCTGTACTAAACTACTTGCAAATTGGTTACCTTTCATCTGTGTGTGGGTGTAAGGACTGGAGCAATAGCACCTGCTTAGCTACAGCTACTTTTAGTAGCTACAGCTTTCACTTGGAACTGAATTGCATGTTGGAAGAGCACATAATGGCAGGTTGACTGGCTACACCTCAGGTGGGGTTGTTATAAACTTGGTTTGTTATTGTTCTTGTACAGGCATGCAGCACCAGAGATAAGTATATATTAGAGTGGACTATATAATATTTTTACCTGAAAATTAATAAATTACCAATTACTTCAGTAAGGCTTTAAATAATAATAACTAGCATTCTATGTTTCATACAATACAATTTGGAAGTCATATCTGGCATATTTAGTTGGACAGCTTCCTACACTTTCCTCCCTAGGCATGCCTGCAGGGTTTGGGTACCTAATGCATATCAACACACAGTGCGCTACTTTGGGGATATTTTATAATTTGTTCTTTTATTTTTGAAAAAGCCTTAAATTTAACAAGTTCATACTGACTGGAAATATTTTGTCATAGTGAAGAAAAAGATCAAGAAAATGCTAGCCGATCTGGAAATGTAAGGGTGATAAATATCCCTGCAGACAAGCAGGAATGGGTTCGATGGTTAATAGTTGATAGGAGAGGCTACTAGAATTCTACTCTGACATACTTATTCAATTCATCAGCTTGTTCTAGCTATACCATTTTTTTCATGATGATGCAGAAATTATTATCAGTCATGGTAAGATAAAAACAAGTACTGCCGCTCTGTATGATTGAGAGAACTGGCTTCATAATCAGCATAGGCATAGTCAATAGAGGAGAGGTGTGATAATGATGGAGACATACTGAATATTATAAAATTCATCAAGACTATTATTCAACTAGTTCTTGTCAGTTTCTGCATGGTCTTACCTTTAGTAGTCTGTCAATTCTTGCAGAAAGGATAATGCTTGATGATCTCACTCTTAGTGCCCATTTTTGAGGAACCTGCTTTAGAATCTACTATTATTACAGGGTATCAGAGAGTTCAACCTTCCATCAGTTCAGAATTTGTAAGGCAATGCAGAATGTAGAAGTACATAAACTCTTGACTGCTTCTCCATTGCTCTATTAGGCCCTCAGCTGTGATACTGTTATGACAATTGCTCGAGAGAATTGCTATCTAGCAATCCAAGGAGGTCAAGCTTTGTCCCATGGAGCATCAGGTTAAATGAATAAGTAATGACTTAAAAATTCAACACCAATGTTTCAGCTTGATGGTCTACTATTTATTAGGAATTATTCTGATGATGGCTAGAGCATCTAGCAGAAACATCGAGAAATAAATTTAGGCTTACTAGTGCGGCAGTAATAATACTCTAGACCAAGTAGTCCATTGTGAAATGAAGTGCTTTTTTTTTAATGCCTTTCATTCATCTAACTAACATCAGCACTAATATTGATCGTAAGAAGTTAAAATATAGGGGGAGGGAATCATGAGTTATGTGAATAGTTTCTAATGTGTTCATCAAACAGAGAGGCTTTTACCATCAGTTGTGATCCTTTTCAATTATCAAATATGTTCGCTTGATGTAAGACTGCTTGAACACTCTTTAGGTAACACTGCAGCATCAATCAATTGGAACAGGACACTACAACTGCAGTGATTTTTATCAAATACTTCTGAAGACATACAGCAGTGGGAGTAGGAGTGAGTTCGTTCCATATTTATAGCCTTTCTTTTCTTAAGAAGGCCACATGTAAGCATCTTCTTCAGTTGCTGTCTCACATCACTGAAATCAGGGTAGTCTCTAGGATAGGGTGAATGACTACTTGACTCAGAAAGAGAACTTCAACCATAGAGACATAGCTTAGGGGCAATACTACATTGAATATTACAAGAAGCAGATATAGCAGTATTTTAGGCAACCAGGTAATAGCATTTGAAAGAAGCAGGCCTCCAAAGATATGAAGCTGTTTCTTGTGATGCTCTTCTCTGACTCTTTTGTTTATCTCCTGATTGTATGCCTTCCTTTTGTCTATACTAGATAGCAATTTCCACATCACTCTGATATTCTTCTGAACTATATAGATCACACAGATATTGCAGACTGCAATTACAGTGAGAACTATGAAGTAAACAATAGTCACAAGTATTAAGCAACTCATTTTTTCTCTACTAAATGAGCAATATAGCGATCCTGCATAGAACTGTGATGTTTCTGTGCTGATCAAAATGGACAAGCCAATATCAATACTCAGCATGGCTCTGAAAGCAATACTCACTGTCCATCGCTTATTGGCTTTTCCTTCATAATGGAGTGGTTTAAAGATAAATAGAAATCTGTCAATGGATATCAAAGCAATGACAAAGAGAGAATCCATAAATAGGACGACTAGAATGAAGAATGAAACTTTGCAGATCTGACATCGCATAACGTCTGTGCTGCCAAACATATTCTCCAGTTATACCAGTAACTGAAACAATTGGCAAATAAGATTTTAACACCAGGATATCTGTTACCACCAGGTTGAGCAGCAGCATAATGGTTGGCTGGTGATACAACCTTTTCTTTATGGCTATAATCACTACCATGACATTCCATGGCAGTCCCACCACTATGACGAGGAGAATAAACGCCGCAACCCCTTCTCTGTAGGCTATTCCATAAGCATCTGGGACCCAGTATTCTATCGTGACACTGTTTGAGCTGGGACCTGTATGAGCACGGACTATAATACGCTAAAGATCGCGTGTGAAGTAACACATGGTAAAGAACATCTACCGCTGGAGATCAAGTGATGCAAATGGCAGATTGTCTATTTCCAGCCTATTGGTGGTCTTCCCAAGCAACACGCTAGAGCGCAGAAGTGCTATTGCAGTGGCATAGAGGGGCTCTCAATCGCCTCACCTATATTTTCCTTTAAATCAAGCCACACAACCCAATCAAGCCCTGGTCCCCTAATGCAACCACAAGTCACACATTTCTTCAGAGTGCACTATAATTAGCAATTACTGCCCACAAGTCACATACTGACATTCTGTGCTGTAATTGAGGGACTATTCAGTAATATACGTGAAGAGGGAGGAGGCAAATATCATCCCATCCCCACACATTACTGAAGCACAAGGTGCTTTAAAACAAGAGTGTTATTATCTTTTTGCATATCATATCCCCAAGCCATGTGCAGCGTGAAGCCAGGTGCTCACTAAATACAAATCAAGCCTTGAAGCAGTAGGGCTACTTCAACTAGCTCTCGTCCAAATCAACCTAAAAAGTTTTGTTTTCCTTCCAATTGGCAGTAGAGAAAATTTAGTTTGAAGAATTGCCATGGTGGAATTACAAAAAAGACAATGGCTCTGGGCTGTGCTTTTATTGTTCTGAAATAATTTGTTGCCTAAAGTGTTTCTTGCAAGAGAGATGATGCTTAAATTGTCCTCCAACGGGAAAGAGCTCAAGATTCATGTAAACTTTTAAAATAGCATTATTAGATAGTCTTATAACTAAAAGTAGGAGGTATAAAATAATCATCTTGATGGTGTTCGAGAAGTCGCTGGACAACAAGAATGTTGGAGAAATGTTAGACCAGGCACGCAAAGAAGAAAAGAAACTGATAGGGCATCTGTTGATGACCATTCTTGAGAATGTGCTGTTTTATATAAAGGATTATCCTTCAGAGGACATATTTGGAAAGAGAACAATTATATTGAAATTGAGATGTAGAGATAGCAGGCAAGTCTACATAACAAGGAGTATAATGAATATTATTTGACCAAACCGGTATTCTCGATTGGTTGGAAAAGATAAAAGAAAAAGGACAAATATACAAGAGCAGATATGAAATGTGAAATCTTTCAAGTGATGTCACTTCGTGAGGTCATCAAATGTTTTCAGCAGGATGACTATTAGTACTATTATGGTCAACAAATGTGGAGATGTGTCCAACAAGGAACAGTTGGTAATATGCTTTAAGCATCTCGGTCCAGATTTTAAAGATCTAAGAAGACTTTGTAGGTTTATATCAATGCCCAGATATAACTGCCAATATAGGGCATGTTAGAAGGAATCCTTATCGGATTTAATTTTGGTCTATTGGGTTGTCATGGGCAGTGTAATGATGGTGCTAGTAATATGGCATGAGCAGAAAAGGAGTAAAGTCACGGATACTCCAAGAACAACCATGTGCATAGTTTACCCAATGTCAGTGTCACACAATAAGCCTTGGAATTTGGTGACTCTTGGAAAAGTGTGAAGCTTTTCAAGTCATGTATGGTGACTACGTATGAAATTATCAATATTCACCCAAGTGGCACAACCTTGAAGGTGAACTTTCTCCAGCCACACTTGGGATTCGTCCAATACGCTGGACAGTCCGCAATGAGTTTTAAAAGTTTACTAGACAATTAAGACGTCATTTTCAAATTGTGGAAAATAGTAAACCAGATTCTGAATGTAAATGGTGTTGCAAGTGAAATGCAAATATTTGGTTATTTTTAAGGAGCTTTTTTACTTCACCACCAATAAGTCTCCAGTAGGTGACCTGTGCATTATGATATTAGTTTAAATTTTTTGTATTGCCATGCCATTTAGAAAAATTAAAAAAAATTCCTGTATTCCCTTGGATTTTAATACATTGTATTGCTGGCACTGTAATCCTTGCCCATAACATATTATGGCGTATAAATATCCACAATCTACTACCTATGCATCAATATATTTATATATCTATGGTGCATTCACAAGAATGGCTCTTCCTCCTTAAATAGAACACCTCTCACCGGCAAGCGCCTGTAGGTGCAAAACGGTATAACCGCTACTAAAATAATAATAATAAATCAACCATTTGTCGAAAAAATGAAATAATCATAGTTACGCATGTTTAACGATTTGCTCTACAAAAGTTTAAAATATAAAGAATATATAATGTGGGTAACCATGGAAAGTGACGTCAAACATCACTTCCAGTTTTGAAATAAAGATGTTCAATATAATCGAGATGAAGTTATCGGTCTGCTTTTTGACGATCATTTTGGCCTCTCTGTGAGTGATAGCTCTGAAGAAGATGAAGAAAATACCCCTGCTTACTTGGAAAATCACGAGGTTGATATATGAAGTTTTGTGCATGCATTTGTCATATTCAGCTCATATAATGATATATTCATTGTAATGTGGTTGATGCTAGCTTCATATAATGATATTCATAATTATTGTTTGCCAAAAATATATTCTTCAATTGACCTGTCACTCAATGAGCAATGGTAAACTGTTGAACATACTTAGTGGACATAATAAAGAAAGCTAGAAACAGTTCCTTTTTTCATAATGAGATTCACAATGTTGTGGTTTATTACTAGGCAACCACATTTTGTTACAATATTCATCAGCTCATTAGCTACCACCTGATATATGGTTGCTAGTTACTTTACATTATGTATCTTTAAATATAATAAATAATAAGAAAATCATTCATTTTGAGGAAAAAACCTCTGTAAAGTTACCGGTGAGAGGGTTAAGGTGAAGTGAAACTCGCAACGAACTCTCACTTGCCTTACCTATAGTAGAATACACCAACATTCTCAATAATGAGCTTAAATAACCTAAAAGTTGAAGAGCATGATTATTATGAAAGTCATTACATAATATTGGGAGCGGTTCTACAACACTTTTCATGAACTTCTTGTAGGATTTAGTGTTGAGCCTCTCTTTTGGGGTACACTATATACTATCACTTTACTTGAGGATCATGTTTATTTTGTTCAGATTTGTGCAGCAAAGTGCACCAACATAACCAAGGGTGTGTTCAGCCACAGGAGGGGTTTTCAGCCAAACCTTTCGTAACAACAATAAATTGGACAACTTCCATTCTACATGCACAATAGTGATGTATTATGAATTAACTTTCTTCCAATTAATCATTAAAATAATATTTAAGCAGTAGTGCAGTTATTCTGTTCAAATGCTGTCACAAAACTGACAAAGCCACTCAACATCTAAAATACTTCCGTCTTCATCGGAAATTGTCTATTCAAACCATCTTCCACAGTGGTCACATTCCAGTAAATTCTCCTCAGAATTTGAGCTCTCCCACCTTCCTCCAGTTCCAAACCTAATGCTCTCTTCTGTTTCCTATAATTTCTCTTGGATCTGTATATAACAAATTATGTCATTACCTGACCAAGTTTGGAACTTAGTTACAAGAGAACAGTCTATATACATTGCACATCGCCTGCCAACCTAGGTCTTAAATATTGGGCATACACTGCATGTGTGAAATCTAACATTTACACAAGAGAAAATATCAATAATACATTACAGCTGACCTCATGAGGGACTCTTTCCTAATACTATGGAGACGTCATAGGAAGTGATGATTCTATATCACCCATATCTGTTTACTGCCATATCTGTTTAGTTTGGGATAATAAATAATCCACTTCCAGTTGTAGAGGTAGTACTCGAGCTACTAGGTAAAGAAGGAAAATAGAAACATAAAAGGCAAAAGTAGAGATTAGACTGGAACTGGAGGATAGTAAAGTTTACACCCTAGAAATCTAGGGAACCCTTGCCTTTGTGAGAAGAACTGTTTCTTTATTTAGTGATAGTGAAAAGGAGAATACCATCTCCAAGCTCAGGCCAGAAGGATAGCAAATATTTGGTCTTGTGCAGCATGGGAAAGCATTGCAAAGATATCGACCAGAAGTAGCTCTGGAAGATTATGTCATTCACCTACTTTTATAAAATGTACATTGCTACAATGAATGTTGCTTGATGAATATATTCACTTAAACACATACAAGATGTTCTGATAGAGATGGGAGTATGGAGAAATATTTTTTTGCCACTCTACTTAACATTAGTGTTTATATTCCATTTAGAGATTTCAGAGCAACTCACTTCTCCACTTGACATGCGTGGCAAGTACGTGACCATGTCGAATCGTACTGATGATGCCATAATCATCACACTACTCTTGACATGATAATCATCACAAGTGTTACTTAATTGAAGATCTCTCAGTGGCCAAAAGTATCGGCACAAATATGAGCCTCTGATAGCTGCCGAGCTAGAACTTGGTGGAAGTGCACAGCCCATTGCCAAGTGTGAGGATTATAACAAATACACGTCACAATCTGTTTGGTCGACCATGAAGTGAGAAAGAACTGATGCATCTGTCCAGGCCAAACTCGAATCAGTAAGGTAGCTTCATGTAAAGCAGAAAAGTTTTATACAGCCTCAGAAATGACACTTCCCTTGCTAAAGATGGCCCATCTGTAGCCACACTTAGTTCAAGTTTCCAATTGAACTTGTCAGTTCCTGTTTTTCTTGCCATCAGTTTTGGTGGTATAACTTTGGTATAAACAACTGTAAAAAATGTACGATGTACTGTTGAGATGAGCCAACAGCAGAGGGAACTGCTAATCATTTCTTCTTCATTACTTCAGCATTCTTTTATCTCAAAAATTGAGACACAATTTTTTCAAATGGATGTGATGAGCAGGAAAATAATTCACTATGATTTACTTTCTTTTTTCAGTTCTGTCTTTCAAATGTGTCCAGCATATTTTCCCTGTTTGTAGTCACAGCTCTTTGCCCTGTGGTTATGATTGTACATCCGTAGAGACCTAGAAGCAAAAAGTTGAAACTTTGTTTATGTTCCTGAATAATGATTCACCTAGGACACCCAAGTTTGATGTAACCAGTTACCAATTAAGATATTCTCTATAAAACAAACTCTATCATCACTGTTTAAAGGAAATCCCACCTGTGTATATAAGTGGCAGAGAAAAGTTTTGGAATTTCCATGATAAAATTGTGTCTAACTCAAAACACAGATGTTGGACTTATCACTTCTTGCACTTGCTATTCAATTCTTATGCTGCATCACTTCTTGTCCACTAACTGCTGAATCAGTTCCCAGTCTGAACATCAACTTTACACTTTCACGACCTGCACAGATCTCGCAGACCCATCCACCCCTGTACCATTCTTTGCTAACACAGCATTCACTTCTCCTTCCCAGTCCTTTCTCCTTTCTCACCTTAATCTTTTGTTTCCACATGTGCACTGACCTGACATCATTACCAAACTCATATTTTCTCTTCAAAGCCTCATATTTTTCTCACCACCCTATTCATCGAATCCTCTCTTAGTGATCTACTAACACCTTCACCAATATTCTCCCTTTGCGTGCATCACTTCTGATTTCTTAAGAAATAAAACCTTCACCTCTTCCCCCTCCTTTTCAACTTACTCCATACCACTTCCTCCAACTTCTTACGTGCACTATGTCCTCCTGCCCATCCACTTCTGCTGCATACTCCATACTCAGTTCCACTAGAAGCTCCCACAGCTGTCTACTTTCACCTCTTCTTTCACTCGACTCATCTAATCACCTTAACAATCCACTTTTCTGCCTTATTTACCATCTTCTAAATTCACACTCCCAAGAACTTGAACTCGTCCACCTCTTCCATTACTTCCTCATTAATTTTCCAACTCATTCCAGTTTCCCTTTTCCCTACTACCATTATCTTACTCTACCTATTATCAAACCTCATCTTCCAACTTAACATAATTATGTTCCTGTACTATAGCTTGTAGCTCCTTCCACTAGTCTGCAACCAGTGGGATACATCTGCATTCACGACACCCTATAGTCCTATACCAACATTACCCGAGCTTAATCCCTAAATGGGCTCATTCCAAATCCTCCACGATATCATGTAAACTTTGAAGAAAAGTAGAGATTGGGGCTCCCTGCTTCATCCCCTTCTCTATGCTGAACAATATTGATTTCCCTACATCACAATCCTCATGTCCACCCCAATGTACAATTCCTCACAGACCTTCACAAACTTCTCTTCTACACAATACTGCCTTATATTATGTGCCACAGTCCCTCCCTCCTCCACACACTATCCTAAGCCTTGCCAGCATCCAAAAGGCCAAACGTGAGTTTTCTTCTCCCTTTCCCTCACTTTACACATAACTTTCAAAACAAACCACTGCTCAGAATATCTCCTATAACCATCCCTGTACTCTTCTGTCTAGACCCTATCTTCAGAAAACCTTCACAACTTTCTTACCAGCACTCATGCAAATACCATTGCCACACTAGAACCTAATGCAAGTTCCCTATAGTTCTGCTTGCTCTGTGTAATCATTTTTGTGTAGGACCAGTAGACTCCTCTTCCAATCTACCAGGCAGCATCCACTCCTTATCATCATGTTCATCTCTACAACATCACCTTCAGCAAGCTCCACCCCCATACTCCAACATCTCATTCAAAATTCCAGAGGACCAAGACCTTTGCTCTTTTCAAGCACTTCATGATTTCCACCACTTCAACCCGACTTACTTCCTCACACATGCTCATATCATAGCCACCTATGCCTCATATCTCTGATTCTGGTACTGTGTCATCCTCTCTCCTCTTCCCAATGTCTTCCCAATGTTTTGCTTCCACTTCCAACAATCTTAATCTCCTTCTCAAACAATTTGCAGCTGATAGGACTAATTTTCTTCACTGTTCTCTTCCTCAAAACCTTTTTGTCTCTCTTGATCACTTTCTTCACTGCTTTTCTCAGTCCCATGAATCACCTGGATGAACCTCTCCCTCTCCTCTCTTTCTTGCTTTTTGTCAGGGAATTCCTCCTCTCTGACTGATACCACAGAAACAGCTGTTGTTGACAGCCAGTCAGAACAAGTCGTGGTGGAGAGCCCTGAGAACTTACCAACCGAGCCCACCTCCATTCAGAGCCCTGGGAACTTACCAACCGAGATCACCTCCATTCAGAGCCCTGAGAACTTACCAACCAACACCTCCATTCAAAGCCCTGAGAACTTACCAACCACCACCTCCATTCAGAGCCCAGAACTAATCAAGAAAAATTCTCCTGATCTATCAGAAGGTGACATGGAGCACTCTGATTGGTCGCCAGGGGATAGTGCCATGGCGACCTGATGATATGGAACCCCAGTAGCTAGAATAATATAAAAGGAACTGTTAGACAAGATAATGTTAGATAACTAAGAGTCTGTAAGTTAAGAGCTAAGCTAGACATTAATTTGTGGCTGAGACTGTATTGTGATTGCCTTTGTGCAGAGTTAGTCGCACCCTAAAGAAAGTGCCCATCTAGCAGCATGCAGGAGTTAGAGCGAGTGATCTTAACTCAATGTGATCTGGCTGACCTGGCCGTGGTAACATTGCCAACTCAATCCTCCTGTCTCACACTTGGTTTGTGCTTATTCTCCATCTTTTTTATGTAATATAACAATTCATTGTTATTTGGGGATCCAGCAATCTAGGAGAGACTGCTGAGTTTGGCTTACTCTGAGACTGTCCAGTGGGTTAGACTGGGAAGAGTAAAGGGTAGGCGTCGCATAAGAGTCAGGGATCTGTCTGGAGGGTTAGAGTGTCCGCTCTGGAAGAAGGCTGATTCTATGACACTTTTCTTAAGTTTTAGCACCTAATGAAACCACTCATTGCATAGAGTAGGGCTTTCTCTAGACACGGGAACTAATTTCAGTTCTATAGCACTTGGCAATCTGGAGATATTTATGTGGCAAAATCAGGCACTCAGGTTTCGAGGTACCCCCACTTTAGCTCCAGTAACTTTGGTATAGTTATAGCTATAAAAATATCAAAAGAGAGCACACAGAGAGACCTATCTTTTGAGCTATATATCAAGTCCATATCATGAAGTGTGCAGAATCTATGGAACATTAAACTGGTAACCACAAGTTAAAAAAACAACTTTACTACTAAAATGGTTTCATCCCTCCTTGACCCCTACAGCCACCGACCTATATAGCAAAAATTAGCCTCTCCACATATTCTGACCATTCTTCTGATCTCTCCATAACTTTCTTCCTTCCTCTGCTGCAGCCAAGACCTCCTTGCACTACTCTAAACCTCCTCAACTGTACTTCAACTCTTATCAAAGCTCTCTCATTTACTCCTCCCATCCTGCGAAAATTGTTTTCTGATATTCTTCCCAGTCTAGCTTTATCTACTAACATTTATGCTGCTCTCTTCTCACCTCCTCCCTTACACTACTTCACACCACCTGATATTACAATCTGACTGCACATCCAATTTACCAGAGTCCTTTACAATCATCCACTTCCACGGCTTTTCCAAACATTATGTAATATGATGACTTCCTCTCCCCACTCATGCCCACCTACCTTGGCAGCACTGCAGACAGTTTCCTACTACAAGAGTCACAGCTTTCATTAATCCCAAACAACCTCTTCCCATTGGATTTTGGGTGAACTTCTGATCCCAACACAATTATAGCATTGAAAACTCTACTACAACTACTTTATATCCAAACTTCACCTCACCTACTTTGCATCACATAACAAAGACTATTTCAATATAGATGGACAGCCTCCTTCCTTTCCCCACCAACCCCAGGGTGTTTTATTCGTCCATTGCCCACAACTTCTCGTCCTTAGTACCTCCATCATTCACCACCTTACCTTGTCCTATATCCTTTATCACCTCCTATGTAACACCTTCATTATCCTCTGCCTCAACTTCACCTGTAACCCTTAACTGGTTTAGCTTCTTCACAAAACTTCAATTCTTCTCTGTTTATATTCAACTTGCACCTCTTCCAACACTTAGCAATATATTTGAAGGGCCGAGAACCAGAGTCATGTAAACCTCATAACCTTACTTTTATGATACAAGCTGTCAAAGTTCATGGTTCGTAATAAATTAATAGGTCATATTTATGATATCCAAATTTGATAGAACTTTAAGTATGTTTAACAAAAACTATTGCACAAAAAAGAAAGAAGAACTTATTTTTGAGTTGAGCTGTTTGTCATTTAGTGTACGATTTAACATTAGTCTTCAGATTCAGACTCGCTTGCTGCATCACTAGATTGAAGTTTCTTATAGAAATCATGATATATTGGTGGCTGGAGTAAAACCATTAGGTCATCCACTTTCTTCTTATTCACCATTCTGCCATTAGGGTAGAGTTGTGGAAAGGGAGTATTGATAAAGCTAACAGGCTGTCCTTTTGTCTTTTTCCTGAGATCAACAACTTTCCATGGTTCAATGTCATTATGAGCGTATCGAAAACGAAACTCATCTTTCTGAACTTGAATCCATTTCATTTTTAGCCATTCAACTTTGTTATCACATGTAGTTTTTTCCCGATTCATGATGCACTTCTTGAGTCCATCAAGAGAAACAAAGTCCTTCCCATCCATTATACACAAAGTGAAAGGATTGTTTTGTCGTGCAGTTACGAATCAAGCTATACCAGTGATGTGGCACATATAAATGCTGCTGTTTTCTCCTTGCTGTCTCTATGCTGGCAAAATCTCTATCATTACGCAAAAATGAGTGTCCTGAGTGACACCATAAACGTGTGGTCAATTTTGTTGAAAGGAAAGTCAGGACTAGATGTGATAAACAGTAGTGCACAGAGCATTCCAATATTCCTGTTCTGACCTCCACAATAGTCGCTATACAGAATAAGATTATGTGCTTCTGTGTTCATCTCATTGAGGAAGCATGAAACAACTTCATTAGATCCACGAGACGGCTAGAGCCTCATGCCATACATGCATACATGCTGTACTGGTTTTTCCATCATGCATCCCCAAATTGTATGTCAACAGCTGGCGTTTGTAAAACAACATTAGTGGTCAGAATAGTTGGTAAAGATTGCTCTATCAAATGTTAGCAGTTCGTAGTTTGGATCGCTTACACTAAGTGCAATATCTTCACGAAGCTGTTGATAAAGCTTTCTCTGCTTTTCTTTTGTGTAGTTCCCATTCGGCTTAATCTTATCTTCATCACCTTCTGAATCAACTTGAACATTGAAGAAATCACAAGTTTTTGCATGTGTCTGTTCTTGGCCTTGGTATGAAAAAGGTAAAATGGAAAAGGTGAAAGTCTTTCTGTAGACCCACTCACTCACTGGGTCCATTTCCTCCTCTCCACATACTTCCTTATACAAAGTGTACAAGTCCGGACTTAAGTATTTACGGTGCGGGGAGTTGTCACTTCGTGAATAATGTGATCCATATTGAGGGAAGCTACTGATGTGGTTCTTGACAAAAGTAAGTTGGTCCTCCCCAGTCTTGTTTCCAGGTTCATGGCAACCTCGTAGATCCATATGAGGTGATCCACCTGTAGCAGCAATACTTTTAAGAGCTCGATCAATACGTCCTCCTGAAACACCATGTATACAAATAAAAGCTGTTCTGAAAATTTTAGTTGAAGTTCCAGAATCATTGTTCACATAGTAAGATCGACTCGCAGATCTGCGAGAGGAATTTCCTTTGTTAGTATACTTGCGTTTCACATAAAGTAACTTGACAGCCACAAAGATAAGAGTTAAAATTGCCACTGGACCAAAAACCATGAACAATTTCTTACGCTGATTCTGTGACACTTAGTGAAGCACTGAAGTTGGCAACCACAGGCTCTGTTGTCAACCTGCTTAGCTGGTATATACCTGCCAGAATGAAAAAGATATGCAAGATAATTATTAGTAAGCAACAAAAAGAGCTCATTTGACATGCAACACTGGACAACACTGGAGTAAGACTATCACTTACTTTCTTTTGAGAAACATTCACATACTCCTGACCACTGTTTCCGAGACACCTCCTCTTGGTCCTCTCCCACATAGATACATTCCTCTTTCTCTTTCTGCTCGGTGTTCATCTAAGCTCTAAAAGGCTTTCTGTGCCAGTAGCAGATAAAGGACCTCATAGCTAACAAGTTAAAAAAAGTCTGTACCAGTGGTCTAGTATTAGCACTCTACAATAGTATCACGTGACTTGAGGGTTACATCACTTTGGCACAAGAAGTTTAGCCACTTCCTATGAGGGGTAATAACACTGCAACAGTTTACACAATCACTACCAAAACAGGGTGCTTATTATTATACTGGTAAAAAATGGAATTTTTTTGTGTGGGTTACATGACTCTGGTTCTGAGCCCTTCATTTATGAGTACAACTCCTATTTGATGGCTGTCCATTAAGGTAAAGTTAATCCAGAACCCAGCATTCTCCCTGTGTTCCAGTTGCTTTAGCAGTGCCTCGTCAGTAGCTATACTGTGTTTATAGTGTTTAGCGTCTACTAATCCTGCAGGTGCAGCTCCAGTCTATTTTACTGAGAGTCTTCCAAATCAATTTCTAGCAGTGCACCTTGTGTACATAAAACTTGCTACTATATATCTATATTGTTAAATTAAGAACAAATTAAACGACAATTACAAATGCAAAGTTAATCATTATAGGAACAGTTAAATGGCAAGGTGTTTTCTACCAAACTTATCGATTACAGTATCCAAGTCTATTTTCCTAGAGTAGTGCACATGGAGTATATAGTGCCAGTCCATTCAGTAGAATGCATATAGGTCTTCAGATGTCAGAGTGTAAATTCACACTAGCACAATGTAATCTGAAAAGTGCAAATATCTGCAACAGTTCTGTCAAATTTGGAAATAAATCTTTATCTATTAATTTTAATGTTTCCTGTGATGTACAAGGCAGGTAATCTTGTCTGCTTCACTCCATATAGGTAATTCGATACCTATGGAGCCAGGAAATGGCAAATCATCTTCATTAAATTTCTGCGGAGAGGTTCCATTGAGGACTATTTTTCATTTGTGAAACATGCACATCCACTTGACTTTTCATTTCAGCAATGGTATCCTTCACCAATATGACAGAATTATATGCTTCCATTAATTCAATTTATCCTCCCTGCAGCTAAGTGTTTACTGCCTTGGTGTATGCCAATGTTTTCTTGCAATAAGTGAGTCACTGTGGTAAAGAGGATGGTCTAAACCAGGAATTCTCAACCAGGGGTAAATTTACCCCCTGGGGGTAAAAAATGACATGGCATGGGGTAGCCGTCCTGATAATTGAATAAGGAAATAAGGCTTATAGACCTCTAAACAGGTTGGTGTATATCACTTACCTGAGTTTACTATTTGTGACAGTCCACAGGAAAAGGGACGATTTGGGCTAAATGTGAAGTTTTTGGTTCATACTCAGAAATGGTGCACTGATGCATTATAAAACATATGGTCAAGGTTTCATTTTCATATTGTACGTCATAATTATAGAGTTATGGTTAAAAAACGTACTTCCTGTTTACTTCCTCATAGACAGGAAGTGTAAAACTAATTTCTTTTACTTGGGCATGTGCGCTTTGTATGTCCTTGTTGTTTGCAAACACCACATGTTACTATGCGTCTTTTTTTAATTTTTACATGGTTGATTTTCTCCCACTTCATCGTCAGAATTATGAGGAATTAAATCTGAATTCTTGGTAGCTAGCACTTGGCCGAGGGCAAGTTAAATCTTTCGACAAATTCGTCTTGCAGTGAGGGTGTATTTGCTCAAACAAATACCACTGCAGCTTCAAATCCAAGCCAGGTATTGTTTTTTTCACTAGGCATCGAATCAAGATCTATCCGACTGATTCCCCATTGCTCTGCACTGTCAGAATATTCTTTCAGGCGAATCTCCCCATAAAAATCATGAGCTGCTTTGAAGTTGTGGAAGGATGTTACATTTGGAAAAAAACTGACCGAGGAATGATGTCCAGTTGTAAAAGTGAACCAGGCAATGTTCATTGGAGACGCATATCAGCTGAGGAATGTTTTGTCCCTTCAATGAAGATTGCTTTACCAATGTAGCAATTCCTTGGATTGTATCAACACCTGTACAGTTTCTTGAACAAACCAAAAAAACGATCAGGAGAAAACTTAGTATGACCAGTCAGCATGAACGATAATTCAACACTTAAATCTCGTTTTGTCATGGTGCGCCAGACAAGGTATTGCATGGTACAATTGTTTTTGTTCTGTCCGACACAATTATCTGCTTGAAGGAGGACATCAGATGCTTCAGAACCATAATTCTCCAAGTAATGGTGTACAAGACTAATAACACAATCAGCACCCTTTCCAGTTTACTTGAATGTTAGTGCAGTCATTACATACTCCAAACACCCCACATTTCTTTACAGTCTTGAAGTACTCGGGCCCAGTTTGTTGGCAATCAAATGGGGAATGTACTTGCTGTGCAAAGTCAAAGGAATAGTGACATGTAAGCGGCTTTTCTCCAGATTGCTGTCTTTGGTCCAATTTCTCAGTAGCCTCAGCTATTTGAGTATTGTAAAAAAATCGCTCTTTTTTTGCCCTCTGTAGATGTTCCTGATATTCCTCAATTCATCTTAACTTTTCTTCTTCCGACACACAAAAAGATTTTTGCACAGCCAAGCTCAACTGCTGGCATGTAAAACAGAGATCGCTGCTTGGTGTACTTATTGAAATGAAAGGAAGAAGTGAAGCCCACATGTCGTAGAACTTTGACCATCCCATGGTTGAAACGCATGTATTACTATTACTACATGCTTCTTGATATTTCCAATAAAACAAAAGCTTTTGAATGGTAAGCAGGTAATACAATCACCTTGTTGTGATGCCCAGGTACACGGCCAGGAAGGGGAAGGCCATGGGCTGATGCATAGTTCTTTATGAATGCTGTAACTCTCTCTGTATTCTCCAATGTTAAAACATTGTGTGGCAATCGCTTGCTATTTCCATGTACACGGGTCACTAATCCATTCATATCATAGTGCTGAGTGAAGCGTTTATTTGATACAGTAAATAAATTGAAATGGAGAACGGCAGTATTTACTCTATGAATAAAATAATCAGTGTGTAATCGAAATGTCTCCTTTACATTGTGATGACCTTTTGATACTGTTGGTTGCTGTGGTGTTGTTTTGTGAGCTTGTATCTGTCCCAACACAACTATGTTGAGCTCATCATGATCTAACTCCAAACAACATGCTCTGCACTGTACCATGGTTTCTTTGGTAAGGTAAGTTGAACATGGGATCTTCTTTGGACCTAGCTAACATCCACAGGTCTCTGATATAAACTTGGAACAGCAGACACCGCAGAAGCATCTTCCAAACTTACATACAGACTCTGGCCTTGTACTTCTCCTTCCCATGAAGTTGATGCTCTACACAATGTAGAAGGTTCTCCACACACACCAGTATCCATAATCTCAGTGTACACAGCTGTAGCTAACTCGAATCAAACAGAGCGAATCCTAGCTAAAAAGGTACCAAAATAAAGCACACTTCCTGCTCTACCTCCGTGCTATGATGTAAGTGGTCAGGAAATTAGTCCAAAGTTCATAAAATTTAAAATTGCTTTATCTAAAAATAGAACTTTTGCCCCTTTTCCCCACATTTCTATTCAGACAATTGCCTTTGGTCTGTGATTGTTTTCATTGTTTACTATGTATGGGAAAGTTTTCATTGCTATTCAGCATAATGTCCCTTACTGGCATATCCATTCATGAAAAACTCATTACAAACCAAAATTTCTATTTACTATAGCTACATAGCTCAGAGAAAATAGGTAGCTCACAATAGCTCAATTGTTCAGCTGATGGAGATCAGAGAACAACCAAGGTATATAACATATGAACTATGGCTACTAGGTCTACAACAAATATACTACCTTTGACCTTGGTCTCAGGTAGTTGAATAGACCTAGTAGCCATAGTTACATAATTATTTCTTTTCAGATTTTGCCATGTCCAAGAAACGTACATACCTGGATTCATATTTACAATATGGCTTTGACTTTGTTGTTGTGTATGGTGTGGAGAAGCCTCAGTGTCTGCTGTGCTCAAAAGTTCTTGGAAATGGGTCACTGAAACCTTCAATACTGAAACAGCATCTGGAAGCTACACATCCTGCCCATGCATCTAATGACCATGCTAAATTTGAGGTAAAGAGAGCTAGGTTTAGGGCTGCAGGAACACTGCCTACACTTGGCTTTGTATCTAAGAAGAAACCAATGCTTGCAGCTACCTATCATGTAGCGCAGCGAATAGCAAAGGCAATGAAACCTAATGGCATTGCCAAGAAGCTGATTAAACCTTGTCCTTAGACATGGTTGAACATGATTGTGAAGCGAAACAAAAGATTTAAGACATTTCCCTTTTGTAATGAACAAATTGATGTATTATTGAAATGTTTCAAGATATTTGTCAACAAGTTATTGAACAGATCAAATCTAGCCCAGAAAAAATTTCTTTGCAACTTGATGAATCCTGTGATGTTGTCACAACTTCTTGTTTTTGTCCGTTACATATGTGGAAAAGAATTGAAGAATGAATTTCTCTTCTGTGAACATCTCCAACAAACCACAAAGGCTACTGATAATTATAATGCAGAAAACACAAGACTTCTTGAAAGGAACAATCTCACATGGAACATTGTTGGTTAAATCTGTACTGTTGGAGCGCCCCAGCCATGACGGGGGAGTGAGATCAGGTTTCATTGCACTTGTGAAGCAAAAAGCACCCAATGTGATAATAACACATTGTGTTCTTCACAAACATGCATTGGCTGCAAAAATGCTTCCTGAAAGTCTGAAAATGATTTTGCAGAGAGTTGTCAAGGCTGTTAATTTCACTCATGCCCGAGCACTGAATCACCATTTGTTCAAAGCTTTTTGTGATGAGATGGGTTCTGAGCATTCGACTCTTTTGCTTCATACTGAGGTGAGGTGGCTTTCATGTGGACTTATTCTTAATCATGTGTTTGAGCTCCGTACTGAGGTAGAGATTTTTCTTCGTGACCGGGATTCAAAGCTGTGTGAAAACCCAAGTTCTAGGTTACCTCTCAGATATATTTACCTATCTTAACCAAATTAACGAACAACTCCAGGGAACATCAGTAACCATTGTTGAAGCAAGTGAAAAGATGACAGCATTGCAGACAAAGCTGGACTTATGGGCATAAAGAGTTCATCAAACTAACTTGGCAAATTTTCCAAACTTGGATGAGGTCATTAGTGAAAGACTTAGTGTGTTTTTTACCTGAGATAAATTAAGACATTACAGATCATTTGAAAATCTTGAAGGAAAACTTCACTGGCTACTTTTCAAAAGACATGATTCCTACAGACCTTTTACCACTGAAGACAGAAATGAAAGATGATGACCCAGCAAAAGTTGAGCTGATTGATCTTCAATCCTCTGCTAATCTTAGAGAAGAATTTGAAAAGGTTGGTGTTGATTTTTGGATAAAACCCACAGATTCATTCCAACTTCTTACTCAGCATGCCTTCCAAGTGCTTCTTCCTTTTGTCACTACATACTTATTTGAATCACGGCTCTCAACTTTAGTAGCAATGAAGACAAAGGCCAGGAATCGCGTGAAAATCGATGACGATATGAGAGTAGCGTTATCATCTCGAATAAATAAACTGGTTTACTCAATGAATCAGCAGTGTTCCCACTGATAATGCTTCTGGTGTTTCTGTTTGATTTTTTTTTAGTGATACGAATGGACTATATAATTTCTTTCTTTATCTACTATATTTTATGCAAAACCTAGACAATAAATGTGTTTTCTTATCTTCTTACTTTTCTATGCCTTTATGATGGCTATGCATTTTTTGCATGGGAGTAAGGGGGTAAATGTCGAAATATATCAGACTGAGGGGGTAAATGATAGGAATGGTTGAGAATCCCTGGTCTAAACCATTTAGTTTAGTGATGCTCTCATTGTTGAAGTTGTTATCGCCCTTAATTGCTTCAAGTTTATAAACCACTATTTCCAGAAGAGTGAAAATATATATAGTGCATCCAGCCTTTCATCTTGACAAAAATTACCACTTTAATAACAGAAAAGTGCTCATCAAATGTATAAACCATACCTTGTTCTGCATAAATCCTTTATCTGCTTTATTCTCTGCAATGTCATTTCTGTGTGAATTGGCCTCTTCTGCAACAGTTCCCATCTGGTTTCATATCATTTTTTATAATTAGGTAAATATTATTTATTCATTACTTATGCACACACCTGCACAGAGCAGGCTTTCATGGTTCACAGGTCTAGCCTATGGCTAGAACAGTGCAAATTCTTAACCATTGGATGGGATTGTCAGATGATGGCAGCAGCACCCTTGGACCAGACATGTTTCCTGCACCATCATAACACTGACCTTTAAACTTAAATAATCACTGTTGTAAAATGATATTTGTATACCTGAACAAATACTAAGTCATAAACACCTTCAGAGATGGGGCTTCAGCTATATATATAGCTCTTCTGGTCAAACCAACAGTATATACATGCTAAAACAAACCATAAACTCCTTGTAAACTTCATTATGTTGCTCATCTAAGTATCTTAGGACTTACTACAATCTGTAGTTTTATTAACCATTATTGAAAAATATTTTACTGCTTTGGTGTCTTGAACTACCTGTTAACAAATGTATTCCACAGCAAGAGGTGAGCATATTCTTGATCGTTTTAGACTTGAATGTTGGATTTCTTGGTGCTGTCTTGAAATGCTACTCCAAACTGTGTGCCTGCAACTATACGAAACTGAAGCAGCTTGTAGAAGTTTCCCATATTGGAATATATCTGATAATGACTACTCCCATATCTATGCCTTGAAGAGCAATATTTTGCTAACTCTTCCAAAGATCTACTTTTGCTAGTGTTTACTCAAAGTTTTCAATTCAGATCTAGAAATATTGCCACCATCAGCAGTACAGCTTTAACCAAGCCAAGAACTAATAGATAATATTGGTAGACTTTAATGCAAGATCTTGAATGATTGCAAACTAAGTAATGCATGACTATGATTTCAATTTCTTGTGTGATATTGCAGGTAAATTCTTGCGAAGATCTCACAAGATTGATCTTGAGTGAACATTAGTGATTTTGATGTAAATCTTGAATGATTACAAGCTGAGATAATGCATGATCATGGTTTCAATTCTCATGTAAGATGATCTTGAAGGATCACACATACATTTTGTAAGATTTTGCAAGATTTTTAATTTGACCTGGCATTTGTATGGCGCATCTGTGATGCATCTGTTTGTACAACACTGAGTTCATGTGGTGCATCTGTCCAATCGATGTGTGTTGCACCTGTGTGAACAGAGACTGCGTCTGTGTTGTGTATTTGTTATCAGCTTGTGTGATGATAATCTGTCAGTACACGTGTTTACTAATAAGGTATTGACCAAGAAGTGACAAAGGTCAGAACTCATATGGAATAACAAAGTCCGTAAGTCAACCGGTTCCATTACCTGAGGAGGAGAGAATGAGCTATGAGCAGCAAACAAAAACTTTATATATTTTTTTTCGCCCCTTTTTTCCTCTTCATATAATAGTCAACATATATACAGGTGCAATTCAAGAAAGCATGTAGGAATAAACGGGTTATTGATGAACTGGTTAAACGTTCCTTTGCCATAATGTGGGAAGAACTGAACAGAGTCTGTGACTTGAACACATCTTAAGGGGGGGGATCACCCCAAGACTGGCTAAAAACGTTGTTGACTTTTGACTGCCCATAACTTTTTTTATAATTGTTTTGTGTAGATAATTTTATGCTCAAATTGTTGCTTGTTCTATGTGCTTTCCAATGATATATAAAATATCTCTAGAAGCATGTTTTGTCAGAAGATGCATGCAGAAACATCCAAGGCAGGGACCCTCCTCCGTTTGGCAGACCCCCACAACTCATTTTTAAAAATCAAAAGCTGTAAATTGGTTTGTGGCTTGTCATAGCTAACAGCTGTGATTGGAGCGAAACCAAATTGCAATAACTAAAGTGGTTGTTGAATGGCAACCTGCCGTATTTGATTAAGACGCTAAAAATCATGGAAAGCACATAGAACAAGCAACAATTTGAGCATAAAATTATCTACACAAAACAATTATAAAAAAAGTTATGGGCAGTCAAAAGTCAACAACGTTTTTAGCCAGTCTTGGGGTGGTCCCCCCCCTTAAACAGATTTCCATTCCTGCAAGAAGTAGAGAGTAACTCACTTTTCAGGTCTCAATTTCTAACCAGAACACTCCATCTGTGTGCACTCAGTCACTATGTAATTTCATGATAGTGCTCAACCTTCTGCTCACACATGCTAGCATGGTACTTTTTGTAGGTGATGGTGGAAATACAGTTTATTTTGGGTGACAACAAACTGAGAGGTCTCGCAAGGGAGCATTAGACACTTCAAATTCTTACTATCATAGACCGAGCCAAGATTGAAGCACTACAGAAGAAATGTGTTTCCAATATGCTACATGATTTGCAGATTGATGAAGGTTAAAAAGGGGAGGGGGGAAACTACATATCACTGTGTCTTACTATTGGTGTAGGAATACACTTCTCACCCTGTTAGTTCTACCTCTTATGCTACCAAATGTATGAAGTAGATCAGGTCCCGACAAAGTGATATTAAAAAAAAACTGAGGTATATATTTGTATAGCTTTCACTGTGAGGGCTTATTATTTTATGCATGGACAACAGCATGCCAGTTTTACTTGCTGATGAAATTGTTTGACCAAGGGTGCTACCTCAGAAATATAGAAATGTTAACTTGGTTGTCAAGAAGGTTCCTAACCTTGTTCCTCGTGTGCTGATAGGATTGAAAGTGCTATGCAAGACTTCGTTGTTGCAGACAAGAGGATCATTTCAGAAGTGTTGTGTTTTGAGGATATGCAATAGGGTGTTCTTAATTTTTGTGCCTTTTATGGAAGTTCTCATTCTTGAGTTCCCTTTACAAAAGGCATCAATAACTGTTAAACACTTCATGGCCTGTGACTAATTTAACCATTATCACCTTATATTGTTGTTATTTTGTTCACTCAATTTAAAGAGGTGGAAAGTCCCTGACCACATCCGATCAGGTGGTTTTATTACAAGTATCATCATATTCATGCTATGATCATATACCAAAATTTTGGAATGTGAAGTGAAATCACCCCAGTGACGACTGCTACTTTCCAGCATCAAGTCTTGAGTGGCTATATATAACAACTCAATTGCTAGAGCACTAGAGGTTTGAAAGGGATTTTTGAAAATATGCCTGGATGAAATTTATATCAACTTACGAGACTAAATATCCGAAAGCTGCAGAATGCTTGTCAAAGAGCAAGGATGAGTTGTTGAACTTTGCCTAAGTGACTTATGTTCAAGTGAAGGGTGGCTAAATCAAACACCCCAAAAAACATTGTGGTCACCATAATTATTGGAGCTTCATAGATTCTGCATGCCTTACTTTATGAACTAGATACATGTATATAGCTAAAAAAATAGACCAATTATTGTGCTCTTTTTTTATACTAAAAATGTTGGATAAGTAAAACTATGCCAAAGTTACATGCAGCTAAAGGCAGGTAGCTACCTCAAAAAAGAGCCTGAAGAACTGGTTGCATTTGTGTTTCCTGATTGGAAAGCAATTAGTATCTGTGGCTAGATGATGCCCTTAACTGTACCAAATGAGTGTGTTTATTAGGCACTAAAATGTGATGAATTGTGCAATTGGTTGTAAATGGATGAAGAATTTGCAGCCATGTAGGAAAATGGTATTTAGACTTGGACTAGACCTTGTTCATCTGGTTGATGAATTTGGGAAGTCAGTTGATGATATTGACGGTACTCACTGGCGAAGGAATTGTGTGCACTGAAAATAAATTTTTGTTGCGATGGGAAACAAAATTTATTTTCAGCACCCGCACTTGCCACTTAGTCATATATTAGCACCTAATTAACACACCGAGGAGGGCTTTTAAGATACTAATTACTTTCCAATTGGGAAACACAACTGCAATCAGTTCAGGCACTATGATTTTAAGGCACCGCCACTTTGGCTGCATGTAACTTTGGCATAGTTCCACCTATGAAATATTTTTTGTATCAAAAAGAGTACACAGAGAGATCTATCGGTTGCAAGTAAAGTGTGCTGCATCTATGTAGCTCCAAAGTGCTAGTCACAAGGTTTTGTATTGCATAATTTAGTCCCGCTTCACTTCAACATAAGTCACTCAAAAGTCCTTTTAAAACACTACAATCACAGTTGTTATAGCCACTCAACTTGATGCTGCATTAGTAATGAGTGATATCACTTCACATTCCAACATGCAGTTCCAGAAGAAAACATGTATGGAGAAAGAAAAAAACGTATTGTATTATGGTTAGAAATCAGGACCATACTACGAGCACAGATATGGTACTTTATAACATAACCAGGTGTTTTCAGACCCTTTCCCTCTTGGGCTTTGCCCAGTTTCCTTTGATATTTTTCACTATATTATTGCTCCGTTTAATTTTTGGTCGCTCCTGCTACAGTTTGTGGAAGTGTTAAAGGCTTTGCCAAGTTTCCTTTAATATATTTCGTTCTACTCTGGATTGGTGTAGTACACACTGGTTAACTTACTTGCCATTTACGTGCTTCTTTTTTACATTACAATATTGTGTGAATATAGTAGGCTCAAATGCGTATGTTTATAGGAAGTGACAGCACTGGCACACTATTTGGTGAGGACTGTACACTTTATTTTTTAAGTGAACTGTGAGAGATACATTTAAACTAAAAATGCCTAGCATTCCTTACTGACATACAATATACTGATCATTGATTATGGGAAGTTATATGGGTGGGGAGGGGACGATAAGAATGTGTGAATAGTTACAAATGTGTCCAAGTGGATTTCACCATCGCTTGATTCTTCTCAACTCTTGCTTGATGTAGAACTGCTTAAACTCTCTTTAGATAATATTGCAGCATCAATCAATTGGAACAGGACACTACAACTGCAATGATTTTTATCACGTACTTCTGTAGCAAAGTCATCCTTTTTTTCCTTAAGAAGGCCACATGTAAGCATGTTCTTCAGCGGCACTCTCACATCACTGATCAGGGTGGTCTCTAGGATAGGGTGTATGACTACTTGACTTTGAAAGAGTATATCAGCAATACCGACATAGCTTAGAGGTAGTTCTATCTCAAAGATTTCAGGAAGTACATACAGCAGTATTTTAGGAAACCATGTTATTGTATTTGAGAGAAGCAGGCCACCAAAGACTCGGAACAAATGAAGCTGTTTCTTGTGACGTTCTTCTCTGACTCTTTTATTTATCTCTTGAATGTATGCCGTCCTATTGTCTTTAATAGATAGCGATTTCCACACCTCTTTGATATTCTTCTGAACTATGTAGATCACACAGATGTTGCAGACAGCGATTACAATGAGAGCTATGCAGCAAACAATAGTCACAACTATTATGTAACCCTTTTTTTCTCTATTAAATGAGCAATATAGTGATCTTGCATAGAACTGTGATGTTTCTGGGCTGATCAAAATGTATAAGCCAATAGCAATACTCAGCATGGCTGTGGAAGCAATACTCATCAATGTCCATCGTTTGTAGGATTTTCCTTCATAATGGAGTGGTTTGAAGATGAATAGAGATCTGTCAATGGAGATCAAAGCAATGACAAAAAGAGAATCCATGAATAAGGTTGCTGCAAAGAATAGAAAAATCTTGCGGGCCTGACAACGCATAACGTCTGTGTTTCCAAACCAAAATTCCCCAGCAATTCCAGGTACTGTGTAATTTGGCAAAGAAATCATCAACACCAGGATGTCTGTCACCACCAGGTTGAGTACTAGCATAATGGTTGGCTGGTGATACAACCGCTCCTTTATAGCTATAATCACTACCATGGCGTTCCATGGTAATCCCACAACCGTGATGAGGATTGTAAGCGCTGCAATTACTTGGCTGTAGGCTATTCCAGAACTGTCTGAGACCCAGTATTCCACCGCGACACTGTTTGAGCTGGAATTCTTGCATAGATCAATGGTAGTGTTATTCATTGTCCTCTTTATTTTCCTCGCTCGCTATGCTTGACATAATTACATGTACTCGCACTGGCTGCACTGCGCACTTCACCCACTGCGCAAGCGCCGCCCTTATGATTACTGGAGACATATATACAGATCGTGTAGCTAAGCCATTGCTGGGAGACAGATATCTACAGTTAAGTATGTACCAATAATTCTATTTAACTATGATGTTGATCTAACAAACAGTAACTAGCATACTATCCCTCAGATATAAAAGGTTGAATTTTCAGGTCAGCATGGTGCGAACGGAGAAAGACCCACGTGCGTTCCTGCAGAAGGTTGAGTACTATTTACAGAATGCAGGGGGGGAGGAACAGGGGGGGCGGAGGGGGTGGCCGCCTGACCAATATTTTGGACCAACTGTATCTTGTGTTAATAATTATGGAACTGGTGCAGCATTGTTTACTTAAAATAGTACTATTTTACCTTACATGTGGCCAGTCACTAGCTGTATTTAAAATTAACACCCACTTAACCAGTCATTGATTGGTACATGAGATGATGTCACTGAGTGACTTGTTTAATGATGCATGCAATACATGTGAGCAGGTGAGCACTGAGCACATGGCAATCATTAGCGTTGATTTCTAGGATTGCATGACAGTCTTTCTCTGTGTGTAATCAGTTACCATGGCTTCAAATTCTGCCTCACTGTCAGCTAACACTAGCTTTCCAGAGCAAGAAGTAGTTTTAAGTTCCCAAAGAAGAGATATGGTAAATATGAAAGATCATTCAGAGCTGAGTGGTGTCAACAGTATTCCTGGCTTCATTATGATGTACCACTTTATTCTGCTTTTTGTTACCTACATGTATGTATGAGGGCTGAACATGAAGGGAAGTTCTTGGTAAGCACTAAGAGAATAGCCATCCTTTCTTAGCAAACGTTACACAATTGGAAAGAAGCAACATCCTCGTTTAAGAAACACCAGAGCAGTGCCTGTCATCTGGAGGCACTTGAAGCTGTAGTCACACTCCCCAAACAGATCATTGGTGATATTGGTGAAGTATTGAGCAAAGAAAACAAGGAAGTGAAGACAGTCAATAGAAAAATGCTTTTAACTGTTTTCGAGAATATTAAGTTCCTTGCTCGCTAGGGATTGCCACTAAGGGGTAGTCATGGTCAGGAGACTGAAAGCAATTTTATCCAACTGTTACTCCTGCGAAGTTTAGATCGTCCCAAAATTCTTGCATGGATTGATAAGAAAACCAACCAGTATACTTCGCATGATATTCAGAACGAATGTCTGCAGATTATGGCAAACAAGATTATCCGGGAGGTGAGTCAAAACATTCGTAAGAGTAACTGCTTCACTATCATGGCTGATGAATGTACTGATTATAGCAAACAAAGAGCAATTCACTATTTGCATTAGGTGGTTGATGATGATCTTCAAGATCATGAAGATTTCATTGGTCTCTATGAAGTAAACAGCATAGATTCCGACACTCTGTTCCATGCCATCAAAGATACTATACTTCGGATGCCAGATCTCAGTATCTCTCAGTGCTGAGGCCAATGTTATGATGGTGCAAATATGAGTGGCATCAGGAATGGTGTATCGGCAAAGATACTTTTGGAGGAAAAGCGTGCAGTCTACACACACTGTTATGGGAATGCTCTAAATTTGGCTGTCAGCAGTACTATAAAGCAATCCAAGGTGTGCAATGATGCCCTAGAAACAGCTTTTGTGATTTGTAAGCTGATAAAGTATTCTCCAAAGCGAAATGCTGCGTTTGATAGATTTGATAGAATAAAGTTTGAAAATCGTGATGAAGATACTCCCATGGGCATACGAAAATTTTGCCCTACCCGGTGGACCGTTTGAGGTGAATCGATCAGCAGTATAATTGAGAATTACACCATTTTAAATCAGTTGTGGGATGAATGTTTAGAGAAAAGATTAGACCCAGATGTAAAAGGAAGAATAATTGGAGTGAAAACACAAATGGCAAAGTTTAATTTGCTGTTTGGTCTGCATCTCAGTGAACGCATCTTAAAGATTACAGATAATTTGAGCAAGACATTGCAAACAGAGTCTCTGTCTGCATCAGAAGTGCAATTTATTGCGAATCATACAGTCAAAACTTTAAAAGCAATGAGGAGTGATGAGATGTCTGAGCTCTTTTATAAGCATATTCAATGTTTCTGTGTTTGTACACACGTTGAAGAGCCCTCATTGCCAAGGAAAAGAAGAGCACCAAGCAGGTTCAAAGTGGGTGAAGGAGATGGTTACCACAGTCCTACAGTTGAAGATCACTATCGCAAGCTCTATTTTGAAGTACTGGATTTTGCTATCTCAAGCATTCAAGATCGTTTTGATCAGCCAGGGTATGCTGTCTACCAGAACCTTGAGGAAGTGTTAATGAAAGCAGTTAATAGGAAGGACTACTCAACTAACTTGCAAGCTGTCATTGACTTTTATGGTGATGACTTCAATGGGAGTGAGTTTTCAACACAATTGCAAGTCTTCAGTTCAAGCTTTCCCAGGAATGAACAAAGCAAGATTATCACTCTACACAAAATTCTACATTTTCTGCAAGGTCTCTCTAAAGGTCAAACGGTTTTTTACAAGCAAGTTTGCTGGATAGCCCGTCTGATCCTTGTTTTGCCTTCTACAAATGCGGCCAGTGAAAGAAGCTTTTCTGCTATGAAGTGATTGAAGACCTACTTACGTAGTCAACCAAGGTTGAACCATATTATGACTCTAAAAATATCTACAAGGATATGTTGGATAAAGTAGACCTTACCAATATTGCCAATGAATTTGTTTGTGGTAATGAACACAGACTTCGAATCTTTGGTAGCTTTAAATAAACTCATGACTCACTGTAATTTATTAGTATTCCTTTGTCATTGAAAGTAGTTCTGTTTTCATGTTCTACCTAAATTTTTGCCTGACCAATACAAAATAGCTTCCTCCACCACTGGAATGGTGCACATAGTGGTTGGAGAACGCATTGGTATTGGAAGAGCAGCATCAGTTTCATTGTTATTGGTATGTAAATAATTCACCACCTGCTTGTGGTGTTTTCTCCATAGCTTGACTGGTGATTGTCATGCCAATGATTTCATAAGCCTCCCATACATTGTCTATATTCTCCACAACAAAGTAGGCCTACACAAACCATTGCTTTCCTGATGTTTGTGTACACATGATTATGTAGAACTTGGCACATTTCTTTCAAGTGACCAAAAATGATTTTTTTAATAGGTATCTTGATGTAAAGGTCTATGCAATAATGTACATGACACAACTTGTCGTGGCTATTTTGTCTATAGGTAAAAGAATGTTCTACACCCAACCAGCAAAAAACCATCCCCATGAGAAGGTTAAGCGCTTGGTCCTATTCTCAATATGAGAGCAGAAAGTTTTGCGTTAGGCCCATGACATCAATGGTGCAAATCTAGGTCAGAAGCGTACCTTGGCACATCTTACACCGGACTATTATTTGGACGACTATGGCAAAATGTTTATAATTGGGTAAGTATTTGTAAATAGTGATATATCAAGTTGTAATATCGTAAAAGCTGGTTGATAAGCTGGGTTCTATATGTTATATTAAGTACCTGTTTTTTGTTAAGTCTCACTTAGCTATTGATGTTGAGCTCGGCCGTCTGCTCACCCAAAGCCCATCCTCCTCTCTCTCCACACTTGATCTTTCTCCATCATATGGTCACCAAATTTCCGTGCATATGTATGAGACCTCAAACAACACTGTTCAGGGTGTGCTCTGCCAAAACTCATGAAGGTTGGGAGGATAATTCTCTAGTTCTCATGCACACAGTTACAGAAACAGTAGACAAACAAATAACAATCAGGGTTTTTATTATTACCTGACCTGAACACTACCCATTTATAAAAATGTGCAATATATATATATATATATATTATATACACACACACACATACATGGCATTGGTATTCCTCTATTTAATGCCTCTCTTACATTTGTTAGTTTCCAGTAAGCTGGTAACGGAATTGTGTAATCCGTGTACCATCTTCTCTCTGTGTAAATTATCTTATATGCTCAATATAGGGCACAATGTGTGGAACATGGTTCCTCGGTTGACCAGTGCTTTGATGAGTGTGTGATGTGCCAGCCTGAAGGGAACTGAAACTTGGGGTGGCACCGCTTTGCCTTTCCCTTATAAATAACTTGTACAGGGAGAAAATCGCTATTTGTCATCCAGACCAACTAATTTGACTCTCTTCACACCTCTCTGATCTAATGTCAGGATAATGATACAATATGGATCCCAGTTCAATATTAGTCCAGTGGAATATCCTCCTTTATTACAGTCTCAGCCACTGCCTCTAAAAATGACTTCTGTAATTTAGTCAGCGAATATTGACTTTTTGCTGTTGTGGTGGACAACATCCATCCTGTTCAGCAATGAATATACCCAGTGTCTCAGGAGAGTAAACACACCTCGAGCATCTGCCACAACTAATTACTCCACTTTCTCTCATCTTCCTGACATGCACATATGTGTCTAGCTCCGCCCTAAGCAAAACTGGCCTCCCACATTTCATTCATAAAAAATCCATAATAAATTTGCCGGTTAAGATTATGTGGGAAGCGTGAAGGAATTTCGATAATACTCGGTAAAAAAATGAGTGGAGATCAAGTGATCAATTGCCAAATCTCCTGTTCACAGTAAGAACTGAGAGGTGGTCCAACTGAAACATATAATTTTGCAGCCACTGCAAATAGTTTGTTGTCTAATCAGATCACTCGGAACAAATTCCTGTTTACTCAATATTTTTTGTGTATTTTCACTGATCTTCATAAGATGGGGTAGCTAGCCCTGGGGCTGTGCTCTGGTAGACTGACAGTGGCTAGAGCTAAAATGCTTTACTAAACCAGATGAAACCTGAGCAACAGAAAATTGTAGAGGTTTTGTTTTTGAAAAAGATGTTTAGTATTCTTTCTACAAGATTTAGGAAGAGCATTGCTTTGCCAGTTTCCCCTGATCTTTAATGAGCTACTATCGTCTGGTAAGACATCTACTGTAGTGGTCATTGCTCCATTGAATAAAAAATAAATAATAAATTGTTAACAAATAAAGTACACGAGATGAAGGATAAGTGTAATGTGAAGTGCATCATGTAATTTAGGACATAAAGAACTCGAGGAATGATTGATGGATGTGAAGGTTCTTGTGCAGAGTGCTATCACAAAAGTTGTGGTGGGAAGAATTCAAGAGGTTGGGAGAGGAAAAAAGGTTTTTGACTCTTTGTTCCAAGAGTGGAAACATTCAGTTAGGGCAAATGTGGAGAAGAAAGAGGATGGCAACTAAAGTTAAAAAGGAAGGAATACAGGTTGGGATGTGTTTTGACTTGAAGGTTTGAAAGGAGACAAGAGGGAATATTGTAAGTTTTTTTAAATTGTTTAGTAAAATGTAGGAGAGTATTAGGGCAGAAAAGTATGGTACAGGATGGGGGCAGATCGAAATCGTCTTCCATAGTCTTCTCTAAGACAGTCGAAGTTTTCGCAAGTTGGAAATCAGGAGTGAAGTAGGAAAAACAAACCAACAGCAACCAAAAATGTGTGTGCATTAGTTACATGTGAGCAATGATTGCCAGTCCATTGCTAGAGTGAGGTGCAGTCCAGGCAAGTCAAGAATCCTAAAGAAGGAAGACTAGCGGAATGGAACAGGTAAATTCTGTAAAAAGGAGGTCATCGAGAAGTATAGTAGACTTTGTGACCAGGAAGAAACATCGCACGACTATGACAATAGTTCGTCTTCTCGCTCTTTTTTTTGGTATTATTCACTAGCTTTATAGCAAGGTGAAGGTTTGGGCTGTGTACTCAGAAAGCAATTCTCTTATGCAGGAAGTGGCAGGATAAAAGTAGTGATGTACTGAGATGAAGGCAAGGAAATAAAATGAAGGAAGAAAGAGAAAGAATATAAACAAAGAAGAATTGAACTTTTGTGAAGGAGCTAAACCAGCTGATGGTTATGGGTGGTTGAGGCAGGGGATAACGAAGGTATTACATGATGAAGGACAATGGACAAGGTAAGATGGTGATGGAGATACTAAGGGTGATGGAGTTGTGGGCAATAAGGGTATAGAAGACCATATTTGATTCGTGTGAAGGAGACTGTCCATTCCTGTTGGGATGAACCTTCAATGGAAGCAAAGATGGAAGGAGAAAATTTTCCAAATGAACTGGTGGGGAAGCCATTCTTCTAGAGAAAGAGAGGTTTGGTACAAATGATGGAGAGAGAGAGTCGGTGGGTGAATGGTGGTGTGTAGCTACATGATGCAGGAAATGCATTTGGCAATAGATGGATTCACAGAGAAAGGGTATCCTGCTAATCTAGTTACCAGAGAAGGCATGCAAGGAGATGAATTGCTATGAAAAAGGGAGGTGGGTGGAGGGAAAAGTGGCGGGAATACAACTGGAAACCATGAGGGAGAGCCAAATGGAAACATGTACAAAGCTGATGGGCATAGAAAGTTTCACAAGTAAGGTCAAGTTCTGTTTGAAATCAGCAGCTGCAGAGGGGTTATCTTTGGCTAGAGAAGTGTGATATCTGAGGCTGTGTAAAATATTTGTTCTTTACATGAAGCTGCCTTACTGATTCGAGTTTGTCCTTGTTTCTCACTTCATGGTAGACTAAAGGACAGATTGTGATGTCTATTTGCTATAATCCTCACACTTGACAATGGGCTGAGCACTTCCACCAAGTTCTAGCTCTGCAGCTATCAAATGCTGATTATCATGTCAGGATATCTCATTATTCATATCATCAGTACAATTCTCGACATGGTCACATGCATATCACACATGCCAAGTGGAGAAGTGATTTGCTCTGAACTCTCTAAATGAAATATAAATACTAGCATTATGTAGACGGACAAAAAATGTTTTCCCCATACATACTCTCATCTCTATCAGAACACCTGGTCTGTATTAAAGTTAATAATTTATCAAGCAACATATATTATAGCTATGTATATTTTATAAGAGTAGGTGTATGACATGGTTCTTCCAGAGCTCTTTCATGGTTGATGTCTTTGCATTGTTTTTCATGCTGCAAGACCAAAATATTGAGCATCTTGGTTATAATTTTGGCCTAAGCTGGGAGATAGTATTCTCCTTTTCACTATCACTAAATAACTAAATAAAGAAGCAATTCTTTTCACAAAGGCAAGTGTTCCTATATTTCTAGGGTATAAAGTTCAGTTCCAATCCTTCTGCTAACATTTCCCTTTAATGTTTCTATGTTCCTTCTTTTCCTACTATCCTTCTTTTCCTAGTAGCTCGAAAACTTCCTCTACAACAGGAAATGGAAATTCAATATCTATTTACTATTCCATACTAAACAGGGCAGTTTATTAAACAGATATGGGTGATATTGAATTATCACTTCTTATGAAGTCTAGAAGGTAGGGGACAGATTCCCCGATGAGGCCACCTAAATTGTGATGGAATGTAATAATGATCTTGTGTAGATATTTGATTTCACACATGCAGTATTTGGTAATGTTAAGACCTAGGTTGGAGGCTAGCTATAAACTAGTGTGCAATATATAAAGAAAAAAATAATTGTCTCTTTTAACCAAGTTCTCTGTCCTAGCAACTTGGTCGGGTAATGCTGTAATTTGCTTGGCTTTGTTATATATTCAGATCCCAGAGAAATGATAACAAAAGTAAGAAAGCATTAGGTTTGGAACTGGAGGAAACTAGAGTATTAGCTATATACCCCTTAGAAAGTTAGGAAACACAGTCCTTGAAAATTAACTTGACAAATTCTTGCCCATAAATTACTGCTAGATTACGGGGTGACAGTTGGATTTTTAATTTTTTTTAAAACTTATGGTTACAACTTTAGAGCTCCGTAGATTCAGCAAACTTTATGGTATGAACTTGATATATAGCTTAAAAGATAGGTCTCTCTGTGTGCTCACTTTTAATACTAAAATATATTTCATAGATATATCTATAGGTAAGTTACTAGACCTAAAGTGAAGGGACCTCAAAAATCTGAATCTTCACAACCTCCACATAAATAACTCCAGATTGAAGATTTGAAATTGGTACCAGTGGCTAGAGGAAGCCCTAGGTTTCGATAGGCGTTAAAATTTTAGTACGTGGTCAAGCGCGCGGGTGAAAAAAATTCCATACGATGAAGTTTGCAGAATCTACGGAGCTCTAAAGTTTTAACCATAAGTATAAAAAAAATTAAAAAAAATTCAACTGTCCCCTCTTGCTGTGTTTTTGTCTCTAGCATCAAACACAAAAGTGATAAGAGTCTGTAAACTGCCTCAAGGGGAGGTCCTGAGGTATATAGTCATGTCTTGGTAATGAAGTAAGAACTCTTGTTAGATTGGGGGAGGGGGGGGAGGGCAAAGGGACCATTTAGTTATAGTCTACAAGGGTTGGGTGCAGGAGGGGAATATCCAGTGTCACTCCTCCAGCACAGACCATTTTGAGACTATCAGTTTTGAGACGCATCATTAAAAAAAAAAGTATAATGCTACCAGGAAATATGTTTTTATCAGATGTAAAAGAGGATGTTTGGAAAAATTATTATAGCTAGTAGTAATTGGTGACAATTAAGAGCCTCTATTGTTCATAGTTTCAAGTAAAGTTCTTCCTTCTTTCACATCTGGAAATGAATTCTTTGGCCACATCAACAAGATTTAACTTATCCGTTCTTTCTCTCTCAATACATATGCAGTAATGTAGAGTGATTAAGTCTCTCTTGTGTCATTGAGTTTTGCAGGTAAACTTTTATTCGTTTTAGAGCAGAAAAGTGTGCTCAACTGTTGAAGTTGTAGGATGTATTTGTATGTAGTACATTCCTGTATAGGAGGTTGTTGGTGATGTCATGTCATTCTTCTAGAACTTTCGGTTGAATGTGATATATAATACTGATAGATATACCTGTACGTGCAGTTGTTGGAATAATGAGATTTTGTTGAATCGACTGTTGAGTAGAACAGTGGTAGCAGAGAACGGTTTCAGAGAGTTAGAGTCTATGTCAGAGCATCATGTTAGCGTACCCAAACCTTTCGCAAGTGGAGACGCGACCGATTGGTTCCAATGCTTTGACATTTGCAGCCGGGAAAATGGGTGGACTGAGCGTTGAAGCTGCCAACACTGCTGGAGGGAGAGGCTTTGAACAATATGGATGGAGCTCAGTGAGGAGGAGCAGGGTAACTATGCTAGCGCTAAAGGAATACTAGTGAAGACCATGATGCCAATGGAATTTGTTTCCCTGGAGGAATTTCATAGACGCAAGCTATTGCCAGGCAAAGCACTGTCTGTGTTCGTGCATGCCATGAAGAAACTGCTGGGGCAGGCAATGCCAAGCCTAGACAAGCCAGCTCGTGACCAACTCTTTGGTAAGATGACAATTGAGAGCCACAGGAGAAATAAAAATGCTAGAAGCACAGTCATGCAAGCTAGGTTGCTGATGACAATTGATGATCATGGCCAGGTTGCCACAGTTTCGAAGGAGAGCAGCGAAGTGGGTCTGCTCAGAGAGCAAGTAGCACTCTTAACCGAACAAGTTGCCACACTGACAGTGTCACCACGTTCTGCTGACGACAAGTAATGCAGCAAGATACGCTGCTTCAGTTGCGGTAGACTGGGGCATGTTCAGCGTGAATGACCCTTCCATTATCGGGGCCAAGTCCTGATCCCCATCAATGTTTCGTGTGTGTGCAACCAGGACACCTTGAAAGAAATTGCCATTGCCAGGGAAACGACAGTGGGGCGCCCGTCCAGGGCAACAGGCATCCCTAACAGCAATAAGCCTATAAAAAGAAGTGGACGTTGTGAAGGTGGCTGCCATCAAACCAAAGGCAACTATTACTACAGGAGAGTTAGGGGATGTTGCAGTTGAAGTAATGTTGAATTCTGGGTTATCCGTCTCACTGGTCCAGCAGGTGGTAATGTGGCAAGCACAAGGCATTGAACGAATCAAGGGAACTGAACCTCTGAGACTGGTTACAGCATCGGGCGATATTCTGCCTATCATGGATCAAGTCAAAGCTCCAATTAAACTTGGTGAGCTAGAATTAAGGCATAATTTCATAGTGGTTGAGAATTTAGTAGCCCCAGTGATACTTGGGGTTGACTTTTTGCACGGTAATGCACTGATGTAAGCTTTACTGACACACTAGTCAAGGTCTGTCAAGCCAAACATGGCAATCATATCCCCTCCCCTCAGTTGGAGACAAGTGTTGCAATGGCCCAGGTGTTGCCAATATATGAATACGCACACAAGGAATGGGCAAGAGCATGTGCAATAGCAGCAGTAGAGCAGCCTGGTCCAGATATCATTTGATTGTGCAATTCCAGAACCCTATTAGTTTCGAACTACCAGAATGCTCTAAACCCAGACTCATGAGCATTGTGCGAGTATCAGAGCCTATTTGGTACAACACCTGGAGTCACAGACATAGCTCACCATTTCATTCCCACCACAGGAAGTCCAGTGAGGATACCACCACATCGGGAGGAGGTGGAACTACAAATGGAAGCAATGCTTGAACAAGGCATTACCAAAGAGAGCTCCAGTCCGTGGATGGCACCAGCTGTGTTTGTGCTGAAGAAATCAGGTGACTTACGATTGTGTGTGGATTACAGAGAACTGAACAAGAAAACAACAAAAGATGCGTATCCAATCCCGCTGCCGGACGAGGTCCAAGATCAAATTTCCGGGTCGACAGTCTTCTTCACATTGGATCTGCAAAGCGGTTACTGGCAACTGCCAGTGAGTCCTAGTGTTCAGGCAAAGGCAGCCTTCTGCCCTGGACCAGGCATGGGATTGTATCAGTCTCAAAGGATGCCATTTGGCCTGACTGGTGCGCCCAGCTCCTTTCAGCATGGGATGGACAAGGTTGCGTGGCCTTTCTTATGTCACAATCTACCTTGAAGACATTCTGATCCACTCTGCCACTGAGGAAAAGCACGGCCAACACCTGCAAGAAGTGTTCAACCATCTTAAAACAGCTGAGGGGAAGGAAGTGTCACATTGGCATGACAGCAGTATCTTACCTTGGACATGTGTTTTGTGAAACAGGCATGGCTCCAGACTCCCAGGAGGTCCAGGCTGTACATGATTGGCCAGTACCAACAGACAACACAACTGTACGTCAGTTTCTTGGTCTTGCCTCCTACTACCGGCGATATATTCATCGTTTTGCTGACATTGCAGCCCCCCTCCATGCTCTGACAAAAAAGGTGTGACCTTTACCTGGACCCTGGAATGTGTTAATGCATTCAGGACTCTGAAGAATCACTTACTTCGGGCACCAGTTCTAGCCTACCCTAACTTCAACCCAGGGGCTAATGAATTTGTATTGTAAACAGATGCTAGTGCCGTTGGACTTGGTGCCATACTTGAACAAGATGGCCATGTGATCGCATATGCCAGTCGGTCTCTAACTGCACCAGAGAGACAGTACAATATTATACAATGGGAATGTCTAGCGGTGGTATATGCCCTCAAACATTCCATCATTACCTGCTGGGTCACCATTTCCAACTCCTCACCGATCATGCACCACTACAATGGCTGTCTGCGCAAAAGATGGAGGGAATGCTATGTCGCTTGGCTCTAGCCATGCAGCAATACGACTTCCACATTGTATTTCGCAAGGGCTCTCTTAATGCTAATCATATGCACTCTCCCACATGCCCAATATCCCCTGTGCTCTCACCTTGACTCTGCCACAATTATCTGCCTAAAATATTCGCTCTGCCCAGCTTATGGACAACCCCTTTTCTAAGGTTTTACAGGCACGTGCCCGATCTGACCAACCTCCTCAAGGTCGGGAGTGGCATCAACATCCTCTATGGCAATACCGACAGTTGTGGAGCCAACTCAAAGTCATTGATGGTATGCTATGTGTCAGGGACATCCTGACAACTGCCTCTGACACCTCTGGAAAAGGAGGAACAACCCACGTTGTGACACCTCTGGGAAGGGTGGAACAACCTGTGGGAATCACTCACCTGATTGCTCACCTACATCAGAAGGTGTAAAACCACAGAGATCAGAGAAGACAGACTACCCACAAAACCACTACGTGAACTGTGATAGAATCAAAAAAAGAGAAGAACAGCAAAGAGAAGGAGAGAACAAAGAAAGAAAGAAAGCGAACGATTAAGAAAGACAATTAAGACTGATCATCGAACGAGATAGATTACTAGTGATATTGTGCTTATTGATATATGTTTTTAATGTGCATTTGAGCCATTGTTTTATTGTTCTTTAATTCCTAACAAGCTCTAGTGAGGGAGTGAGGTTAGTGTATTGGTCTTACCAAGGTCTTGAGGGCAAGAGGTGTGGTGCATCTAGGTTCTCAGACAAGGGTTTGGCGTCATCAGAAACTGCTAGTGGCTTATAAGGGAGAGAGTTTCTGACACTATGTCGCAGCTACACACCTAGCCCAGTGTCTGAAGCAATAATAGTTCCTGTCTTGCCGGCTAGCCTGCGTAGTCAGGCCCTCATCCGCAACTACAATGTGCCTAGCGCCAGGCACCAAGGGGCCGACAGAACACTAGAGAGACTTTGCCAGGAGGCATACTGGGGTAGCATGGCACAAGATGTGGAACGACAGTGCAGACAATGCATCAAATGCCAAGAATCTAAATTGCCACAACGTGCACCGCTGAAGAATATCCCCATCAGCCGCCCATGCAAATGATTGCAGTTGACATTCTGGAGGTACCAATATCCACCAACAACAACCGCTACCTACTGGAGGTACAAGACTACTTTACCAAATGGACCGATACCATCCCTCTAACTGATGAAACAGCTGCTCCAATCACAAGAGAGCTAGTCAAGTTATTCTTGATCTATGGACAGCCCAAGATTCTACATTCAGACCAAGGTCGAAATTTAGAAAGCTCCATTTTGGCCCAAACCTTATAAGCATTCGGCATCTGTAAATCTCCTACCACAGCATATCATTCGCAATGTGATGGAATGATGGAACATTTTAATCGGACTCTGTTATAGCTGCTGAGGTCTTATGTTGAGAAACAAGATGACTGGGAAACCTACCTACCACTAGTTCTCTATGCATATCGCACCTCTGTTCACTCATCTACTGGTTCTTCACCTTTCATGCTCATGTACGGCCGCCCTTCCTACACGTACACTTTTCTCTCAAACCTCGGCATATGACACTGTCTCCTACCCTGCTCACATTTGCTCTAAATTAGTGGAGTTGAAGGACTTTGTTGACTCCAACCTGGCTGCAGTGGCCTCTCATCAAAAAGTCAGCTATGATCAACATGTGTCCTCTACCAACTTCGCAGTTGGAGACCTAGTGTGGTTATCTATCCCAACAGCGGGTAAACTGGATCCTCGATGGGAGGTGAGATGGAAGATTAAAATGATTAAGAGCCCAGTGAATATGGAAATAACGGAGGGTAGTTCACACAAATCGACTTCGGAAACATAGCCAGCCAAGTCCCCAGGATCAATCCGAATGGGATAATGCACCGCAGAAGGAGGAACAGTAACCATGGAGCCCACAAGGTGTAGACCACATGTATATCACACCGACTGCTCCAGCTCCAACAAGACGATACCCACAATGGTTATGTCCTCTGCCAGATCGATTAGTAGCAGGAGTCTGAATGAAGCTCGAGTCGAGCTTTAACTGGGAAGGGCATAATTATGTAAGATGTATTTGTATGTAGTGTTATTACACTTCATTGCTGTAATAGATTATGATTACATTCCTGTACAGGATGTGGTTGGTGATGTCATGTCATTCTTCTAGAACTTTTGGTTGGATGTGATATATAATACTGATAGATATACCTGCACGTGAAGTTGTTTGAATAATGAGATTTCGTTGAATCAACTGTTGAGTATAATATTAAAAAGTGGTGAGACCGGAATAGTAAGATCGATTTTTGGGAGTTTGTGGACTTTGGTGATGAGCACATTCCGCTAAAACCTGTCCAATATCACAGTTGGTTTTGACACCCAGCATGGTCATTTCTAACAGATCATCCTTGATGTAACAAGCAATACAAAAGAAAAGGTTGATTGAATAAGCTTTGTCATCGCTTTTCAGATGTTTCATGTAATTGCTTTTGAAGTTTGAGGCTCATAGATCCACTCTTCAAAGCATTATAAGCAGAAAGAGTGAGCACGGGACAATTCATCGGCTAAGACCTTTTCCAATTCCAAAATCCATCAGTTGGTAATGCTAGATCAGTTTTTGTACTCATAACACTCAAATAGGAAAAGAAGCATGTCTACATGAGCTTTCAAAGAAGTGCAGCATACATGAACCAATGAGTAATTTTTATACCAATGGTGGTTTTGTGTGTTAATTAACCACATCTTATTCAGTGCACTTTAATGATTTTGGTGTGTTACTTTACACTTCTGACTTGTCACTTTTGAAATCAATTTGGAATAAAACCCTTTCACTGCGCATAACCGGTAGTACCGGGTGGAAAAATATGTCGTTGAATTGCGCGTACCCGGTAGTACTGGGTATGTGTCATTTTTAAAATTGCGCGTGTAATGCACGCGCCATCTATTGTTTTTTCTATGAACTAGACCATGGAAAGTCATGTTTCCAAGCGGTAGGAAGCAAAATGGAAGGAGCACGGCCTCACAGAAGGCAATACACTGTCAACGAAGTTGTAGACCAGATCTTTGCTGATACGGACAGCGAGGACAAAGGATGGTACAGGTAATTCATTTCCAATAGTTGACTCTGATAATGGCGACAGTAATTGGAAGTATTCCATGGATGAGGCCGATGATTTGCTCGACTAAGGGGCCCTGCACAGGGCCCCTGCACAGGGCCAAGGTGACAATGCTATGTCTGTATATTCTGGCGGTCAATCTGACTATGATGCAGGTGATTTGCCAAGGTGCCCTAGACGAAGGCAGTCCACTAGTCATGATCATATGTCAGTTGATGAGGAAGCTGTTCTTACTGATTATAGTGAGCTATCAGGTAATGAAAGTGATGCAGAAGATGAGCCAGTGCAGGCCAAACAGGCCAAACGTGGTCCACATGTTCGTGGTGGTGGGATTCGTGGCCGCAGCGTGCAGGTTCGTGGTGGCCTAGGCGGTGGCAGAGGGGGTCCTGTAAGAGATCAGAGGGGCCGGCCTCGTGCTAGAGGACAGGGACGCAGGCCTGCAAGGGCTCAGAACCCCAGGATAAATTGGGACATTGACCCGAATGACAGTTATAAGCCAAAGCAAATGGCATTCGTTAGTGGCGAGGGACTCAAAGTTAGGCTTGGTGCCAATGCAACTATTGATGAATTCTTCACCCAGTACTTCACTAATGATATCTTTAGGCATACTGTAGAGAAGACCAACCGATTTGCTCAGGGCAAGCCGTGAAATTCGGAAGGATTTCTCCAGGGTTCATGACTGGCTAGACACTACCATTTATGAAATGAAGACATTCTTTGGTTTACTTGGACTGATGGGTGTTATTCACAAGCCAAGGCTGGACATGTATTGGTCCACGGAAAATCTGATAGAAATGCCTATATTCGGGCAAATAATGAGAAGGGATAGGTTCTTTCTCCTCCTGAAATTCCTACATTTTGCAAATAATGAGGACCTCGCCCATGACCCCAGAGATCCCGATAGGGACAGGCTGTACAAAATAATGCCTCTCATCAGGAGGGTCAGAGATCGCATGCAGCGTGTCTATGCCCACGAGAAAGACCTTTGCGTGGATGAATCCCTTCTTTTGTTCAAAGGGAGGCTGCTTTTCAAGCAGTGCATTCGAACAAAATGTGCTCGTTTTGGTATCAAATTTTATGAGCTTTGTACATCCGAGGGCATCTGTCTTGATTTTATTGTCTATTCAGCTGAGAACACATTCAGAGAATATCAAGACCCAGAACCCCAAATGCTTGTAACTGAGCGTATACCTCTGAATCTGATGCAGCCTTATCTTGGCCTAGGCCACACATTGTATCTTGATAACATCCCCAGCTTTGGCTACCTACCTCCTTGATCATGATACATACCTCTGTGGGACTATCAACCCAAAGCGTGCGAATTACCCTGGTGATCTTCGGACTACAAGACTTGAAAAGCGGACATCATGTTTCATGAAGTCACAAACTGGTAAGTAAAGTTTCGTGCACTAAAGAACAAGTCAAATAATAAACCCAAGGAGGTATGTATGGTAACCACGGAGGGAAGGGCTGCTATGATTCCTACTGGAAAACAAGCCAAGCCAGCATGCATCATTGCATATAATCACAAAATGGGCGGAGGAGATATGGTAGATCAGCAGCTCCATAGTGTGAGTGTGGTCAGGAAAATGTACAAATGGTACAAAAAGATTGCTTTGAGGTTGTTCATCCTGTTTGCCCACAAACTTCACCGCAAATTCACCCCATCTACCAAAGTTTTCCTAGCTGACTTCAAGGCCCCTGACAGTACTTATATGTTCCAGCCCTAAACTGAACAAAGATCAGGGCGAGAACCAGTACATAGGCTAACAGGGAGGCACTTCCCTGAGAAAAGAGAGGAGAAGGCTGGCCACACAAGGCACAAGAAAGACAAAATGTGTCATGTGTGCTGAGCGCGTGGATTCCGCACCAGAGCTGGTAGAGAAATCAGGACAGTGTGGATTTGCCCTGACTGTCCAAGTAAGCCATGTCTCCATGCAGACAAAGATTGTTTCAGGACTTATCACACAAAATTAGACTACTCCAGAGGTCCTGACGGAGAGGATGATGGAGATACGTCTGATGGAGATGAGTAAATGTTCAAAGTGTGCAGTGTCCTCCCCACATATTCATACTGTGCAGCTGGCTAAAGTTGAGGTTCTGAAATGAATATAGTGTTTGCAGTCAAGCAGTTTTATTTCATGAAAGACAATTATTATCATTACAATTTTTTACAAAATGAATTCAAAAAACTAAATCAGGTTGTGGACAGAAAATCATAGTTTTCATAACAGGGTCTCCAGAAAGTGGTCGGTATTCACTCGAGTCTAGTTTTCTTACCATTCAATTCTAAAATATGATAACATTGCCTGTTTCTTTTCAGGTAGTAGCATACTTGCCAACTTTCCACAAGTTAATTCCGGGACATTTTCCAACGCGAATTTACAACCACGGCCCCTAATTAGCATGCGCGTTTCCCTGTCCCCATGATGTTATTATTTACCCTGTATTTGCTGTATTCCACGCTTATTTACTTTGTAAATCAATTTCATTAGTAATAGTTATACCGTGCCTTTCACCGTTGTTTTTTTAATTTTTTAAAATATTTTTGCTAACCATTGAAACAAAGTACATGTATATCATTCGATTGCAAATTGAAAGAGCTATAACTTGGTATATGAACCAGCTCTATTGAAGCAGGCAAACAAAAGTTACGCATCTCTATGTCTATAACAGTAAAAAAAAAAAAGAGGAGCGACTTTTTTGTTGTTGATTGATAGCGAGTCTGCAGTAGATGGCTCTGCAGCTTTCCACCGAAGAAGAGCCTCCAGAGGCTATCGGGACGATCACAATGAAGTAAAGTCATCATTGTCAACAACAACAAAAACAATTTTGTTTGCCCAGTTAGGAATCACGTGCTACCTGGAATTTTTCTTTGGTTGGGTTTAGAGCATTAAAATATTTATATCTGTAGCTCGTTCGCGTAAAATTAATTTTTACGCGAGCGATGTCGAGTTCGCACCTGTAGACGCTTATGGCGGTGAGAGTGTTTTAATCCGTCAAAATGGTATTCTCTCTTCTGCATCTTTGCCACACTAGCCATTCTATACTAGCCATTTTGCCAATTATCACTGGTTGGGAAGTTCACGTGAGTGCCACACCTCCAATCGAAACAAGGTCAAATGTTGTTTGGCAAACCCAAAGTTTTTCTCTCCTAAAAAGTTGTTGCTTTACGAGTGTTAAAGGACTAAACTAAACATGCTTGGGACTGCAGTGGCGAGTGGAAGCGCAAGGTGCGCGTAGCTGTAAATTCCGGACATTACCGGGACAACGACACCACCGGGACAATGCCCAAAATTCCAGGCCATTCCGGGACGGTTGGCAACTCTGCTTTGTTGACCATATAATATGTGACTTAGAGACTCGATTCTCACCATTATCCAAAACTTCATCCTCGTTGCTATGTCTTTCCCTTTTATTTTGGGTACAAAGAATGATGTTAATTTTTCTGATGTTTATTTTAGTGATTTGCCATCACCTGAGCTTTTTGACCAAGGACTTGGCCGTTGGAAACAAAGTTTTGTCTGCATGCCTGCTTCAGAAAGACCCAGTACTTGTGCTACTGCCCTACAAGAGTGTGATCAACTTTTTGTTCCCCAATGTATACTACACCTTATTGAAGATTGCTTGCACCATACCCGTCACTTCCTGTGAATGTGAACGAAATGCTAGTACTGTATGCAGATTACATAATTTTATGAGATGTAGTATGACTGAAAATCGATTGACATCTCTGGCGTTGATGCATATACATTACTAGCATCACATTGAGGTTGTGGATCTTTTTTCCATGCACCCAAGGCGGTTGCACTTGAGCAGTGTATTTCTGGATTGATCACAGATTACCCACACATAGCTATTCCATAATAATTATATAATAATATGCCATTTTACCTGAAGTTTCTGTACCTGAGCTTCTGGCTTTCATCCTGAACTTCATGATGATGATGATTGTCTTTCCAATGTTTTGCAATTGACAGTTTTTAATGCACATCATGTGAATAGACTACATTATAATTGTTTACATGCATATATATTGATTTATTTGTATATTAATATATAGAGGGAAAGAAGGGGAGAAAAAAAAAAGTATATATAATATAGTTGTGACTGTACAACATTTGTTTTGTTTGTTTTATAATTTTTTATTTAATTTTGTATTAAGGGGGGAATAATGTCAAAATGCTAACTTTCACTTTTTTTAACAACTATTTTAAATGGTGTCTCTGCTCATATAGAAGTCATATTCCAAGTTTCAGAACATTTGAAGATTCTATGATGCAGTTATGACAGCTTTTGCACTCACTATTTTCATTAGAAACCCAGCAATTGTGTGAAGAAGAATCGCGTCGCATTAGATTAGAAGAATTTCCACATATTTCCACCTAATTTCTCACCCAAACTCCATAATTTATATATCACCAGAATGCTTATTGTGTGCTCTTTAACCTAAATGATTTTATTTTCAATGTTATGAGAATGTGTTTGGTATAGACCAGCATATCTGCATGTGGTTTGTATGGGATTTCCCCCCCCTCTCCTGTGGTGCATTATCATACTTATTCAAATAGTTTAGGTGATACTACTACATGTACTCTTACCATAAACCACTTAGCATTATTAATGGATTTTTAATTTGTGACTGGATTTCCTGGCTGACACTTTGACATAAAATATATATATGACAAAAGTTAAATACATCATTAAATAGCTTATCTTCTAAGCTACATTTTGGTACAAAAATTATGTTGATAGAGGGTAGTGGGTGGAAGATATGATTGGTATTGTCGAGGTGTATTTTCTTGACATTATTCTCCCCTTAAATTATTATAGTATATTTCAATTTTAATTAAATTAATTCTAATTTAATGTTTGTGGCAGACTCCATCAACACTTAATGAACTACTTTGTTATATCCATAGTAATATGTTCTTAATTAAGTATATAATTTATAGTAAATAAATTAAAATAATATATATATTTTTTGATAATTTAGGACCTCAGAGTTATGGACCCCTTTGGAAACTGGGTGTTCCAAACCGAAATGTATGTTCTTTAGTATGCAATAGAGTTGGGGTCAGAAAACATAATGTAGCATACAAAATCCTGATACGAGGCGCTATAGGCTAAACTGTAAATTTACCAGGTAATTAGGTAAAGATTACAAAACACCAGTGATGGAACTCCCCTTTTTGGAAGTCTGGGTACGGGCCTGCAGCTTTGTTTTCTGCTGCCATCGCTGTCACTGCGGTCAGACCAGCTCCAGACAGCGTGTATATATGTAGGAAAATCTCCAATTGTTCTTCTGACCATCGTCCAGCTCTGCTGTCTACCTCAAATGTTTCCAGGAAGGTGCCCATGTCATCAACTCCTTCCTGGAACTTGTGCATGGTCACCCTGAGTGTATGGAGAGGCACTTCTGCCACGGGTAAGGATTGCACTGCTCCCATCCCTTGTAGCAGTTTAGCCTCCCACTCAGCCATCTGTTGCTGAGCCCTCCTTTCTTCCCTTTCAGCTCTGGCAAGCTCTATTCTCTGCCAACCATCCAAGAAACATTCCATTGGACCTGGGACTAGTTCTAGTTCTGGGATAGCATTTTGGAGGCGAGGTGTCTCTTGCTCCCTCCGTTCTTCAGACATTCTTCACCAATTATTGGTTGAAGAAACAACCCCCCAAAAAATCTTTTAAAACTATATAGCAACTCAGGGTATTGATTCACAAGTCCTCTAGGTTACCTTCACCTGTTCTAGCTACCGGCTATTTTAGCTCCTCCTTCTGGTTCAGGTATCACTGTTGAGATCCTACAGATGCCACCAATGTCGGAAATTGTCTCTCTCTCTGATCTGAAACTCACTTGGGTCACTCCTGCACCACTTGTAGTGAATATTTCCACAATGCCCAACTCTCTGTCTGAGACCTAGTTGGACCACAACAGTAATAGCTTTGTACACATGAATTTGTACAAAGTTATTACAGAAAGCATGTACAATACAGAACTATGCTCTGACACTCTCTTAATCATGTTTTATTATAATTATTTCATTTGATCCTCTTCCTGACTGGTATGATTGGTTGGCCAGGTTTGGAACTTCCAAGAAGCTTCCCACCTACTTCAGAGACTTGGGGTTTGTTATCATTCCCTTCCCCGCCCCCCCCCTCCCCCCCCCCCCAGGCTTCCACTACATTAGAGGTCTTATATGTGGTCTTGTGTATTTGTTGGAGGGGGCCTCTGGTGAGTAACCTGATGTAATTATGAGGTGAACCCCAGGAGTTGTCAGGCTACTTCATGACACACTACCCATGCTTCAGTTCAAAGGTGGGCACTTGCTCCTGCCCTGACTTGTGCAGGTGTCTAGTACACTACAGGAAGTGCTCATGCTTCAGTTCTTTCATTCGAAAGGTTACCATTGAACCATGTCTGTTCATGGATAACCAATAGTCCGATTTAGACATATCTTAACCTCATGTTATTGTTGTCTGAAGAAGGCTACAGAATGTTGGCCAAAACATCTCCTAAATAGACAGATTAACTCCTTATAACAGCATCGTCATTCTAGGTTGAAATTTATATGACGCAAATTCTAGACTTATTGGTGTTCATGGTGATCAAGTAGCAGCTGTAAGTAACCAATTTTCTGCATGTCTGTAGAGAAGCCAACTAAAATCCGCTACAATATGTAAGGTCAGACAGAAGTATCTTGATTTTTAGCAACAAATTTTGAAAACTGGACGACAGACGATATGTGCATGCTTGTAATTTCAGATTCAACTAAGCATGTGGACAGTGTGCAAATGGTGTCCCCTAGTGTTTATATAAATGATCTGGAAAGCATTAAATTATCCCAATTATATACTTTCGCTGATGATACCAAATGCTGCAAGTCTATATCCTTCAGGGGACAGTCTTCTACTCCAAAGTGAACTGGAGCAACACATGGAACCTTGAACTCAACCTAAATAAATGCTCTTTAATTCACTTTCATCCTAAGCATGTCACTACACTCATGATGAAGTACTACATAAGAAATACTCCAATATTGTCGAAGCAACATCATAAAGATCTAGGTATAATTGTTTCTGACAATATATCCTGGTCGGAGCATTATTATCACATAACATCCAAGGCATATAAATTACTTGGCCTACTGCGTCGAACTTTTAGCCACCCAAATTCTATTGCAACCAAGAAGCTATTATATATGTCCCTCGTTAGGTCTAAACTTACATACTGCTCACCAGTCTGGAGGCCCCACTTGATAAAAGATATTAACCTGATAGAGAGAGTCCAACGACGTGCAACGAAATTCATTTTGAACGACTATTCAAAGATCGTCTAATTGCTCTCAACATCCTGCCTTTAATGATGTTGTTGGACATATATGACATCACCTCCTTCATAAAGAACCTAAAAAAAAACTACTAAAAGCTTTCAGATAACTGATCATGTCACCTTCTCTGCAACCAACGCAAGGTCTTCTCATATGCACATGCTTCTATCATCTAGATCAAATAACAACGCATCACGACACTTCTACTTTAACAGAATTCCGAGATTCTGGAACTCGCTATCGCACGATTTAAACCTATCCATCGCCACTATCAAGCACTCTCTCTATGTTACTTTTTGATGAAACTATTCCTTGCACCTTCCATTTCTCATGTCTGTCCACACCACTTCCATCCAATTACAATTGATCACTTTCACCATACATAATCTACCCAGGCTGCCAGTATTTATTATTGGTATGCAGTAACATATGTCATTCCTTACTTGGTCACTTCTCTATAACATATCTGTACTGTAAAATCATTATCAAATCAAATCAAATCAAATCAAGTCTACACTTTGCTTTTCACAGTGGGCCCATACAAAGCACTGGAACCTCCTTTATTCAACCCCCCCCCCCCCCCCCCCCCCACCCCCACCCCCACCCCCACACACACACAACCACCCACAACTAGACAACCCACAACTAGGCACTCTCTCTACATCATAACTTCATAGTGGGCTAGACTTACCTAACCTAGTTACTTGCAGCCCAAAGTTTCACAACATGCATAGTAGTTGCAAGCCATAGGCAATTTCAAAGGGCTCTGTTACTAAGCTTTCCTAGATATAAGAGGTTTCACTGTATTTATATTCAGTTTGCAGTTTGCCCTCGAGCTGTCTAGTGTATAATTAGATAGTATGCAGCTTAGCTATGATATCAGATATATCCCACTTAGGTAGCTTCTTAGAAGCCTAAACGGCAGTTTTGTCAACTACTACCTCCAAAAAGACTTCCAGCATGCGTTGCATGTTTTGTAAGGTAGACACACCAGAAGACATAAATTTTTTTTTTAAACCCTTGAAATTCATCTTCAAAGATCTCTCTTTCCTGTGCATAACTTGTACACTTGTCCAATTTTAGTACCAGGAAAAGGGTTGTAAGAATCATGGAGACAGTTGCATTTTTGGAGGGGAATGACCCACATGTTTTAGTTTGTTGTTGTTTGTGGTTACCACTTTATAACTCCATAGATTCCGTAAACCTCATGGTATGGACTTGATATATAGCTTAAAAAATAGGTCTCTCGTTGTGCTCTCTGTTGATACTAAAATATTTCTCATAAATATAACTATAGCCAAGTAACGGGAGCTACAAGTGGAGGGACCCTCAAAAACTTAAATGCCTGAAACCTCACATAAATAGCCAAGTCCTAATTAGTACCAGGCTAGAGCCTAACGTAATGAGTGTCTTCATTAGGCGTTAAAAATGTAATTACGTGAGCGTGTGGGTGGAAAATGAATTTCGTTAATGATCCATAAAACTCATTTTCCACCCCCGCGCTAGACCGCGTACATTTTAACGCCTAATGAAACTCATTAGGCTCTAGCCACTGGTGCTAATTTCAAATCTTTAGCACTTTTGCACTGGATATTTATGTGGAGGTTTCAGGCATTCATTTTTTTTAAATTAAAAAATGCAACTGCCCCCCCCTTATGTGCATTGAACAAGGGTTAGGGGTAGGGCCAGTGCTGGGTAAGAATTGTGGGTCCAAGAAAAGGGTTATAAGGATCTTGTTAAGTGCATTGAGCATTAGGGTTAGGGGTAGGGCCAGTGCTGGGTAAGCAAGGTGGGACCAGGAAGGTTATAAGAATCATGTTAAGTGCATTGAGCTTTAGGGTGAGGGGCAGGACTTGCTGGGTAAGCAAGGTGGAACTAGCTCTAAGGCTGAGACTGGAGTATAGGTAGGCCTAGCCCCCAAACAACCAACAGAACCAACCCAATAACTTATAATATGGAGGTGCCAATGACTTGCATGCTTTCTTCTCGGCTGTGAATATAGTCGTGGGTAAAGATCGTTATGTTCATCCATTAAATTAGCTAGCTCACCTGCACTAGCAGGATAAGTTGGCTATCTCAGATATTCTTCCGTGCTATTTGGTTCTCTTGTGCAAAGTTTTCGAAACTCCTTCAAAGAGGCAGTAGCTGATTCTCTACTAAGTGGCTGGCTTTAATAAGGATAACAGCAACAACAACACTCACGACTTAAGTAGCGTGCAACGCAGAAACAAGTTAGAAAAGGTGTTTAAGAGGCAATGATGATGGAGTCTGTTCTTCTCTTCTGTTTTGTGAAGTTCTCCCAATCTACAACATTATAAAGAAGGTGGCTGTGGCCAGTCCTCACTAAGGGTCTGACACTGATAAGAAATCCATAAAAAGTTTGGTATGTACTGACTGGTATAGTGTAGCTATCAAGAGGCTAGAAGTGTTTAGAAGGAGACACAAATAATGCTGGAAACACAAAAGCTAAGGTGGGACTTAGCAGAACTTGGATGACTGACTACTCATCTACTATACCAACGGGTTGGGACATATTACCCTGGAATTTTTTAAAAATCCTAGAGACCAACTGGTATATTCTGAGGGTATAAAAAGTGAACCATATCAGTCCCTACTTTAGAGCACTGCTTTCTTGGGTAACTATGCAAAGTGGGAATATCAAAAGATAAGGCCACTGCTTCATGGTGGCAATAAGCCTGTATATATAATATAGAAGATAAGCCCGATAATACATGTATATATAGTAGACAAGCCTGATAATACATGAATATATATAGAAGCCAAGCATGATAATGCATGTACATGTACATATATTATAGAAGACAAGCCTGATAATAGATGTGTATATATTATAGACAGAATTGAACAAACAAATGCAATGAAACAGAACAAAAATATTTTATTATGATTCACAATAAAAGATTACTCACAGAGTAGGGGCACTCACAGAGTAGGGGTGCTCACAGAGTAGGAGTGCTCACAGAGTAGGGGCACTCGCAGAGTAGGGGCGTTAACAGAGTAGGGGTGCTCACAGAGTAGGGGCACTCGCAGAGTAGGGGTGCTAACAGAGTAGGGGTGCTCACAGAGTAGGGCACTCACAGAGTAGGGGTGCTCACAGAGTAGGGGCGCTCACAGAGTAGGGGTGCTCACAGAGTAGGGGTGCTCACAGAGTAGGGGTGCTCACAGAGTAGGGGCACTCACAGAGTAGCGGTACTCACAGAGTAGGTGTGCTGACAGAGTAAGGGTGCTCACAGAGTAGGGGTGCTCACAGAGTAGGGCACTCACAGAGTAGGGGTGCTCACAGAGTAGGGCACTCACAGAGTAGGGGCACTCACAGAGTAGGGGTGCTCACAGAGTAGGGGCACTCACAGAGTAGTGGTGCTCACAGAGTAGGGGCACTCACAGAGTAGGGGTGCTCACAGAGTAGGGATACTCACAGAGTAGGTGTGCTAACAGAGTAGGGGCGCTAACAGAGTAGGGGCAATCACAGAGTAGGGGTGCTCACAGATTACGGGCGCTCACAGAGTAGGGGCACTCACAGAGTAGGGGCACTCACAGAGTAGAGTAGGGCACTCACAGAGTAGGGGTGTTCACAGAGTAGGGCACTCACAGAGTAGGGCACTCACAGAGTAGGGGTGCTCACAGAGTACGGCACTCACAGAGTAGGGCACTCACAGAGTAGGGGTGCTCACAGAGTAGGGGCACTCACAGAGTAGGGGCACTGACAGAGTAGGGCACTCACAGAGTAGGGGTGCTCACAGAGTAGGGCACTCACAGAGTAGGGGCACTCACAGAGTAGGGCACTCACAGAGTAGGGATGCTCACAGAGTAGGGGTGCTCACAGAGTAGGGGCGCTCACAGAGTAGGGGCACTCACAGAGTAGGGGTGCTCACAGAGTAGGGGCACTCACAGAGTAGGGGCACTCACAGAGTAGGGGTGCTCACAGAGTAGGGGCACTCACAGAGTAGGGGTGCTCACAGAGTAGGGGCACTCACAGAGTAGGGATACTCACAGAGTAGGGGTGCTCACAGAGTAGGGCACTCACAGAGTAGGGGTGCTCACAGAGTAAGGGCATTCACAGAGTAGGGGTGCTCACAGAGTAGGGAGACTCACAAAGTAGGGGTGCTAACAGAGTAGGGGCGCTAACAGAGTAGGGACACTCACAGAGTAGGGCACTCACAGAGTAGGGGCGCTAACAGAGTAGGGGGCGCTAACAGAGTAGCTCACAGAGTGGTACTCACAGAGTAAGGGCGCTGACAGAGTAGGGAAGCTAACAGAGTAGAGATACTCACAGAGTAGGGGTGCTCATAGAGTAGGGCACTCACACTGAGTGGGGGCACTCATAGAGTAGGGGCGCTCACAGAGTAGGGGCGCTAACAGAGTAGGGTCACTCACAGAGAAGGGGCGCTAACAGTGTAGGGCACTCACAGAGTAGGGGCGCTCACAGAGTAGGGCACTCACAGAGTAGGGGCACTCACAGAGTAGGGGCACTCACAGAGTAGGGGTGCTCACAGAGAAGGGGCGCTAACAGTGTAGGGCACTCACAGAGAAGGGGCGCTAACAGAGTAGGTGTGCTGACAGAGTAGGGGCACTCACAGAGTGGTGGTGCTCACAGAGTAGGGCACTCACAGAGTAGGGGCACTCACAGAGTAGGGGCACTCACAGAGTAGGGGCACTCACAGAGTAGGGGCACTCACAGAGTAGGGGCACTCACAGAGTAGTGGCACTCACAGAGTAGGGCACTCACAGAGTAGGGGCACTCACAGAGTAGGGGCACTCACAGAGTAGGGGCACTCACAGAGCAGGGGTGCTCACAGAGTAGGGAGACTCACAAAGTAGGGGTGCTCACAGAGTAGGGTCACTCACACAGAGTAGGGGCACTCATAGAGTAGGGGCGCTCACAGAGCAGGGGTGCTTACAGAGTAGGGCAATCGCAGAGTAGGGTGCTCACAAAATAGGGGACTCACAAAGTAGGGGCGCTCACAAAGTAGGGGCACTCACAGAGTAAGGGTCCTCACTAGCAACTCTATTCATGTTATTTAACACTTTATATTCACAACTGTGTCCTGCACATTCTAAAGACTATTGTCCAGATTATTGTTAAATACAAATATTAAATACCAGTTCATTCCAAAAACTGAGCTGCTAGTGTTAACTACTAGATTTACAGCTTATCTACACAAAGAATCTGATTAGGGGTAAGGTTACTGATATATATTCTGGAAAAGCATACTATAACCCTATACAAACACAGTCAATACTCTCTCCACCCTTACAAGGGCTCGTGTGTTAGATCTAGTGCTGTTAATTAACCTAGAGGTGTTTCATTCAGACATGAATGGGTGTCTATACATGTAATAAAATTATGGTGTAATAAAGCCTGCCTTCCCACTGAAATCGAAATTCCTTTATTTCTTGGGGATGATGTGGTTATCTAGATGTGCAGTCTTTGGCTTCCTGTCTAGACTTCTCAGCTGTATATATAGTGCTTAGTCCAGTGTCAGTATCCATTGTGCACAGGCATCTTTGAGCTAGCCATCTTGGAACCTGAAGAGAAGATCGTGTTGGAGTCAGGGATCTGCTTACAAGGTGACTGAACTGCACTGATACTTGTATATTTACACTGTGTGTTTCTGAATACCAGTAGCAAACTTAGTTATGATGTATATACCTCCAAACTTTGAAACACCATAATTATACCAAAACTGTTGGAACTAAAATCTGTAAGATTATTATGTACATGTCTATATAACCTGATTTGATGGCACGTGTACAAGAACAAATATTTTTTTTGTTAAAAAAAAGAGGCTATATTACCTAGGAAACAACACAGTCCATGTAGATCACAGCAAGCAGGAGCAGCCATCACTGTTAGGAAACAACACAGTATCACAGCAAGCAGGAGCAACCATCACTGTTAGGAAACAACACAGCATCCATTGTAGATTACAGCAAGCAGGAGCAACCATCACTGTTAGGAAACAACACAGTATCCATTGTAGATTACAGCAAGCAGGAGCAACCATCACTGTTAGGAAACAACACAGTATCACAGCAAGCAGGAGCAACCATCACTGTTACAGTATCCATGTAGATTACAGCCAGCAGGAGCAGCCATCGCTCTTAGGAAACAACACGGCATCCATTGTAGATCACAGCAAGCAGGAGCAGCCATCACTGTTAGGAAACAACACAGTATCACAGCAAGCAGGAGCAACCATCACTGTTAGGAAACAACACAGCATCCATTGTAGATTACAGCAAGAAGGAGCAACCATCACTGTTAGGAAACAACACAGCATCCATGTAGATCATAGCAAGCAGGACAAAACTTGACCATTTAAAATCTCGAAAATAAATTTTTTTCTCTAAATGAACTCTTAGTTTAAAAAACCCAAACTATAATGACATTCTCAATAATCAACTTGGATATTTTAAGTTGATTATTGAAAAGGTCACATTATGTGTAAATGGGAAAAGGTCATTACAGTCCATAATTATATGGGTTAGTCCCATTTCCTTAAAGCAGATTCATCCAATACATTTTTGTTTTTCGTGTGTTTTTTTCCAAGTTATTTTTTGTTTGTTTGTTTGTTTGTTTGTTGTTTAATTTTTTTGTTGTGTTTATATCATATTTGAGCAGCAGAGGGCTACACACAAGTACACATGTCAGTGTTCTAAAAAGCTTAACTCGTCAGAGCTTCTAAGACTCCAGAACTATTAAACACTATTTCTAACTTGTTATACACCACACTTACCCATGTCTTGCTGCTATTATTAACTGTACCCATGTATGGCCAGTTACAGCATTCTTCAAGAACTTGGTAACAGTGGCACGGGTGAAGATCTACCAGCCAAATAGCGAATGTTTTGATAGAGGATTAGTTGAAGCCTCACTTGGATGTGGTAACAGTTTCCCAGAAGTGACAACCCAACAAATTAAATGGCAGAACTAAGGCAGGTCATTCATTAATACAGCACATGCTTTACTTCTTGACAAACTTACCAAACCAGATGATCCTTACCAAATGGCACTCTGCACTGCAAAGATAAAACTAAACTTTTCGCATTTTCATTTTATGTTTCACAGTTAACCACCTCCTTAAGCGAAAGATTCAACCCGCATGATAACCCTTTAGAGCTAATTGCAGCAGAAACCATATATTTAAGCAGCTAAGGACAAACCTGTCAGTCTGAGTTGAGTTTCAGCTGAGCTTTCTTTTTGGGTGTGCGTTTGTTGTCCACCATTTAAAAAAGTTGGTCAAACCAATATATACAGGGAGCGCTAGTGTACTTCCCGATGTGGGGTCCAAAATGCACTTTGCCATTGATTGCTATTCTTTAAATACGTTTCCCAGAAATCAAGTTCTACAACCACAATGTCAAGGATTGAGATTGATACTCCTGAATTGAAGAATGCATCTCTACGTTCCATTGATGCGGAGCCAAACTGGTTAAGTGGCGACCTCAAAAATTATTCTGGTGCTCATAAAATTGATATTTCCTTAACACAAGGGGATAGCGAGCAATTCCGTCCATTGCAGCAAGGTGACCTCATTAAGCCCTTACTCATGGATATCTTGAAATTTGGACTTCCTTATGCATATGCCAAGTTTACTACCAAAGATCCTGAACCGTTCAAGTGTGCCCAGACTAAAAAACCAAAGACAGTGGTTATTGTTGGAGCTGGAATAGCTGGTCTGTGTGCTGGATTTGAGCTTCAGCGTGCTGGACATAAAGTGCATATTCTCGAGATGCAGCAACGAGTTGGAGGACGAATCAAGACCTTTGCAGAGAAGCAGGGCTTTGCTAAAGGCTTATATGTTGATGGTACGTAATTTCTCATGTGTAAGAATAGTTATTTGTAATATGACTATCATATCCTCCCCGCCCCCCTCCCTCCCTCCACCCCGAATTCCTGCTGATTTGTATCAAGTGAGGTCTGCCTTTTGACTCTAAAATTGCATGCATGTAGATAGGGCATAGGTTAGGGTCTTGAACATGATCTCATTCATTTTTCCAAACTCTCAAAAAGGAAGGAAAGATCCATTACATTTTAATTAAGTGCAGACCTGCTAACTGTCCTTGACAATAGCTAGAAGTCCTTGGCTTCATTTATTGTTAATTCCTCACTAGTTGAAGAACTCCTGTGCATTTACAATGTAATTTAATTTTGATCCAAAGACAAGACCAGAAATTTAATCAGCAGCCAATAAAAATTTACTTCAGAACACTGCAGTCATCTCCACCACTCCATTGTATGTTAACAATATTTGTACAGAATGACCTGGTAAAATTCCATTTATCTTGGTAAATTCAGTTATATGTCTTGAATAGTCGATCTGTTGGCTGGTCTGTAAGTGATGTATCTGTGGGTATTCAGTGACAGCCTAACTCATGTGTAAATAGTATTCAGGAAATTGAGTTGAAAGGACATGTTAGTTATGATCACGGGGAGGGAAGGAGCATTTACATGTGTAAATTATACTATTCTTCCAACTAAGAAAATTTTAAAGAAACAATATGTTGCCTCAAAATGACCTCAGCTTGTTGTTGAGAACGCATCACAATTAGAACCACACATTATTGTGTACTCTATTAGGTGGAGCCATGCGTCTGCCATCCAAGCCAGATGATAAGGAAAAGATTCATTACTTGACCGACTTTTATATCAATAAGTTTGAGCTGCCAGTTGCTCCTTTCAACAACTCCGATAACGATGCTTTTCTCAAGTTCTACAACAACCCAGCGATCACGCTCACCAGTAAGTTAACTGATACAGTATTTAGAAGCTACAACTAAATAATACATGCACTCACCAGTAAGTCAACTGCTAGGGTATTTAGAAGCTCCATTGACAGCCACACTTAGCTTCCTGCATGTGTAACCTAATCAAGTAAATTTTAATTTGTGGACTTCCTTCTTTGGACCAAACATTGACCAATGCAGTACAGCTGTAGTTTGTAGCTATAGGCTTCTCACAATTCCCAGTCCCAGAGTGCTGAGTTTCTCAGTGCTATTTTGAACATTTTATATCAGTAGGTAGGTATAGGTAGTATAGAGACTTAAGTAGCTTACCCACCTGAAAGTGCTTCTCAGATGTTTGTTAACTAATGCATACAAAATACATAGCTTATGGACAGTGAATTCCATTACCAAAAACAGCTTCAGAATGTAAGGGGCTTTATTTTTGATTTTTCAGATATCAAAATGACTTCAGTGAGTGGGAAATTTACATGAACGCTCCTTCCCCTTCAAGGAGTAAAGGGGAAAAGTCTAAAAGTCTAGCATGTGCAAATAGTGAGCTCAAGTTTCCTTGATGATGTTAGCCATTACACGTGTGACAACGTGCTCCAGATATTTGGACATTGTCAGTTTTTGCTGGTTTTGGTACTTCCTATTGTATCCTTAGTTTTTAAATTATATTTTTATTTCCCACTTCCCGGAAAGATAGACCTAAAAAAAAATTCTCAAAATCTTAGATCTTCCCCTGCATTTAGTACAATCTAGCAAATGATACGCTATGCAGATGTGTGTATAAGTATGGTGTGGATTTTTTACTACAGAATGGAATGAGAACCCGAAGGCCAACTTCAATGAACTTTGGCCTCATTGGAACAAAAGTATCATGCAAAGTCATCCAGAGATTGAGAGCATTGGTAAGCTTGTAGCAGTCATAATATCAAGAAATCTACACCTCAACTATTAATATGTATGACAAGAACCATACACCTCAACCATTAATATGTATCACAAGAACCGTACACCTCAACCATTAATATGTATTACAAGAACCGTACACCTCAACCATTAATATGTATCACAAGAACCGTACACCTCAACCATTAATATGTATCACAAGAACCATACACCTCAACCATTAATATGTATCACAAGAACAGTACACCTCAACCATTAATATGTATCACAAGAACCGTACACCTCAACTATTTAGAAACAGACAGATAATAATGTGTACAAATAGTTTGCAGGGTAGCTCTCATAGAATGGGTGGGGCCATTTTTTTCAAGCAAGAAATATGGCATATTTGTGAACATCTCCTTGGACAATGGTTGATTGGCCTAGACCCTCTCCCCCCACCTAGTTTAATAACAACTACACACTTCATCAGGATTGAAGGCTAGAGCATCTAGCCGAAACACTGAGTGAGTAGATTTCTATTCGATTACTGACAAAGTTATTGTATCTATATTTCTTTGGTGAGTGAATCAAAATTAGTCTAAGAAACTGCGACTATTCTGACTAATCTGAGCCACTGTGACTAATCTGAGCCACTGTAACTAGTCTGAAAGTCATTGCAACTAGTTTGAGTCATGTGACTAGTCTTAGCCACTGACTAGACAGAGTCATGTGACTAGTCTGAGCCACTATGATTAGTCTGAGCCACTGTGACTAGTCTGAGCCACTGACTAGACAGAGTTATGTGACTAGTCTGAGCCACACTGTGACTAGTCTGAGCCACTGTGACTAGTCTGAGCCACTGTGACTAGTCTGAGCCACTGTGACTAGTCTGAGCCACTGTGACTAGTTTCAGCCACTGTGACTAGTCTGAGCCACTGTAACTAGTCTGAGCCACTGTGACTAGTTTCAGCCACTGTGACTAGTCTGAGACACTGTGACTAGTCTGAGACACTGTTACTAGTCTGAGACATTGTTACTAGTCTGAGCCACTGTGACTAGTTTTAGCCACTGTGACTAACTAGTCAGAGTTATGTGACTAGTCTGGGCCACTGTGATTAGTCTGAGACTAGTCAGAGTCACTGTGACTGGTTTGAGCCACTGTAGTCTGATTCATGTGACTAGTCTCTGCCACTGTAGCCACTGACTAGTCAGAGTTATGGGACTAGTTTCAGCCTCTGTGACTAGTCAGAGTTATGTGACTAATCTGGACCACTGTGACTAGTCTAAGCAACTGTGACTGGTCTGAGCCACTGTAGCCACTGACTAGTGAGAGTTATGGGACTAGTCTGAGCCACTGTGACTAGTCTGAGCCACTGTAGCCACTGACTAGTCAGAGTTATGGGACTAGTCTGAGCCACTGAGACTAGTCTGAGCCACTGAGACTAGTCTGAGCCACTGAGACTAGTCTGAAACACCGTAGCCACTGACTAGTCAGAGTTATGGGACTAGTCTGAGCCACTGTGATTAGTCTGAGACACTGAGACTAGTTTGAGCCACTGTGACTAGTCTGAGCCACTGAGACTAGTCTGAGCCACTGACTAGTCAGAGTTATGTGACTAGTCTGGGCCACTGTGATTAGTCTAAGAAACTGTGACTAGTTAGAGTCACTGTGACTGGTCTGAGCCACTGTAGTCTGATTCATGTGACTAGTCTGAGCCACTGTGACTAGTCTGAGCCACTGTGTCTGGTCTGAGTCACTATAGCCACTGACTAGTCAGAGTTATGGGACTAGTCTGAGCCACTGTGATTAGTCTGAGACACTGAGACTAGTCAGATCCACTGTGATTAGTCTGAGCCACTGTGACTAGTCTGAGCCACTGTGACTAGTCTGAGAGACTGTGTCTGGTCTGAGACATTGTAGCCACTGACAAGTCAGAGTTATGGGACTAGTCTGAGCCACTGACTAGTCAGAGTTATGTGACTAGTCTGAGCCACTGTGACTAGTCTGAGCCACTGTGACTAGTCTGAGCCACTGTGACTAGTCTGAGCCACTGTGACTAGTCTGAGCGACTGTATCTGGTCTGAGACACTGTAGCCACTGACTAGTCAGAGTTATGTGACTAGTTTGGGACACTGTGACTAGTCTAAGCAACTGTGACTTGTTAGAGTCACTGTGACTGGTCTGAGCCACTGTAGTCTGATTCATGTGACTAGTCTGAGCCACTGTGACTAGTCTGAGCCACTGTGTCTGGTCTGAGTCACAGTAGCCACTGACTAGTCAGAGTTATGGGACTAGTCTGAGTCACTGTGATTAGTCTGAGACACTGAGACTAGTCTGAGCCACTGTGATTAGTCTGAGCCAATGTGACTAGTCTGAGCCACTGTGACTAGTCTGAGACACTGATTAGTCAGAGTTATGTGACTAGTCTGAGCCACTGTGACTAGTCTGAGCCACTGAGACTAGTCTGAGCCACAGTGACTAGTCTGAGCCACTGTGACTAGTCTGAGTGACTGTGTCTGGTCTGACACTGTAGCCACTGACTAGTCAGAGTTATGGGACTAGTCTGAGACACTGTGACTAGTCTGAGCCACTGAGACTAGTCTAAGCCACTGACTAGTCAGAGTTATGTGACTAGTCTGAGCCACTGTGACTAGTCTGAGCCACTGTGACTAGTGTGAGTGACTGTGTCTGGTCTGAGACACTGTAGCCACTGACTAGTCAGAGTTATGGGACTAGTCTGAGCCACTGTGACTAGTCTGAGCCACTGAGACTAGTCTGAGCCACTGACTAGTCAGAGTTATGTGACTAGTCTGAGCCACTGTGACTAGTCTGAGCCACTGTGACTAGTCTGAGAAACTGTGACTAGTCTCTCTACCACAAGAAATTGTGTGTGTAGAGCAGTTGTATGATCAGAAAGTTTGCAACTTGTAGGAGTTGCATGCACTCATGTGAAACTCAGCTGAAAGAGGATGGATGTTGTCAAACCAAAGTTAGTCTTGCATTTAATAGATCATGTATCATTCAATGATCTATCTCATTCTGTGGTCAGTTACAATATTTTTAACAAAGTTGAACAGCTTTTCAAGGTCGGTGATGGATTGTGGAAGTACCAGGAGCCTTTAGCAAAGTGTAAAAACTGACACTTTCATGGCCAGTCAATTTAGCCACAGCAGCTAAAAAGTAATACTTTAGTGTCAAATTTTGGAAGTTGGCTATATATCAGACAAAGCTCAAAAATCCAATTGTGAGAAGACCAATTCCATCTATTGAATATTGTGCCAAGTGCATTGCAAGATCAATAATTAGAAATGCTAGTTCTTTGATGTTTTATTTTCGAAAGAAAATTTGTTAAGTAAATTTTGACATCAGTTTCATAAAAAGCATGCACATTACAAAAACAAAAGGCATTTAACAGGTTCCAGCAAATTCAACCTCAAGGGTAGCCTTGTAGAAGTGTCAATACCAAAGCTCATCTTTGTAAATTTTGACATCAGTTTCATAAAAAGCATGCACATTACAAAAACAAAAGGCATTTAACAGGTTCCAGCAAATTCAACCTCAAGGGTAGCCTTGTAGAAGTGTCAATACCAAAGCTCATCTTTATTGTTTTGTTGCTTTTAATTAAATCACCACCCTATTGATAATTTCAGGTGTGATAACGATAAATTCATGGAGCAGGCACGTGTGTCCGATTGGACCAGTCTAATACGACTTAATGTGTATGCCAGACTGCAGTAAATTTGTTACAAGGTTTTAAAGTCCATGATACAAAGTAGAAGAAGAGTATTGTTAGTGGATCCTTTAATTCTGTCAATTCCGACACACATGCTCATTAGCTATTACACTCAAGATCAGAGTATGTGTAAAGAGCAGGCCATTTCTCAATAGGCAAGATTCCAAACTGCTAGCAAGTGGTACAGTGCTTTAAAAATGTGACTAGTTTTATACCTTCAAACTCATCAGCTTCTATTGCTACTGTTTTTGTTTTTTTTACGATGAGAAAGTTGTCCATTACTTTAAGCCTACAGGGACACAGAAAGAAGCAAGACGGTATGTGCATCCATGACTAAAGATAATTAGTTTAAAAAAACAGAATTATTTTCCCCAACCATTACTGAAGCTGTATCTGATGTACAATTGATTGCATTAGACCATGGAGTAATATGAGAATCAAGTTCCTAACATACAGCATTAAACAGAGCTCGTGCAATGGCTACATTTCAGATAGGCATTGCTAAGAATAATGAGATGATACAACATGCACTTTCATCCCAGAACATTAGCATTATTGTTGCATATCTTGGACAAAGGGTAGGAAAAGGAGCTGGTGCACAACTTTTATTACTTTTATTTAAGTAGAGGAGCAAGAGCAGGCTTTATGATGGCTTGCGTCTTCATCCTTCCACAAGAATATTTCTTCAGCAATTTTTCTGCCTGGAAATGATTTCTTTACATAGCTATGTAAAGTAGTCCGCAGCAGAAAATGCCAGGTTATGCTCAGCTATGAAGGTTGTGAAGTACAGGTCACCTATTCATGTAATAACATTGAGTGGTTGCTTCTTTTCACATAATAGAGATGTCATAGTATTTTGATTGGTGAAAGATTTGGCACCATCCTTGTTTCGTTTATTTTCCATATGGCATTTCACTTTGCCCAATCCTCCTCCAGCTACTGATAAGTAGAAAAGAGATGTTGCAGTGGGCATAACCTCCTTCTACTTGATGACAGTACAAAGTTCTGCTTGTTTTACTCTGTCAGCCATAATCGGAAGAATAGCTAATCCTCTAGAGAAAGCTTTATTCCATGTGCCCTTGACTGTGAAATGCTGACTGAGAGTCATATGTACAGCATCATGCAGGCATTATTTGTGGTCATGTCAATTACCAAAGCATTGTACCGTAATCTGGAATTCTTCCTTATTTGTCATACTAACCTATACATATATGAAAATTAAGAATAGTAATGATAATGTACATATGTGCTAGCTATTGCTCGTGCAGACACACCAGTGGGGCAGAGAGGAGAGCTAGCTTCTAGAATTGCTGAAAATATCCTTCCTAAGTACTAGAGTTTCAGATATTATCATTGACAATTACCTAAGTACATTTCTAGCATTGATGGCATCTGTTTTCACTGCTAGCTACTGAATAGCGATTTCTTAGTAGTGACTCTCTTTCCTCAACTGTTGGTTTCAACGTAATTCTATAAACATGATAGCCCTTTCTTTCGAGAATGGCCTAGCAATCTCATCGGTAGCTTTTCAGCTGGTTTCTATTCTCTTCTGAAGTCAATTGCATGTTGTCTCACAGTCAGTCGATGACTATAAAACATACCATGAGTTTTACGAAAATATATTTACATGAAATATTCTGAAAAAGGTGAAATCCCTATTGTCCAGATTGTCCCTGGATGGGTTAACTAGGATTACAGTTGGGCTCATGCACTTAGCTAGGGGCTAGGTGGAACACATGGTGAGCACTATATAAAGATATTGGCTGACTATAACTAGGAGGTTGATCAGCCATGCTCTTCAACTTTGGCACAAGATGAAATCAACCCAAAATTTACACCAGCCAAAACTTTAACACTCTCTTATTCATCGAGCAAACCACTTCCTGTCCACTCAATTTATGTTTTAGAAGTGTTACCAGGCAACCTGTTACATACATGGAAGCTCATTTGATGCATGTGTTCTTTATATTACTGAACTTGTCATTAAGTGTGTAAGTATATAGAAATATTGAGAAAAATTCATTGTAGTATTATAATTTGATTTTTTCCCCAATGTTACTGCGCAATTATTGTCCTCTATTTTAGGTGATTATTACGAGGCAACCACTGGAGTGGTAACTGACATTCTTCGTAACAGGCTTATCAAAGCCACATCGTGGATGGAACAAGCTGTAGCATGGGAATGTTGGATCAAGGACTGGAATCAGTTTGGCTTGGATACATTCTTCCGCAGCAAATACGAAACGCTTGTTGAGTTGGTCAAGTTTGCAACAGCAGAAGAGTTGGAACCACTCAAGACTCTCTTGCCATGGCCAGAAGCCGCAATCAATGCATACATGGTCTTTACCTACACCAGCGAGCTAGATAATAGCATGGTCGGTTACCTCCGTGAAGATCTTGGCCAATGGTGGACTCCTCACATGCACCACATCCTTGGAGGCATGTCAAAGCTGCCCCATGCTTTCTTAGAGAAAAGGGAGGATGCTTGTGGTCGCACCTCTGACCTCTATCCCAACATTACTTTCAACAGCACTGTGAGGGAGGTGAGGTATACCTCGGTTGAAGGAAACTTGCATGGCAAGGTTGTGGTGTCTGGTACATACACCACATCTGGCCAGGCTTTCTCTGTCGAGGGTGATGCCATCATCATCACAACTCCTCTTAATATCACACGGCAGATTCGAATCCTCCCAGAGAGAGATACATCAACTCCACCCTTTCCTAAGGAATTCCAGAAAGCGATTGAAGACATTAATTATGCACCCTCCACCAAGATTATGATCCAGAGCAAGACTCGATTCTGGGAGAAAATGAATATCACTGGTGGATTCTCCAAAACAAACCGTCCTATTGGTCAACTTCATTATCCAACAAATACTGCTGAGTATCCTATTCCTGGTGACAGGGGTATCCTGCTTTGCTATACATGGAAGTCTGAAGCTCTTCTGTTTGGCTCCATGCCTCATGACCTTGCAATCAAAGAAGCTGTGCGTGAAATTGCTGAGATTCATCCTGAAATAGAAGAGAACTTTGAAGTCGGCGCAGTACAAGCATGGTACAATGAACCTTCCTCTCAAGGAGCTTATGTTTCACTCAAACCTGGGCAGTATTACAATGTCCTACTTCTTATGATGTTACCTTGGCGTAACATCTACTTTGCTGGAGAGGGCATATCCACCGCTTCTGGCTGGATTCAAGGAGCTCTGCAGTCTGCATTGCGTGCAGCCTATGAGTTTTATGCTCGAAATGAGTTGTTTAAGTGAATGAACATTCTTCTGAACATTGCAGAGCTAAACGCATTTAAAAGGTTATTGTATTCATTTACTATTGAACAATTTTTCTTGAAAATTCTACTTTCCTAATTTTTTTAAATGTTAACAATTTCCAATTTAAAGTGTTTACAAATGAATTAAGTTCATTTTTTTTACATGTCCATTCTCGTATGCTAGTAAAAATATTAATTGTGTGACTCTTTTGATGGTTACATGTACATGTATTGAGAAATAGTTGCATTAGGAAAATCAGAGTCTGCAAATATCTGCCACTACCCTCAGCAATTTTTTATGGAATTATTGATGGATATTTTAAAAATTGCATAATTTCTTGGCTATCATTGCCAGCGCATGTCGGTTGTCCCTAATCAAAATGGCGGTGGTTTATAGCAAATGTTCAAACCTGCTGGATCACTACCAAAATTTAATGGATTGGTCCTTAACCAAACCCGTCCATAAAACTTCGTGGAAATTCATCGGTAAATTTTTGTGTAATCCTGCTAATAGACAGTACATCTCCAGAATTCTAAACTACTCAGATACACCTGTGGATATATACATGGATCATCGTGAGTAGTGCCTTGGTTTGCTACTGCTAACTATTGTCACAAGGGTAACCTTCATGGGTAGATCTAGGCGGGAGAGTCCAGGGTTTCCTGACTCCTCCTTTATTACACTAGAGATGAAATAAATAAGTTACCAATTTCACTGCTGTTACCATTTTTGGGGCCTCCAGTTTACTACGTCACGAAGGATTCAAGATACACTACAGTTAAATCACCATTCAATAATCTATCAAAGTGAGTCATAACTGAGATATCATATCTTGAGATGCTGGTTTAAAATAGGTGTCAGACCAATGCAGGAGTGCCACCTCGCTCCCCAATAATTTAAAGAAGAAAATAATGACAAAATATAATCACTTATTACAGAGTCAAAGTGAGTTTAGGAATTTGGAGAGGAAGAGGTTGAGGAAATGGTGCCAAAGACATGGGACTTAGGTGACAAACATCAGGTGCTTCTTCCTCTCCCACCACTTCTGGTAACATTTCCAAGAACAACCTTGTCTATCCTAACCAACACCTCTTCCCTCATCATGTTATTGATCCAACCAACACTATTAAAGCCCAAGTTTGGAGAGAGGAAAACCTAGGGAACTCTATTTCCTGAGTTCATGAGGACCTGGAAGGAAAATGAGCAAGGAAGAAAATGGACAGTAAAGCAGATCATTATAATTTCTTGATATAGAACAATACAGCAAGCCGATCGCACCTAGTGAACATCTCCAATTTTAAGTTCTTCAGACTTTTGTACTATAATATTCTGAGTATTTCTCAGCCATGCAACTTCAGTTTAGCAGTGTGGTAATTGATTATGCACATTCAAGACAGAGGAATATAGCACACACAAAGAGTCATTGTTCCAAACTTTCAATGCCAAGCAGGCTAGCAGTCCTGGAGGCACCATCAACTACAAGAAATATTTAATTAGGTTGTGACTACATGCACTAAAACTGTCTTGTAGTCTTATGGGCCAGAAGGCAAGGCTGCATCTTTAGCAACCCCCCATTCCTTCCTTCACAGTCAACTATATACTTCTGCAAAGAACAGCTGCAATTAACCCTAAGAGGGCCCAAGGTGATGGAAATATGGGTTCTCTACGAACAGTGGATATTGGCCTTGTAATTGCACCAATCCTGCTCCTGCAGAGGCCACACAGGATATTGAACCTAAAGGATCACACACCCTGTCTGGAGCACTGCATCAATTTGTGGAGGGATTAGCTTCAATGAACTTATGGATGCAGGCATGGCTCTGCAACAAAGCCATCTCAACTGGTAAAACTGAGGAACACATCGCTTGATTCTTCTCGAATCATGTTCGAGGGAAGACGAATGCCTTATAACTGCTAACCAAACTTCTGAGTGGATATACAACTACACAGAGTACAGGGTGCAGGGTCCATCTATAACTACACAGAGTGCAGGGTGTATATATACTACACAGAGTGCAGGGTGCATATATAACTATACAGAGTGCAGGTTGCATATATAACTACACAGAGTGCAGGGTGGATATATACCTACACATTGTTCAGGGTGCATATATAACTACACAGAGTGCAGGGTGGATATATAACTACACAGAGTGCAGGGTGCATATATAACTACACAGAGTGCAGGGTGCATATATAACTACACAGAGTGCAGGTTGCATATATAACTACACAGAGTGCAGGGTGCATATATAACTACACAGAGTGCAGGGTACATATATAACTACACAGAGTGCAGGGTGCATATATAACTACAGGGTGGATAAATAACTACACAGAGTGCAGGGTGCATATATAACTACTAGGTTAGACTGTAGCTATGTTCATGCAATACTGTGCCTCTTGAAATTTTAAGTTTGGTATACATAAAATGAATAGTACATGAAGTGGGTGTGGTTTAAAGCAATCACTCATATTCTTTGTGAATAAATTATTTCTAGTTGGCTGACTCCTATAATAATTATATACCAGATTATGTATACACAGAAAACTTTGTGTGTGTGTGTGTGCTTGCAATTGCTCTAGTTCGAGTTGCATTAGCCCAACCTGCCTTGATTGGTTACTTTACTCATTTGGCAGGGGTAAGCATGACAAGGTCGTGTGGATGTCTCGTAGTCTTGTTCAGAAAGTCATCAAAGCTTTGCTGGTGGTGGCATTAATTGTTCTGTGTCAAAGGAACACAAAGACAGTTCTGGGAGGCAATAGATGCTGTTGCCATGTTTGTTAATTGCCTACACTCTCTCTGCACTCACAAGTGTATGATGCAATGATATCCCTTACAAAATATGGGAGCCACACCCCTATTCCTCCTGCAAGCTTGTCATGTGAGAGATACTGGTAGTCATGGAAACACAAGCTCACGACACATGGTTAATTGAGCGGGTGCTAGGAACATAATCATTTTAACATAATGAATGCTATCAATAATTAACAATCATGCTATAAATAGTTAACCTAATGCATGCTATAAATAGCCAACAATGCATGCTATCAATAGTTAACATAAATGCATGCTATAAATAGCTAACAATGCATGCTATCAATAGTTAACATAATACATGCTATCAATAGTTAACATAATGCATGCTATAAATAGTTAACATAATGCATGCTATCAATAGTTAACATAATGCATGCTATTAATAGTTAACAATGCATGCTATAAATAGTCAACATAATGCATGCTATAACATAATGCATGCTATAAATAGTTAACATAATGCATGCTATCAATAGTTAACATAATGCATGCTATCAATAGTTAACATAATGCATGCTATTAATAGTTAACAATGCATGCTATAAATAGTTAACATAATGCATGCTATAACATAATGCATGCTATAAATAGTTAACATAATGCATGCTATCAATAGTTAACATAATGCATGCTATCAATATTTAACAATGCATGCTATAAATAGTTAACATAATGCATGCTATAAATAGTTAACATAATGCATGCTATAAATACTATAATGACTAACCGTCATTGATGAGAGTTAGTTGTCGGAGTTTATGCTGCTTGCCACAAACTTGTAACTCTTCCAGCTCTGCCACCTTCCTCTTAACCTCCTCCCTCTCCACCTCCACTGTCCTCCTCTCTTCCAGCACCTTCCTCACCTGATCCTCCAGCACACAGACCCTCTCCTCACCCATCCTTACCTCCACCCTCCTCTTCTCCATCTCTGCCATCTTCTCCTCGTCCCCTCCCCAAAGCCTCTTAGCCTCTTCCTTGTATTCATCCTTCAACTTGATCATCTCCTTGTGGTTTCTGGCCAGTGTGTAAAACCTGTCTTCCATTAACTGATTCTGCTTCTTCCCTGTAGCTAGAGATTCCTGCAACACTGCCAGTCTTTCATTCTTTGCTTCACACTCCTTCCTGCTGCCAGCAAACTCCCTGGGAGTGCATGTCATTGGGTTTGGAACATGACCATCACTTGTTAAGAGGTTACAGTAGTCGAACAATAGTCCAATGGCTACCCAACCCCCCAAAAACGAGGGCGCATAGACAAGCACCTTTGAGAGGTGAGCCATGGGCATGTTAATAGGGAAAGGTTCTGGTAAAGGGTTTACATTGATATATATTCAGCGCTGAACACAAAAGAATAAGTTTACTCCTGAGTACAATTTCATGTGCTGGAGATAGGGTCACCCTATAGGGGTCACCTTATAGGGGTCACCCTGTGTAGCTATATATATATGCATCACATAGAAAGTCTTGAAGCATTACTAAACATTGCAGATAGACAATGCTTTACTGTGCGGGAGTAAGCAGCAGCAATCCATAGCCTGGATGATATGTTGTTTGGCTTATATTATAATTATGTAGAATATGTGATCTCATTGAGTCAGTCAAGATTAGAAGATGAGATTGCACTGGTGGCTGCACAGATAGCAACATCCGACACTGTATGTGTTCCTGAGATGATTTACGCTGTACAATTAGGCACAGATGAAGCAAGTGGCTAAAAGTAGCTAATAGACGGACAACCTGGAACAGTCGGTGGCAAGTACTGTTAAACAGTTGTCTAGATGAACAGCCACAATGATCAATATTATGTATGTACTCTCAATGAACTCAGTTCACATAACAAAATTACAATTTGAAATTTGAAATTTTCTCTCAATGAGATGCTCTAGCCTTCATCAGTACAGGAACCCTTTTTAACTTAATTAAACAAAACTATTTCCTGTATAGAGCTATCAATTTCAATTACATATACCATACTGGATTGGCTTGTCAAAAAAGCAAGGAAAAATCTATTATATTTGGAGGAAGAGTGTTCGAGAACGGAATTGCACTGCTTTATAACTGACAGTATTTCTAAATAGTTGAGATTTACCAATCAAGGTATTGGGCTGGATGCTCCCTGTTTGGCAGATATCAGCTATCAAGACTATGCACATGAAACCACGCCCATCATTACATGTTGCTAGTTGCTGCATCACTTGTGCTTCCCGTGAAATGCATCTCATGACTGTTGCTATGCTTCTTTGTGAGTGTGTGGGCTGGTTGCGAGAGGGATCTTTGATCTTCACCTCATGTCAGCTAAAAATCATCCTTCTAAGCAATGTAGACCAGAAGACCCTTTAAAATAATGAACAGAATCAGGTGTTAAACTAATGAACACGATACAGAGCATATAATATTGATCTTCATTATTTTAAAAGGTAACTGGTCCTCTAAATGTTTGGGTCTACATTGGTAAATTCATTTTTTGACAAATTATCCGATATTTTTTTTCTTAGATAAAATCTTTGCTCCCTTCTCCCTTCTCTTATCCCTATAATTATTGGTTTGACACCTACTTCAAAATGGTTCAGGCAAAAAAAAAAGAGAAAGAGAAAAGCTCGTATTTCAGCTAAAACACACTTTGCTATCTTCTTAGCAACTAAATGGTACTTATGGCCAATTTTATCTCAAAATATACCTCCAGCATGTTTTGAATACTTCACTAAGGAAGAAAATTGGCAAAAAAGCATGAAATTTGATTCAATGGAAGTGAAGTTCAGCATCTAACAACTCTAAATTGACATGAACATGGACAAATGATATACTACTACGAAGGATGTTAAAGTCTATCAGATATCCCTCTAATAAGTCTAGACTGGTGGACTTCTTTTGCTCAAAGCTTTTCTCTAGGCTTCCTTTAGTATTCTCAGCAATCACATAAAGAAACAACATAGCAACCAGTGCCAAGATACTGACATGCCACGCTTTAACTCAGGGATCCCTTGATCGCACCCCAGCACAATACTAGATGCTCTAGCCTTCATCAGGAATAATGCTAGATGCACTATTCCTAATGAAGGCTAGAGCACCTAGCATACTTCCTGATGAAGGCTAGAGCATCTAGCACTATTCCTGATGAAGGCTAGAGCATCTAGGAGCATCTAGCACTATTCCTGATGAAGGCTAGAGTTTCTAGCACTATTCCTGATGAAGGCTAAAGCAGTCTAGCTATATTCCTGATATAGGCTAGAGCATCTAGCATTATTCAGGCTAGAGCATCTAGCACTATTCCTGATGAAGGCTATATGCACTATTACTAATGAAGGCTAGAGCACCTAGCATACTTCCTGATGAAGGATAGAGCATCTAGCATTATTCCTGATGAAGGCTAGAGCATCTACCACTATTCTTGATGAATGCTAGAGCATCTAGCACTATTCCTATTGAAGGCTAGAGCATCTAGCATACTTCCTGATGAAGGATAGAGCATCTTGCATTATTCCTGATGAAGGCTAGAGCATCTACCACTATTCTTGAAGAAGGCTAGAGCATCTAGTACTATTCCTATTGAAGGCTAGAGCATCAAGCATTATTCCTGATGAAGGCTAGAGCATCTAGCACTATTCCTAATGAAGGCTAGAGCACCTACCATACTTCCTGATGAAGGATAGAGCATCTAGCATTATTCCTGATGAAGGCTAGAGCATCTACCACTATTCTTGATGAATGCTAGAGCATCTAGCACTATTCCTATTGAAGGCTAGAGCATCTAGCATACTTCCTGATGAAGGATAGAGCATCTTGCATTATTCCTGATGAAGGCTAGAGCATCTACCACTATTCTTGAAGAAGGCTAGAGCATCTAGTACTATTCCTATTGAAGGCTAGAGCATCAAGCATTATTCCTGATGAAGGCTAGAGCATCTAGCACTATTCCTGATGAAGGCTAGAGCATCTAGAACTATTCCTGATGAAGCTAGAGCATCGAGCATTATTCCTGATGAAGGCTAGAGCATCTAGCACTATTCCTGATGAAGGCTAGAGCATCTAGCACTATTCCTGATGAAGGCTAGAGCATCTAGGAGCATCTAGCACTATTCCTGATGAAGGCTAGAGTATCTAGCACTATTCCTGATGAAGGCTAAAGCAGTCTAGCTATATTCCTGATAGAGGCTAGAGCATCTAGCATTATTCAGGCTAGAGCATCTAGCACTATTCCTGATGAAGGCTAGAGCATCTAGTATTAGCATATTATGTCCTGTGAGAAGATTAAAGTTGATTATCCAGAAAGTCATTGTATCTTTGTTCTTGTACTTATACTTGAGTGAAGAAAGATCAGAAGAAAATAAGCAAAAAAATAGGGAGATCAGGAGGATCATAATAGAATTTTTGAGGTATAGGTGGAGACACAGTTCCTATGTAGATACAGTGTGTTACAACTATCATCTAGCAATACCTATAGATCAACATGTAAACCATCACCTCTTCGTTTACTAGCTTGTATAATGCTATGCAGTCTTTCAGGGCCAGCAGCTATAAGCAGGTTATTGCTACCACTGCAGTTCATAGAATTTTTAAACAGACAATGTGTGTTGAGCTGTGACTGGGATGCCATGTCCTGTTATAGCTAGAAATGGAGAGAAAATATGCATGTTAGTCAACCATCACCAAAGATGTTTACTCTGTACTACTCCCCCATAGACACATGTTTTACTTACCTGCTAATAGCTAAGCCTGAAACTTTTTCTGCATGTGCTCTCTGAACTTCCTTTACCTACTATACTGTTGTTGATTGCATTAAAAAATGGAGAGCTAATTATTACAAAATAATTATGGTTATAATCACATGGCAAAAATTTTTTTTCTTCGAGCAGCTAGATTGTATATAGCTAGTAGGTAGAGATGCCTGCTAGAAATATATATATAATATATATTTTTTTGCATGATTTTACCTCAAGAAATAAGAAATGTATCCATAGTGGGTGTGCTCAAAATTATGAAATTTGCTGATCAATAAAATATATAATTGCATTGTTTGTAGTAGAAGCTAAACCAGGAAATAGCTATGCCACTCAATAAATATAATCAAGGGTATATTGTAGCATGTAAAGTGTTAATAAATCAAGATTAAAAGACAAAGTTAATAAACTACCATAATAAATCATAGAGTAGAGGTACAGATTTTCTATGTGCGTTAAATGATTCCTTGACAAAGAAAATGTATGATTTGGCACCGAAAAGAAGTCTCTAGGTGAAGTTTTCAGCCATTTTTCAGTTTTCATGGCTGCCATTTTGAATTTTGCGTATAAAAAATTTTGCCCAAGGGTGACCGAGTGGCATCAAGTGGATTTGGGTTCAGAAGGGTTCGTACTACCAGAATCAGCAATAAATATACATTATTACATTGATACGGGGAAATATCACGAGTCTGTGGCTAGTATTTCCACGAGTGCCGCAGGCACGAGTGAAAATACCGCCCAATCAGACGAGTGATATTTCACCGTATCACTTTAATAATGTATTTATCATGGGACTGAGGATGCGCAAACCTTTACTGAGCATGCGCATTGGGGTACGTAATAACAAGTACGCGATATGGTAAAATATCACAGTAGTTCTATTTGTACTATTCTCTATGAGTGGAGTAGATAGCTACATGATAAAACATTGTATGTACTCCAAAACACACCCAAGCTCAAAATTGACATTCTGCCACCAGACTAAAGCCCTCTAAAACAACTATATAGCCCCAAAGCTCTTCATACCAAGAATTTTTTTTGCTCCACAGGAAGGTGAGAAGGGACTGCATGGCTGGCAAGAAAGGATGATGGACATTGTTACTTAGTTCATCAACATGCTCTAACTTTTTCCTTCCCTGGCCACTCAATAACTGGTGGGAAAAATGACCGCCTCATAGTGAGTAGGGTGGACACTCTAGTCACACAACAAGTGGAAAGTGACCCCTCATGGGGAGTAGGATGGACTAACTCTAGTCACACAACAAGTGGAAAGTGACCCCTCATGGGGAGTAGGATGGACTAACTCTAGTCACACAACAAGTGGAAAGTGACCCCTCATGGGGAGTAGGATGGACTAACTCTAGTCACACAACAAGTGGAAAGTGACCCCTCATGGGGAGTAGGATGGACTAACTCTAGTCACACAACAAGTGGAAAGTGACCCCTCATGGGGAGTAGGATGGACTAACTCTAGTCACATTACAAGTGGAAAGTGACCCCTCATGGGGAGTAGGATGGACTAACTCTAGTCACACAACAAGTGGAAAGTGACCCCTCATGGGGAGTAGGATGGACTAACTCTAGTCACACTACAAGTGGAAAGTGACCCCTCATGGGGAGTAGGATGGACTAACTCTAGTCACACAACAAGTGGAAAGTGACCCCTCATGGGGAGTAGGATGGACTAACTCTAGTCACACAACAAGTGGAAAGTGACGGAGTAGGATGGACTAACTCTAGTCACACTACAAGTGGAAAGTGACCCCTCATGGGGAGTAGGATGGACTAATTCTAGTCACACAACAAGTGGAAAGTGACCCCTCATGGGGTGTAGGATGGACTAACTCTAGTCACTACAAGTATTTAGTGGGTATGGTGAACTGATTTCACATCCAATTTTAATGAGGAATAAAATATGAATAATAAAAATTTAAAGTGTTAAATTAGAAAGTAAAACATATTCATATGTAATGGCATTTACGGTATAGAATTGTTCAACGGGAAATCATTATACATCAGTTTTTTTTAAAGTTTAGAAGTAAATTGCTCCAACTCATTTCGAGCATAAAACTGGTACGCTGCACGCAATGCAGATTGCAGAGCACCTTGGATTCAACCTGGAGCAGAAGATAAGCTATCTCCAGCAAAATAGATATTGCACCAAGGGAACAGAGTAAGAAATAGGACATTGTAATACTCTTTGGGCTTCAATGCCATGCAAGCTCCTTGGGAGGAAGGTTCATTGTGCCATGCCTGCACTGCACCAAATTCAAAGTTCTCTTCTATTTCAGGATGAATCTCAGCAATTTCACGCACAGCTTCTTTGATTGCAAGGTCATGAGGCATGGAGCCAAACAGAAGAGCTTCAGACTTCCATGTATAGCAAAGCAGGATACCCCTGTCACCAGGAATAGGACACTCAGCAGTATTGGTTGGATAATGAAGTTGACCAATAGGACAGTTTGTTTTGGAGAATCCACCAGTGATATTCATTTTCTCCCAGAATCGAGTCTTGCTCTGGATCATAATCTTGGTGGAGGGTGAATAATAAACATTTCCAATAGCTTGTTGGAACTTCTTAGGGAATAGTAATGTACCTTTCTCTGGTTGGATTCGAATTTGTCGTGTGATATTAAGAGGAGTTGTGAAGATGATAGCATCACCCTCGACAGAGAAAGCCTGGCCAGATGTGGTGTATGTACCAGACACCACAACTTTGCCATGCAAGTTTCCTTCAACCGAGGTATACCTCACCTCCCTCACAGTGCTGTTGAAAGAAATGTTGGGATAGAGGTCAGAGGTACGACCACAACCATCCTCCGTTTCCCCTAAGAAAGCGTGGGGCAGCTTTGACATGCCCCCAAGGATAGTGTGCATTTGAGCAGTGTACCACTGGCCAATATCTTCACGGATAAAATCGACCATGCTATTATCTAGCTCGCTGGTGTAGTTAAAGACCATGTATGCATTGATAGCAGCTTCTGGCCATGGCAAGAGATCCTTGAGTGGTTGAAGCTCTTCTGCTGTTGCAAATGTGACTAATTTGACAAGGGATTCGTATTTGTTACGTAAGAATGTACTCAATCCAAACTATATATATACCATAATATTGATTTGCTATATGCTAATCAACTAATACAATTTTCAACAAATAACAACTGAACACAGGTCCTGTCGCCATAGATTTTTATAGCTGTTTGAATGACCGTAAATTATGGGCCATGTATTATTGTGTAATAATTATGACTATACATTAGCAAATCACTTTACCATATTTTGACATATTTAGACTTGCACAATAGGTCACCTGCATATTACTGCCACACACACTTAAAAATATGCCTCATGGGAATTTTTTTGTATCACTCATACATTTCAATGAGTCCATGAGCTCTGTTTCTGCATATTGCAGTATATAAAGTTATAGGGCTACGAAGCTCACAAAAATTGCATCTAATACACTTTTGTTCATATTGGTCGAGCAAGTATGAAGTGTGGAAGCTATGGATGTTGTTTGCACCTGGCCTAGCTGGAAACTTCCTGCTCATAATTCATTGCCAGGCAGCAGTGTATTACCGTAGAGTACGTAGTAAGCGCCCACGATGTAGTAAGCGCCCACCACCTGGATTAGGCCGTTCTAGACGTAAGTGCCCACCACCTGGATTAGGCCGTTCTAGACGTAAGCGCCCATTGACGTAGTAACCGCCCACCATCCGCGATCCAGATCGAGCTCCCACCAAAAAACGACGCGCGATTCTGCTCTTTGGCCATGTGCCGCGTCGCGCCCTCCCCCCAGACCACTCCCATTTCAGTGTCCATGCTGACCCAAGATAGCTAGCACGTTGTTCAAGATGGCACAGAGTCATGCAGGTAAAAAACTGAAAAGTTATACAGTGGCTTGTAAAGTAGAGATTGTAGAATGGTACAGAGGACAAGGGATGCAAAATGTATCACAGACAGCAAAAACAAATTGGAGTTGACAGAAAGAGAGTGCGTGAGTGGAATGAAAAGTACGATACACTGGTTGATGCCAACATTGGTGGTGGGAAGAAGAAAAGGAAACTTCATGCTGGTGCACCAGTCTTCAGCCAACACGGGTATACAGAAGTCTTCGACTGCCTAGAGCTAGAGCGCTCTGAAGGCAGGACTGTTCTTAACAAAGACCTCATGGAGAGAGCCCTGCAAATCGCTATGAGAATAGGCATCCATGGCTTCCTTGCATCCCCCATGTGGCTATGTGGCTGGAAGAAACGATGGAATGTAGGCTATAGGCGTTGCACAAACACCTCTCAGAAGGTGCCTCAGGACTTCAAGGTGCAGCTCACCCACTTTCGGAGGACCATTGTCAGATACCGAGAGCTACATGGGTACAGAAAATCTGATATTGGCAATATGGATCAAACAATGTGCAGGTAAACATTGTATAAACTGATAGCTTGTAATTTTACCTTGTTCATCACTAGGTTTGATTCAGTACCTTCTGCCACCAAAATCGTCGAGGAGAGAGAAGCATTCGCATTGCTACCACTGGTGCCCAAAAGAAGGGTTTCACAGTAGCTTTGTGTGCCACAGGAGATGAAACAAAACTCCGTGCTGTCATCATTTTCAAGGAGAAAAATGGAAAATTTGGCCCACGCATTGCAGCAGGACTTACAGTTCCTGACAATGTTGAGGTCACTGCCAGCGAAAATGGATGGACACGCACAAAACTGCACAGCTGGCTATGCAGGGAATGGGGGAAGTCTTTGTACGGTACACGACGACTCCTTGTCCTAGATGCCTATCGTCCACACAAGTGTGCTGACACCAAGGATGTAGCTGAGGAGTTCGAAACAGACCTGTTATTCATCCCAGGTAATGTAGTGAATTTCAATAGTCTTGTCACAAATGATGGCCTGCATGCAAATGCTTACATTTTGTCTAGGTGGCTGGCACAGCCAATGGATGTTTCTGTGAACAAGCGCCAACACCTGCAGGACAAAGAAAGGCAACTTGAAGTCCCCCTCAAGACAGATGCCATTGATTTGGTCTCTGCTGCATGGGGTGCCATTCCAGAACAATTAATAGCTCGCTCCTTCCTTTACTGTGGGATTTCTAACAGCATTGATGGTTCAGAGGATGACTTCATCATGGAATGCATTCCGAAGAAAGTTGATGAGGAGAGCGAAGAAGACGACGAAGATCCTTTCGCTGGGATGAGTGATGGCGAAGCTGATGAGTTGGAAGGGCTAGAAGAACCTGGAGAAGAGGACGAACAAAATCAACACTAGCTAGCTCATTTTTTATCTTTGTTTACTCTATTGTACTGCACTTCAGTTATTACGTGGGCGCGCCGCGCCCCAAGACCGTGTGCAAATTATTGGTTCCGTGTGCAAATCGGTGGAGTAATGACGCTAACTGAGTTGCTGTAGTAACCGCCCATATTCTGGAGCTAGCGCCCACCCCCCTGATTTTAGAGGCGAGTGGTTGAGCGCCCATGGGCGCTGAGTACGTATTCTATGGTAGTTCATCAAAAGTAAGAAGATTTTTCTGAATGGGCATGAGCATAGTCAAGTTCATGCAATGGAGTTCAAGTTCTGGTTTAAGTGTGGATGCACTACCATTGCCAGTTGCAGAGGTGCTGCTTCTTCTGAGCTATTGTAGTACTATAGCATTTCAACCAATACTTGAACTCCACTGCGTGAAATACACAAGGCTCATACCCATTCAGTGACACTTCTGGAACAACCTCTTACCTAGGACACTGGTGATGTTTTTACTTGGCAAAGCTGGTAAAGTTCAGTACCATCAAGACTTGATTTCCATTGTCCATATTTCCCAGTCAATTAAATGAAAAGCATATCAGATTATAGTGAATGTTGTGAGCTTTCCGGCCTTGTTATCTGGTTCATATACACTACACAGTGCAGCAGCAGTGCTTATGGGTTCATTATGACCATACATTTACTAGGTAGAATAAAATTATTGATAACATAAGTAGGCATGGATAAATCTATGCATAATAATACTCATTTTGGCAGCCTCTTGAACCCTAAATGGATTTTATCCTATTCCAATTCCCAAATCATGTCAAGCATGTCGTTAATGCTTCATGAAGGTACTCAACTGGCAGCCAAAAAACTGCTAGAAATGTGAAATTCGATCTTCAGGATCCATTATCTATCATCTACAGAGAAGTTACCACTTGGTTTCCTTAGAAGCTATCTCTCTTAACAGTTCAAAAACCAACACTAGCCACAAATCAGTTATGAATAACCTTACATAAACCATCAGTGCATACACATACAAGTTACTGAACTTTGTCACATCTAACCAATCATGTGATGGGTGTGGCTGAGTGTGGTGTTTTAGGTATGCACTCGTATGATATATGATAACCATCTGGACAGATATATTAAAAAAAGTTCCTTCCTTCCTTTCGTATGAATATCTCAACAACAAAAATATCCCACTCCATGATATCATGTAAACTAATTGTCACATTATTGTTTGTGTGCTTCTTGTTGTATTATTTTATGATATATTGTAACTCGTGCATAGCTTACCAATGCTGTCGATCTCTGGATGATTGTGTTTGAGAGTTTTATTCCAATCAGGCCAAAGTTCAGTGAAGTTAGCTTCAGTGTTCTCATTCCATTCTGTACCAAAAACATTGTTATGGGCTCAACTCTGCTAACATCGGAGAAATACCAGTACTGGGAAGTGTGGTGCACTCCCCATATGGCCGTGACACTTATTTCAAAATGGTGCACAGCAAATATCAAAGCTCACATTTCAGCTAAAACTCAGATCGGGGCAGCTTCTTAGCTGAATGGTTCTGGCCAATATTAACTCTACAAGCTTGGTTGCTAAGGCAGTAAACAACAAAACAAAAAAACAAGAAGTGTGAAAAAAGTTGATGTTCATTTTCAAGGTCCATCATGTTTCTATCTCGCTATTTTCCCTCGCAATTTGTACAATAAGTGAACTCATAGAACTATTATTACCACAGGACTCGAAATATTCCAATGCATGACTAGTCTATTTCATGATTGTGGAATAAAGTATTTGGTAAGAAACAGCTAGGGGTTTCATCAATGAAGCTAATGCATTGCTCTATTATAACCAGAATAAGTGATCTGCACTCAGTTCTGTTGCTTGGTTTGTGGAGTTCATCCTCCTGGGCAATTGTTACTATAGGTGATTGTAAATGATCCTCAGCTAAAACATTTGCTGTTTGTTTGGTTGGTGGAGTTTCCCTGTGCAACTGTTACCAACATTTTGACGGAAGCAATAGCAAGAAGACATGCTATGTGCCAGTTTCTGGACAACATTGTCTACAGTCAACAAACAGGACTTGATATTCGGTATATGGTAACAACAATGTGCAATAATTTTTAGCTGCACCATATTTTTTTATAATTTCACCTGATGGAGATTAAAGTACTTTGGTTGAAACATCGATAAAAATATATAAAAGGATAGAAAGAGAGAGAAATCTACAGAAAGTTACAAAGTGTGTTTAAAAAAACAAGCATGACGACCCAGAAACTTTGAGTGGGTGTAGCCTCTACTGCTTCAATGATACAAATAAAAATGTTTGTATTTCGTTTTAACATGTAACAAAGTAAACAAGTCCGTGCCCATGTTGACCTCAACAAGTTAATGGCTCCGAAACATTTAATTAAAAGCAGTAAAATTTTGGCCCACATGATCTACAATGTTGTGTCAATTAAACTAACTGCTTAAGGTCGATCAGTTTGTTTCCTTTTAACAGATTTCAATATAAGTTGTTGTTATTTTATTTCGTTCTTGTAGCATGTCTAAAGGTGCCCAGACATGACTACGAGTACATCTGGAATGTTGACATCGTGTGCATCTGACATGGTGTGCCAAAATTATCATTATCATTGAAATTACCATGAATTTGATCATTCCTAAATAACGTAAAGTTTCAGCTAATTGACTAGTGGCTTACTTCTAAATTCTTAGAGTTTATGGCCAAAGTAAGGAGAGGCATTTCAAACAAACAGGAAGCTCATATATATATATATATTAGTGAATAATACAGTAACTAGCCAATACGTAAGGCGACCCCGTACCGGGTGAACCCTGAACTCATAGATAATTACATTGTGACCCCTTACCAGTTGTAATGTGCATTGTCATGCTCACTTGCCCTAATTATTGTGCTGCTGCAAACAAGCTTAAGGCTTTATTCTTTATGCACATTACAACTCGAGTCTGATAGCGGAGGCCCAAAAAGAGTTAGTGGACGCTAGGCTGACGCCTCAGCCCAAGGGAGAAGGCTCCAGGAGAGAAGTTACGGAACTCCAATTAGAGCGCACCACCTTGTGATAATGCCTATCATCAGATGCCCCGTCGAAGGCTGCGACTACAGGACCCCGGACGGAGAGGCAATAGTAGGAGTAGCACTCCTCAATGCCCACACCATCGACCACCAGGCGCCAAGGCAGGCAGCCAGGGCAGAGAAGGTCAAGAGACCGGAGGTGTCATCATCAGGAACCACAGAAGACTGGGTCTACTTTCAGTCAAGATGGGGAGACTACGTCAGAGCCACCAGGCTGACAGGCCCCGACCTGATACTCCAACTGCTCGAATGTTGCGATGAGCAACTAAGAAGAGATCTCACCCGAAACGCAGGGGGGACGCTCACAGGAGGCACAGAGGAGCGAGTACTGGAGGCCATGAGGGCCCTTGCCGTCCGAGAAGAGAATGTGATGGTCGCCCGAGTCACACTTCACCACATGAAGCAAGACAGAGACGAGCCCGTCAGAGCATTCGCGGCAAGGCTGAAGGGACAAGCTGGAATATGTAAGTATACTAAGGCATGCCCGGGGTGTAACCATGAAGTCTCGTATGCCGAGGCCATACTCACCGACGTGTTGTGTAGAGGTATCGCGGATAGCGAGATACAAGTGGATCTGCTGGGGGACGCGAACCAAGACATGACACTAGAGCAGGTTACAAGGTTCGTGGAGGCCAAAGAGGCCGGTAAACGGTCAGCCACAAGACTGGCCGACCCACAGTCGGCAGAAGCGATAGGGAGCTCGTAAAGACGACAGAGTAAACCAAACCCCCAAACAACCACGCCCCCCAATCCCGAGGCACCCTACCAGAAAAGGAGGAATTCACCACCCCTGCCACCCAACTCAGAGACATGCTCATATTGTGGCACCAAGGGACATGGAAATAAATCCCCCACCAGGGTGAGAAGACAAGAATGCCCAGCATTTAATACCAAATGTGACAACTGCGGTCGCGAACACCACTTCAGCAGAATGTGTAGGAACAAGGACAACCAACGGGCCCTTACCGGAGGCAACCAACGACCCTCTACCAGAGGCCAATACGAGAATGCCCTATCCGATATGGTCTGTCTAGTGACCTCAACACAGGGATCGACGACAATCGACCACCACACCTACAACAGAGCAACACGCTCGTGGCACAAGAAGCCATCAAGGCCACAACCATACGTCACCCTGACAGTGGAGACCCAGCCAGAGGATTACACCCATCTGGGTCAACAGCTGAAGATCCCCAAAAAGAGTTTCACCACACAAGCCATGGCCGACACAGGCTGCCAGAGCTGCCTGGCTAGCACCGCCACCATGAAGAAACTGGGACTCACACCCAAGAAGCTCCTACCCGTCAGTCTCAGGATGCGCGCTGCCAACAACAGCCAAATCAACATCCGAGGCGCCATTCTCGTCAAGATGACAGAACCACAGGGCAAGAGATCCACCAAGCAGATGATATACATCACTGACCACGTGGACAAGCTCTTCCTGAGTCAGGAAGCCTGCACTGACCTAGGGATCATCCCCACGGGATTCCCCACGACAAAATGTGACACCACAGAGACAGCAGCCGCCTCCGACCAGGACACATCAGTACCACCGGAAGCATCAAAGCACTGCTCGTGCCCACGTCGCACCACCCCACCCCCAAAGCTCAGCGAGTCACCCATACCCACTACGCCAGGAAACAGAAGCAAAATCGAGGCATTCCTCCTTCAGCGGTACAAGGCCAGTACGTTCAATACCTGTGAACACCAACCCCTACCCCTGATGGACGGACCCCCCATGCGGCTCATGATTGATCCAAACGCCACACCAACAGCCCACCACTCCCCCATTCCAGTCCCACTACACTGGCAAGAGGAAGTGAAGGCAGGCCTGGACAGGGACGTGCGCCTGGGAGTGCTGGAGCCAGTACCCGTGGGTGAACCAGTCACCTGGTGCCACAGGATGGTCACATGCGCCAAGAAGAATGGTTCTCTTCGACGCACAATCGACCTCCAGCCCCTAAATGCCCATGCAACCAGGGAAACCCATCACACCCAGTCACCATTCCATCAAGCCAGAGCCGTACCACAAGACACAAGAAAGACAGTCTTTGACGCATGGAACGGATACCACTCAGTCGCTCTCCATCCTGACGACCGTCACTTCACCACCTTCATCACACCCTGGGGCAGATACAGATACAAGACAGCCCCCCAGGGCTACATCGCTTCCGGCGACGGATACACCCGCCGCTACGACGAGATTGTCTCCCACATACCCCAGAAGACGAAGTGCATTGACGACACACTCCTGTGGTCCTCCACCATCGCCGACAGCTTCATGCAAGCCCAAGAGTGGCTAGACATCTGCGGCAGACACGGCATCACACTCAACCCCAGCAAATTCAGATTTGCGATGGAAACCGTGGAATTTGCAGGCTTCGAGATTACAGACGACAGAGTAAGACCATGCAAGAAGTACACAAAGGCAATCTCTGACTTCCCAACCCCCACATCACTCACAGATGTACGATCGTGGTTCGGTCTGATAAACCAAGTGGCATATGCCTTCAGCATGACAGACATCATGCTACCATTCCGGACACTGCTCAAACCAACAGTGCCCTTTGAGTGGACAGACGCCCTTCAGCAAGCATTCGACAGCTCGAAACTGGCCATCATCGCCGAGATCGAAAATGGAGTCACAATCTACGACAAGACAAAGCCCACATGCCTTGCCACAGACTGGTCCAAGCAAGGAATAGGATACTGGTTGTTCCAGAAACACTGCCAGTGCCCATCCACAGACCTGTTCTGCTGCAAGGAGGGATGGAAAATCACCCTGGTTGGCAGCAGATTTACCCACCCAGCAGAGTCACGCTATGCCCCCATCGAAGGAGAAGCACTGGCAGTAGCAGACGCTCTAGACAAGGCTCGCCACTTTGTCCTGGGCTGCCACGACCTCACCATTGCAGTCGATCATCGCCCACTCTTAAAGATCTTCGGCGACCGCTCGCTAGACATCAGCAACACCCGCCTGAGGAACCTCAAAGAGAAAACACTCAGATACAGATTCAAAATGGTACACATCCCAGGAGTGAAGAACAGAGCCCCTGACACCCTGTCTCGCCACCCCACTGGAGACCCCTCACCAGATAGACTACATCTCCAAGATGACGTCAGCGGAGTCTTGCACATGACTCAGCCTCAGATACGCATCCCAGACCACATACTGGCAGGACCACACAGTGTCCACTCCGAGATCAGCCAAACCACGGATGATTCAGAAACCCTACTACGGGAATCGATGATATCCACCCTGGACACCATATCTACCCTAGACGCCACATCAGTGGTCACATGGGAAGAAGTCCAGACAGCTACCTCTTCGGACCCAAGCATGACCATGCTCCTGGAAGCAGTCGAGGAGGGCCTCCCAGAGTCAAGACTCCAGATGCCCCCTGACATCAGGCAGTTTCACAATATCAAACAACATCTATACTCGGTCGATGGTGTAATCATTTACAAAGACCGTATAGTAATCCCACCCACCCTCAGACAGACATGTCTAAAGTCGCTACATGCTGCCCACCAGGGCACATCTACAATGATAGCCAAAGCTGAATCGTCGATCTTCTGGCCAGGCATTACCAAAGACATCCACCAGCAAAGAGCCACTTGCTCCACTTGCAACCGCATGTCGCCATCACAGCCAGCACAGCCACCGACCCCCCCAACTCAACCAGAATACCCGTTCCAATGCGTGTGCTCAGATTACTTCCACTACAAAGGACATGCATACCTGGTAATCGTAGACAGATACTCGAACTGGCCCATCGTTGAAAGAGCGATCAACGGGTCAAAAGGACTCATTAACATCCTCAGAAGCACATTTGCCACCTATGGCATCCCAGACGAGCTGGCTTCAGACGGGGGCCCAGAATTCATTGCCCACGACACTCAACGATTCCTGCAAGACTGGAGAGTTCATCACCGCCTCAGCTCAGTGGCATTTCCACACAGCAATTGCAGAGCAGAAGTAGCAGTCAAGACGGTGAAACGCCTCATATCCAACAACATAAAGACAGATGGCAGCCTCAACATAGACTCCTTCCAACGAGCCATGCTGCAGTACAGGAACTCACCTGACCCCGCCACCAAAGAGTCACCGGCATCCTGCTTGTTCGGCCACCAGACGAAAGACCTCATACCAATACTACGTGGCAAATACCTCCCACACAGAACGTGGCAGGAAAGCCAATCTCTGCGTGAACTGGCACTCCGCCAAAGAAACAGCCTGGCACAAGAACGCTGGTCAGAACATACCAAGACCCTCACCCCACTCAAAGTAGGTGACAGGGTCAGACTACAAAATCAGACGGGGGAATTTCCCAAACAAATGGGACAGAACGGGAACGGTGATAGAGGTGAAGCAGTTTCACCAGTATCGAATCAGAGTAGACGGAGCAGGGCGGGTCACCCTCAGGAACAGACAATTCCTGAGACGTTTCACCCCGGTAAACCCTCCGCCCACCAGAAGATCCATACTGGACGACATGGCCACCATCCCCAGGCCACTACCAACACCTCCCGTCACCACCAGAACCCCCGAGCCACCACCCACGCTCCAGGCTACCCCAGCCACCCCCCCACCACCAGCGATGGACATTCCCACCGCTACACCGGCCCAAACCCCCACACCACTGCTGCCAATGACGGACATTCCCACCACCACGCAGGCTGAGCCCTTCACACCACCTACCCCGTCCAGCCCTATGACACAGGCTGGGCCCCCCATACCACCTCCTCCGGCCCACCCCATCACTAGGGCCCCCACTATGACTCCCCCACGAGACACGGCCTCAAAGCGGCCACAACCACCGAGAAGATCCACAAGGGTCAGAAGACCACCCGACAGGCTGGCCATGAGGGTCAGAAGACCACCCGACAGGCTGTTCTGAAGACGAAAAGAAAACAAGCCTTTGCCCCCGTGGAACAAAGACTGGGGGGAGATAGTGAATAATACAGTAACTAGCCAATACGTAAGGCGACCCCGTACCGGGTGAACCCTGAACTCATAGATAATTACATTGTGACCCCTTACCAGTTGTAATGTGCATTGTCATGCTCACTTGCCCTAATTATTGTGCTGCTGCAAACAAGCTTAAGGCTTTATTCAACCATGCAGCATGAAAGTAATTTTATCCAGAGCAAGTTTTCATTGACGAGGTCTAGGTATAATAGAGCCACTCCTCCTTCCACACATGGTGTAAAACACATAATAAATAACATGAATGTGGGTACAAAGGTGGGGCTGACAGTGTGCTATAATTCTACTCCAGATGCATTCGTAAAAGCTGGTTGTTAGGCAGATGTGTTTATAACACAAATCGGTAAGAGATACAATGAATGACCTTCTCAATTATCATTTTTTACTCTCGATGTTTTGATGCAGCCTTCATCAAGAGTTCAATAATAATAATAATAATAATAATAATAATAATAATAATAATAATAATAATAATAATAATAATAATAATAATAATAATAATAATAATAATAATAATATAATAATAGTAATAATAATCAATTTTAATAATAATAAAATAAATAACGGAATAATTTAAAAAAATGGAGGCTTATCTGCGCGAGTCCTTAGCAGATACCTACCAACGACTTGATAGCAATAGTTCTGATTTGGTCAGTCGATCCTCTTCTATCATGAGGAAAGCCTTGTGCTCTGTTTGTGGTGGATCTATGCCTCTGACCAAAGCTGAAGTTTTGCGTGTCCATGGTCCAGTTGATGATCGCTGCCTTGGCTCCCGCTCCACACCTTCACTTCCCTCTACACCTTCTCCAACAACACATCAAAGCAGCGAGTCCCTTAATAGTGAGCAAGTACCGTTTAAGTCTAAGCCACCGTGGATAAAGATTATAAAGAGGATACCACGTGCATCTCGCCCCCAAGCAGCCTTGAAGTTAACTGCCATCATTAATGATATTGCGTTGGATAGGTTATTTAAATTTGCTCCTTGTTGTTTAAGAGTTCCTAGCAGGGGTGGGCCCAAAAGAAGCCTTGCCTCACACATAAACACCTTCATTCGGGATGAAACATACCCAACTCAGACTCATGTCTCAGGGAATAAGAAAGCCCATTTTAATAAAGATCCCTTGGATCTGCTTTGCAAGACAGTTTCATCCAAATTGGAGGAGGGTTATTTCAAGGGTGCAATCCATCTTACAAGTTCTGAGGATTCTCTAGCAAGTTTTGATGAGAACACACTCAAGGCTCAAAGACAAGCATCCCTTACCTGACCAGAATACATCTCTGCCCCCTCCTCCAGTCTTTGGTGAAAGTGTCTGTTTTCAAGTTTCTGAGAAGTTGATCATAACCGATCATTTCCTTGTGGTTCCATTGGGGATCCCGATGGCCTACGTCCGCAGCATCTAAAGGACTTAATCATAGATGCATCTCAAAGTAATAGCGTGAACCTGATTAAAGCCTTGACATCATTTGCAAATCAGGTTCTTGCAGGTAGAACTCCCTTTCCTGTGTGACAGTTTTTTATTGGTGCCTCCTTAGTTGCCCTCAATAAGAAGGATGGGGGTGTGAGGCCCATAGCAGTTGGTTGCACGCTGAGGCGCTTAATTGCCAAGGTTTCTAGCATTATGTTGAAAGAGGCTATGAGTGGACTTCTTGCAACTTCTCAGCTCGGTTATGGTACTAAACTAGTGCAGAAGCTACGGTCCATGCAGCCAGAGTTTATCTCCAGTCCCTTCAACCGGGCAATGTCCTGCTTAAACTTGACTTTCATAATGCATTCAACTCAATCCATCGGGATAAAATGCTGGCAGCTACTGAGGAATTTGCACCTGAAATTTACACCTATGTGCACTCTGTTTACAGCTCACCCTCCTCTCTTTTCTTTGGAAGTGACATTATTGATTCTGCAGTAGGAGTTCAACAGGGAGATCCATTGGGCCCACTTCTTTTCTGTCTAACTGTTCACAGTTTCTTGAGGCGTTTAAAGTCAGAGTTCAATGTGTTTTACCTGGATGACGGAACTCTGGGTGGTTTGGTGTCAGATGTCGTTGTGATGATTTTCGTAGCATAGAACATGAGGCTGGGAGAGTGGGTTTACAGTTGAACCGAAGCAAGTGTGAGATCATCAGTCACGACTCGGTTGCTATAGGAGAATTCTTATGTGCTGTTCCAGGTATTCAAGTGGTAAACCCTGAAGTAGCCACTCTACTAGGCTCTCCCATTGGTGGTCTGGAAGGCAGTGAGAGATGTATTGAGTCCAGGACTAAACTCTTGGAGCTCTTGGGCAGTAGGCTAAGCCATCTTTATTCACACGATGCTTTGTGTCTCCTCCGTCATGCCTTCTCCATGCCAAAGTTATTATACAATCTCCGCACTTCTCCCTGCTTTTCTTCTCTGTTAAAGCTCAAAGAATTTGACTCTGCTCAGTTTGCCATCCTCAGCAATATCACCAATGTTGGCATGCCATCGCACAGTGATACTTGGCTACAGGCCTCTTTGCCAGTAAAATTTGGTGGCCTTGGGATCAGAAGTGCTGTCATGTTGGCTCCATCGGCTTTCCTGGCATCCGCTTCGGGTTCCCTCAATCTAGTTCACCGAATCTTGCCCAGAAGATTTGAGGGCTGTAGTGATCCTGCTTTTCAGTTAGGTATGGAGGTGTGGAGCAAAGACCCGCTCCCTCAGATGAGTCATCCTTTTCCCAAAAGTGTTGGGACACTCCGCATGTGAAGGCCTGCCTAAACAAGCTTGTGGAAGGAGCACAGGATGATACTGCGCGTGCTCATGTTAGAGCTGCTACCAAGAGTGAAGCAGGTGCCTGGCTCCATGCCCTCCCTAAGTCTTCGTCTTGGTGTACCGCTTTGTAGTCCTCACCAGAGTCTTCAGTGTGGAGCTCCAGTTGACCAGCAGGGTACTCATGGACTGAATTGCAGAAAGAGTCAGGGCCGCCACTCTCGACATGCTGGTATTAATCAAGTGATCCAAAGATCTCTATGTTGCGCCAAAATTTCCTCTCACCTAGAACAAGTTGGCTTGGATCGTGATGATGGCAAACATCCTGACGGTGCCACAGTTGTGCCTTGGAGGAATGGGAAGGTTCTGGTTTGGGATGCCACATGTTCAGACATGTTTGCTCCCTCTTATGCGGATTTGAGGTCTGGAAATCCTGGAACGGTTGCCAACAGAGCTGAATTCCTGAAGAAACGAAAGTATTGTTTAATCAGAGACACCCATTATTTCGTTACTCTGGGCTTCGAGACCACGGGTGTATTTGGTGATGAGGCCATGTCCTTTATTAAGGAGTTGGGCAGGAAAATTAAGGAGGAGACTAGGGAGGCTAAGGCCCATTTCTACTTGCTACGGCAATACAGCGTGGAAACGCTGCTGCTGTGCTGGGAACATATCGGGTGCAGGAAATGTCAGACTACTTTTAACTTATTATTATAATTATTATTATCATTATTATTATTAATTCGCATTACTTAATTAGGTGTGAATGGACTCTGATATTGCATATTAATTACATAACAATCATAACAATGATAAATATTATAATTTAAAAAAATAACAATAAATTATTATTATTAATGAAAAAAATAATAATAACAATAACAACAACGACAATAATAATAATAACAAAAATAAATAAATGCGTGATATTAAAATAAGTGAATACAGAAAAATTATGCTGGTCGTGAGTGGCCCCACAGCAGCCCAGCTAGGTCCATTCCATAGTCTCGACTCGAACCGCTCACACTTTAGTGCAGGCTTGAAGTCGCAGTGTCTCCTTCACTAGCAGTTCTTCAGGCTTGGTCTAAGATGGGTGGTTTCCTAGGATGTCCATCATCCAAGATTTTTCTTTAGCAAACTTTTACAGGCATCTTGATGCTCGCCTCCAGTCTTCTGTTGGTCTCCCCTATGTGCATGAGTGTATACTAGCTGGTAAAACATCCTTCACTCTGCTCAGTTGTGTCCTCAGACTACTTCCCGATCTGAAACGGACTTTGAATGTTAAACTTCCTGCAGACCCTCCTGATGTCTTCACTCACCACACTTTGTTTTCCTACATCTTGGTGGGATCCTTCTTCAGTATTTCATATGTCCCTAGTCTCCAGCTTTCCCTGTCAGCTTTGAAATGTAACTGTCTATTATTATCAGAACTGTTGTCTTTCCCTGTGTCTGCTGATCGTGATCTCTACCATCTTTCAGAGTTCTCCCAGGACCTTTCTCTGTTCCTCCATCAGATTGGTCCTTTGGTTTCCTTATACCTCTTAAAATTTCACATATTCTTCCTCGATATAGCACATGAGCTTCGAAGCATGACCGCCATATCATTGTATTCAGTCATTTATCATTCTGGGTTGATTAAAGGATGTCTTTATTTATTATTTATGTTGTTGAATTTTTTAATTTAGATTCTTCTTTCTTCTTCTTCTTCTTCTTCATCTCTTCTTCTTCTTCTCTTCTTCTTCTTCTTCTTCTTCTTCTTCTTCTTCTTCTTCTTCTTCTTCTTCTTCTTCTTCTTCTTCTTCTTCTTCTTCTCTTCTTCTTCTTCTTCTTCTTCTTCTTCTTCTTTCTTCTTCTTCTTCTTCTCTCTTCTTCTTCTTCTTCTTCTTCTTCTTCTTCTTCTCTTCTTCTTCTTCTTCTTCTTCTTCTTCTTCTTCTTCTTCTTCTTCTTCTTCTTCTTCTTCTTCTTCTTCTTCTTCTTCTTCTTCTTCTCTTCTTCTTCTTCTTCTTCTTCTTCTTCTTCTTCTTCTTCTTCTTCTTCTTCTTCTTCTTCTTCTTCTTCTTCTTCTTCTTCTTCTTCTTCTTCTTCTTCTTCTTCTTCTTCTTCTTCTTCTTCTTCTTCTTCTTCTTCTTCTTCTTCTTCTTCCTTCTTCTTCTTCTTCTTCTTCTTCTTCTTCTTCTCTTCTTCTTCTTCTTCTTCTTCTCTTCTTCTTCTTCTTCTTCTTCTTCTTCTTCTTCTTCTTCTTCTTCTTCTTCTTCCTTCTTCTTCTTCTTCTTCTTCTTCTTCTTCTTCTTCTTCTTCTTCTTCTTCTTCTTCTTCTTCTTCTTCTTCTTCTTCTTCTTCTTCTTCTTCTTCTTCTTCTTCTTCTTCTTCTTCTTCTTCTTCTTCTTCTTCTTCTTCTTCTTCTTCTTTTCTTCTTCTTCTTCTTCTTCTTCTTCTTCTTCTTCTTCTTCTTCTTCTTCTTCTTCTTCTTCTTCTTCTTCTTCTTCTTCTTCTTCTTCTTCTTCTTCTTCTTCTTCTTCTTCTTCTTCTTCTTCTTCTTCTTCTTCTTCTTCTTCTTCTTCTTCTTCTTCTTCTTCTTCTTCTTCTTCTTCTTCTTCTTCTTCTTCTTCTTCTTCTTCTCTTCTTCTTCTTCTTCTTCTTCTTCTTCTTCTTCTTCTTCTTCTTCTTCTTCTTCTTCTTCTTCTTCTTCTTCTTCTTCTCTTCTTCTTCTTCTTCTTCTTCTTCTTCTTCTTCTTCTTCTTCTTCTTCTTCTTCTTCTTCTTCTTCTTCTTCTTCTTCTTCTTCTTCTTCTTCTTCTTCTTCTTCTTCTTCTTCTTCTTCTTCTTCTTCCTCTTCCTCTTCCTCTTCCTCTTCCTCTTCCTCTTCCTCTTCCTCTTCCTCTTCCTCTTCCTCTTCCTCTTCCTCTTCCTCTTCCTCTTCCTCTTCCTCTTCCTCTTCCTCTTCCTCTTCCTCTTCCTCTTCCTCTTCCTCTTCCTCTTCCTCTTCCTCTTCCTCTTCCTCTTCCTCCTCCTCTTCCTCTTCCTCCTCCTCCTACTACTACTACTACTATTATTATTATTATTACTTATTAATCTTTCTATTATTTATTATAATTATATATTTATTATTGTGTTATTGTTATTAGTAGTAATATTTAATTTTTCTCTTGTTATTATTTAATTTTAATTTTAATTTTTATTTATTTTTACTATAGTTTATTTTGTTGTTGTTTTAATTTTACCTTCTTTATACATACGGTTCACACGCAGTTCACTTGCTGGGTACATGGTTTGAATCACGTGGTGAATAGCTAGCTCATGCAAGTCTTGGTATTCCTGATGAAGGCTAGAACATCTAGCAAACTGTTGTAAGAGTAAAAATTCATAATTGTAATTTTATTATGTCAACTGATAGTTTATTGAGTTAGCCATAGCAACTAAATATTGTATGTGAAAACTTACTGTTGAGAGGGACTACTGGGTTGTGGTAGAACGATAAAAACATTGTCATCAGAGTATTTGAAAGGAGCAAGTGGCAACTCAAACTTTTTGTTGTAGAAGTCAGTCAAGTAATTAGTCTTATTGACATCATCGTACCTACACATAGCTCCACCTAATGAGTGCACAAAGAACAACCATATGGTATGTTAAAAATTGTGATGGTGATTTTGAGGCAGCATGTGGTGTAAAAATTACTTCGTAATTCACTGGAAAATTTTCCTTGTGAAAGAAGAAACCGACCGTTAATTAAAAAAATATTTTGTCTCCTGGAAAAGTTGTAATAATCATGTGAACAAGAAAGAATGCATTGTTAGCACTGTATTCCATGCTTTGTAACCCTATGGACGGGTTATTGCAGAGTTACTGTGAACACAAACCTTATATATACATTATAAGAAAGGTAGGCAGAGCCACAACTCCCTGTAATTAACAGTAACATATCTTTACAAATTAACCTGCTGCTTGGTTGAGATGGATGAAAGACACTTCATGACTCCTGTGATTGTTTAACCCTTAGACACTTCCCAGGTGTACTTTGCTGTGAGATATAATTATAGAGGTCAGTCGGCAGTAAAAAAAACAACACTGTATCCCTCATAGCTTAAAAAAATATATCTTTGCAATTATTTTTGGCACCAGAAGATAGCCATTGATGTACTCCTATGAAGGGTAGGAGGGCTGTACACAAGGTTGATTAGTTTTCCAGAATACCACATAAAAGGGAAATGGGAGGTGAATATCGATTTTTACAGAAGAACAAGAATAAGTGGCAAACTTTGATGGAAAAAAAAAATTGTTCAAAACTAATCTGTGCACAACCTGTGAATGGAAGTGGTTACAGGAACTATATAGGTGATTTTAAAAGATTTTCAAGGGGTGTCATACTTAGTATCATGTACAGATCTGCTAGCCCATAGAGTACATCATCATTGGAAAGACTTTGAAACAAGCTATCTTGTGGTACCAAAATTAGAATTAATTTTTTATGAAGATAAACAGGTCAGTTAATAGAAAAATTCGGATGCTTTTTATATAATGCAGTAGTAGAGGTAATGAAGTGTTTGAAGAGAGGAAATGCACCAGTCTCTGATAGAATGTTGAATGAGATGCTGATGTATGGAGGTAGAAGGTTGGTGAAGGTCATGGTGCAGGTGATGAGTGTGGTGATGAGGATTGAGTGCTGCCCAGTGGATTGGAAGAGGAGTTTACTTGCACCTCTCCACAAGGATGGCGATGAGGACAAAGCAGGGAATTATAGGGGAATTGCTTTATGTTGTAGTGTGGTGAAGGTGTTTGTGAGAGTGTTGGTGAAGTGGGAGGGTTTGCTGAGGATAGGATTTTGACAGAAGCACAAGGAGGATTTAAGAGTCGGAGATGTTCGGACTAGTGGTTGGTTTTAAGAGGAGTTTGTGAAGTGAGGAAGAGCGAGAAGAAAAATTAATATCTGGACATAAGTAAGGCATATGAGGGAGGGACTGTGGCACAAATTGAGGCAGTATGGAGTAGAGGAGAAACTTGTGAGGATATGTGTAGGATTGTATAGTGGGGTGCAGATGACGGTAATATTGAACAGAAGGAGATCAAGGTGGTTCACTGTGGAGAATAGACTATGGCATGGATGTCCTTTGACTCCACTTCTTTTCATTTGATGGGAATGGCAGAAGAGTTGGAGAGAGCAGAGCTAGGAGTCAAGGTGGAAGGCTCTTGTGGGACACTTATGTATGCAGATGATGTTATTCTTCTGGAGAACTCAGGGATGGAACTGCAAGCTATGTTGGATGTGGTACAGGCTTGTGGAAGGTGAAGTTTAATAGTAAGAAGAGCAAGGTCATCGTTGTAGGGAAGAAGGAAGCAGGAGTGAATTGGAAGATTTGGTGAGGAGATAATTGGAAGAGATCAAAGAATTCAAGTACATGGTTTGATAGGAAGCTAAGGGGTAATGTTCAGTTAGAGAAGATGGCAAAGAAGGCAGAAGAGTGGGTTGAAAAGGTGACATGGATAAGCAGAGTGACTGGGCAGGTACAAGTAGACAGAGGAAGAATGGTGTGGTAGCTTCTAGTGAGACCTATTATGGAGTATGCAGCCAAAGTGTGGTGGACAGGAGGATATAATACTTGCAAGAAGTTGGAGTCAGCACAGATGAGAGTGGGTAGGAAATTGTTGGGAGCAAGTAATACATTAGCAGGAGTGGCAATACGAGGAGATATGGGGTGGTGGAAGCTAGAGGAGAGGAGAGAAATGGTTAAGGTTTTGTTCGGTAAGAGATTAGGGGTGTTGGGACACTTATGTATGCAGATGATGTTATTTTTCTGGAGGAATCGGGAATCGGAAGGTGGGAAGAATATGAGATCTTGAGGAGAAAATATGAGATAAACAATGGTTGGGTCAGTACGTAAGTGGAAGGGGAAAATGAAGGTGAGAAATGAGAAGGATTGGGAGGAGGAAGTAAACGGCAAGAGTACGCTGAAGTTTTATAAATTGGCAAAGAATGGTGTGGGTGGAGGGAATGCATGTGCAATATCCAGTCTGCCTGAGCTGCGTCAACGAGCAGTTCCATGTCTTACTTATCAAGAAGTGACCAGTTAGTTTCCTCAGAAGTATTGCTTGTTGTGATAACAGTTAACAGCACTGGCCTCAATAAAACCGGTATCTATATTTATTCCTAGGAGAAGGCTAGAGCATCTAGTCGAATGTCCAGAGAGTAAAATTCATTGAGAAAGTCATTGTAACTATCATCAGTTGGATTCCTCAAAAGTATCCATGTGGCAATAGTTAACAGATCAGAACTGAATCAACAAAAGCTGCACACTTTTGAGGACCCCACCTATGACTGCAGTCATAGGTGGGGTCCTCAAAACTTGCAGGCCACAAATTCACTGCAGAGTTGTAGCCCCGAAAAGGGCTATATAGACAGTTGCCAGTAACTAGAAAAAGTCCTACTCTACAATAAGAGTGTTTTTATTAGGTGCAAAAACATAAGTGCATGATTAAGCACGTGGATGGAAAATTAATTTTAGGAAATTGATTTTCAATCAAGGAGTAAACGATGCTTGCAGAAGGGGAGAACTTGAGAAATCTGCTATCGCAGAGCTTGTAAAACCAAAACCATCCTATCTTGTGGGAAGAGACCTCTCAATAAAGCCAGCAAATGGAGAGAGTTTCTCTTGAAGGAGGCTGCATATCCATCTCAAGATCCTTAAGTATTTCCTATTTGCCTAAAGAAACACCCCCCATTCAAACATTGGGTTCTCTCCATTTGCACTGGCAGAGCGACTGGTCCGGTTGGTCCGGTTTTAATCGGACCACTTTTTGGGCCATTAAATTAATTCGTTTATGGTAATAGTTAGCTTTATAGTACATGTGTACATCTAGGATTCTACCTCAAACTGGTGAACTCTTGCTTTTATCACTGGCTTGATCCTGACCTTCCTGAGTACCTGAACAACACAAACTCCAAGCACATTGGTATTACAATAACATGTATGTATAGGACAGTGAGTCATGAGCACATGCAGGGCCGGATCCAGGAATTTTAACAAGGGGGGTTGTAGATCATACAGGTATCCAATGGATCATTGGCCATAAGGCCTCCAATTCAGAACACAAAACTGATAATTCACCACAGTTTAACTATCTGAAAATTTACCAAAATTTGAGATGCATCTCATAGTACTCATATGTTAACAACTGCAGAAAAACAACGTACACATATATAATGATAAAATTGATTGATTTAACAGTATAGTTAGTCAGTAAAAAGTGACGCTTCAAACATCCTTCTCAGATGTGCCTGCACAAATGCATGGCAAATATCATCCACAGGTATTCGTTCCTTGTAGTGCATAGCAATAATCCCCAGATCAGAAAAACGTTCTTCAGTCATTGTAGATCGCATATACGTCTTGATCCTTCTCAATAAAGAAAAAGAGCATTCAGCTTCAGCACTTGTGATCGGCAATGTGCAAGCTATTACTAAAAGGTGATGGATGTTTGGGAATGCATCCACATTACAATTTGCAAGAGCTGATAGGAGACTGTCAGGTAATGAAGTGTCATCACTATGGTCCGCATTCAGCCACATAACCTGCCACCTCCTGAGTTCACTTGCTAGTGACCGAGGAAATGGAAGATCCCTTTCCCAATACAGCAAGTCATCCAGAGCACCATTGATGTGCTATGTATAATTGATGGAATCAAAGAGAGCAATATTTTAGCATGGGAGTTGTCCTCAGAAAATCTCTCTTTCATTTGAGTGATCAGAGAGTCAAGAAGAGGAATAGTAACTGATCTTTTGTAGCGGAGAATTGAAGTATCGCTTGGAGTATTGCTTCTATTCCTTTGCAAACTCATCTTCCAGGGAACAGATTCAGCAACACCGACATTATCTGCCATCTGTAGAATTTCTTCTTACCAGAAACTGAAAATGGTGTCGATATTGTTTCGTGTGGTTTCAATGTTGTCAATTACTGTCCTGACCATTTTATGAGCATCAAAGGCTTCTTGGTCCTGTTTCTGAAGTTTTGATGCCATAATTTTAACTTCATCAAGGATGTTCTTTGTTATGATGAATACAGCAATATTTTGAAAGAAGCTTTCAGCCCTTTTGATTTCACTTTGGTGTCTCTGTCCCAATTCCAGCTCCCAGATTCAGAAACTAAGTCTGGATACTCAGCTAGTGAAACGATGGCATCTAAGAAAGTGACATACAGTTCGAAAAATACTACTAAACAAGTATGCCTTTCTACCCAGCGTGTTTTGCAAAGTCCTGGAAGTTTAGAATCTGGAAAGTATTTTTTCAAGGTCAATTCAAACATTCTTTGCCGCTTGGAACTGTTGGTTAAAAATAATTAATAAGGCTGATGAGATTCCTTACCTCCTGAACCTTGCACGATGCAGCAATTGAAAGGTTAAGCTTGTGTGAAAAACAGTGGGTATACAAAGCCAAGGGAGAAATCTCTTTAATTTTGGCTTGCACACCTGCAATTTCAGATGACATTGCAGCAGCACCATCATATGCCTGACCACGAATATTGGCTGGATTTAAAGACACTGATGGATGAGAAAGGGATTCCAAGATCTTGGAAGAAATTGTTGAAGCATTTGCTGTCTCCAAACTAATAAAATTTATCAAGCATTCCCTGAAGCAAGGATTTTTTAATGACTTTAAATCCATAAATCTTAAGCACACCGAGATAATTTCGTTTGGCATGGGGATCAGTTACCTCATCAGCAATAACTGTAAAAGGTAAGCTATTATCTCGAAGCTGTTTGGTTAAACTTTCCCTAATTTTACAGGCATAAATATGAATCACCTGGTTTGTATCATTTTGCTGGTACTGGTATAAGTAGCACATCCTTTGGCAAACAAAATATTTTTCTGAAGACAACTATTTTTCTGTGCCAGAGCTGTAGTAGAGCTATGAAGTTACCTCTGTTGAAAGTGTCATCAGCAAAATCCACTTTATCATCCTTATAACCCCTGAAAGGCAAGGACAAGTATTCCACACAAAACACAATTTGGCGAAGGACTTCTCTATTTTATTCTGCTTGTTGAGCTTTTTGGTTCATCAGTTTAGTATCAACTCGTGCATCAGGATTTCTGAAACTGTGCTGAAACAGATCAGATTTTTCTGATGCATGCTTATCCATTGCACTCTTCTCATGCCGAACAAGAATGCCATCCTTTCCAAGTGCCTTCGAGTAAGGCCTTTGGTATGGTGCAAGTACTAAAACACCTGGTTTTGCTCCTGTGCTGCCACCCCTATCTGGTTACTCGGACAAATGCACACAATATCTGCAAATACCACCATTTAGCTCTTTTCTATATGAAAGCCATGGAAACTTGTCTAGCCATTGATGCTGAAAATGCACATTCCAAGTTTTACATTGCTTAGTTACTTCATGAGAATGAAGAACATCAGTCGAAGCTGGCTTGTAATGACAAGAAAGATATTGATTTCTTTGAGTATCTGTAATATTCTTGGATTTCTTCCTCAATTTAATGATCTAATGAATCATGTGAAGCATTTATGACTGACTCTAGGTCAATAATCTTAGCATGAGGTGTACAGCTACTAGCTATTGAAAGCTCAGAAGTAGAACATGTTGCAGCAGACACAGTTGTTCCACAAATGTCAGTCGCAACAGTAGAAGCTGTACCTTGAGAATGACATGTTGCTGTTGCTGAATCATATGAGCATGGTCTTTTGGAAGGACCAGGCTGTTCATCATCAGGTTCCAGTGACCTTGAAACATAATCACAATGATAATAATATGTATATCCTAAGAACATGCTTAGATATTTACCTTTTAAACATAGCAGTGAGATTCATACATCCTTTGGAGCTTATAGTTGATTTTCTTTTTCCAGACATGGTGCACGTGTGCCTTAGATATGACTACACTCGTTGACAGCTGCTACTGAATAGCTAGTTACATGTGTTAAGGGATATGAAGTGTTGATCATACGTGTGACATGCATGATCAACAATTCAAAATGGGGGGTTGAAACCCCCACAACCCCCCCCCCCTGGATCCGGCCCTGACATGGCATTGTGGCAAACAGTTCTAACTTTCACAGGATGGCTGTCCAGGATTTAACTTCATTACCTGATCTACCAGAGCAACCTCACCACCCTCCCTCTATCTTTAGGTTTCCCAAGAGGGATTATGGGAAAAAGAGTACTACTTCTAGCATCATTGGTTTGCAGCATGGCCTTTTCTACACTATAATGAGGCCCAGGATGTAGTTTTTTGTCACACCTGTGTGAGTACCAAGAGGATCAAACCCAGTCACAATACAGCAGCTGCCTTTGTAAGTGTTTAGAACCGTTCAAATCCCATTTTATATGACTGTTCTTCTTATAATATTTATTAGGACGTCAAAGGTTACTGCAATTGGAAGGATGTGACCAGATCTTTCAAGAAACACAGAGAATCGAAAACAAATGGTGAGGCAGTGCAGGCAATAATTACCTTACCGAAAACCACACCAGATGTTGGTGAAGTCTTGAGTTCTGTTCACAAATGTGAAAAGCAAGAAGCAAGAGACATTTTGAGGATCATTATTTCAAGTGTACGCTTTTTAGCTAGACAAAGTCTTGCTCTACGAGGCCATGATGAAGCAAACTCCAATCTTGTCCAGCTGCTTCGTCTTAGGGCTGAAGATAACCCACACCTTGGTAAATGGTTAGAGCGTAATTGGAGGAAGTTTACTTCACATGAGAACCAGAATGAATTCCTAGAAGTAATGTCCCATAGTATCTTGAGAAAACTGCTTGGTGACATCCATAATTCCCCCTTTTTAACTGTCAATGCAGACGAAACCACCGATGTATTCAACAAGATGCAACTTACTTTGGTGATCAGGTGGGTAGATCTATGAAAACTTTGAAGTTAATGAAGAGTTTCTTGGGTTGTACAACCTTCTCTCCACTACTGCTGACAGCATCGTATCATCTATCAAAGATGTTCTTTTGCGTTTTGAGATACCCACTGCTAAGTTACATGGTCAGTGCTATGATGGCTGCAGCACAATGGCTGGAGCTAAAGGTGGTGTAGCTGCTAAGATGCAGAAAATTGAGCCCAAGGCAGTGTTTAGACACTGCTATGGCCATGCCCTTAATTTGAGTGTAAATGATACAATTAAAGGGTCTGCTGCTATGAAAGACTGCCTTGATACCTGTTTTGAACTTGTAAAACTTATTAAGTTTTCTCCCAAGCGAGAGGCTATGCTGAGTAGAATCAAAGAGGAAACAGGAAGTGAATCGCCGTCTATTCGATCAATATGTTCCACAAGGTGGACTGTTCGAGCTGGTGCTTTAGCCAGCATTATGTCAAATTATCAAAATATTCTGAATTTGTGGGAAGAGGCTCTCAAAGGCACCACTGACACCGAAATGAAGGCTAGAATTCAGGGTGTTTCGAGTCAAATGGATGCAGCTTTTTTTTAAATATCAGAAGAGAGCACACAGAGAGATCTATCATTATCAAGTTCATACAGTGAAGTGTGCAGAATTTATGGAGCTCCAGAGTCATAACCACAAGGTCATGAAACATGATCTTCGGGTATGTCCCATCTTAAGCACCTTTTATATGCCCAAAGGCCAGGTAAAGAACGACCAGTGAACGAGTAGCATGTTGGTAATTGAGATCTTTAATGGAAGTGGATATTTAGAGATATGGTGACCTTCTGTGTGACAAGTGAACAAAAACAGATTTAAGGGAGGGGAGGCAAGTATATGCTACTGTTATAGAGAACTTTGAAGAATTTTTCAACATTCGAAGAAATGTCATTATTGAGAGAGCCTGCTTTAATTGACCAGATCAGCTTGAAGGAGAGTCACGGAGAAGTACATAACTTGAGCACTACTGCCTAGTTAACTCATTCACTGGTGTAAGCTTATAATTATATATACGCCAAGAATTTAAAAAAATCGATCAAAAAATCGATCGTAGGGTTAAAAAAATAAAGGTCAAAAAGTACATTCTTGCGAATAGACTATAAACGTTCGGTAACTCAAAGGGAAAATATTGAACGTTCAGAATTCGAGCAGCTTTTTCACTGCGAACAAGATGTCCAGTCGTAACCTTGGAGGCAGTGGAGTAGCTACCGTGAGGGCAACCTGTAAAAATTGCATTCAGTACAGGCTGCTATACTAAACTTGCCGTGGTAAAAATCACACTCAGTTATCCTGTACTATGGCTTTCCCAATTATGTATGATAGGTAGCATAATTTTGAGCATAATTGACATACTCCATATAGCATAATTGGTAAGGATTTACAGTCAACTTGGCATAAAAGAATAGCATACTTGCAGAAAAAATAAGCCAAGCTAATGAAATAAGTAGGATAGTTAACAATAAGCTGTGGTTTAACCACAGACTTGACCTTTAACCACACCCTTGAACTTTGACCACAAGATTAAAACCCTGGCACATGGTCAAGATAGTGACAGCTGCAAAACATGGCTGAGCAACTGGATATTGTCCACCACCTAAAAAGAAAATGAAGCAGGTTTCACTCAGAGCATGCTTTAGGTGAGGTGTTGTTTAAGCAATATTATTAAAACAATTATAGGCAAGGCAAGGAAGTATTGACCAGGCTGGATCTTCCAATAAAGCTATAGACATAACATGTGAATTGACACTCACAGGTATACATTGCTAATTTAATGTCATCTCTTAGCTACATGATTCAACAGTGATCATATTCACTTCATTTATAGATTCTGTTGATGAGGAAGCTGTAAGGTCTGACCCTCATCCTAGCATTGACTGTGATTTGCATTCACAGGAGCTAGATCCCGCGACCTTCCGAGAAAAGGTGATGAGCGAAGCAGAGACGGTACAACTTCTTAAAAATAAGTGGGTCCCACCACAGAATTTTAATTTTCCGAGTAGAGGTAACTGCAAGTACAACCAAGTGTGGGGAAAAGACTATGCATGGTTACGCAGGCCCGGAGGAAGCTAAAAATTATTGGTAGAGCCTAAATGGTTTAGGAAGCCAAGTGTATAATACAATGCCATGTTTTGGGGTAAAGAATAAAGTCTCGAAAATTTCCCAACCATCTTTCCCCTGTTATCACTCGCCAACAAATTCACTAGCTATATCTATCTTACTAAGAGAATCTGTATGTTCCTTGATTATTTAATCTTTTCTGTGTCATGGAGCTACGAAGGTAATTTTTCACTCTTTGTAAGGCACTAAAAGAACGTTCTGAAGTAGCATTTGTTGCTGGCATTCCACCAACAGGAGTTGCATGATGCGGCATACTTGGGTAGCTCTCTTTGGCCTGCACTGAGGGATTGAAAGTAGTCCCTGATATCAAATATCGTAACATCAGCCCCATTTCCTTCAGCAGTATGTTCAAAATCAATAGCAAAGGTAAGAAGTTGAGAACTTAGGAGAACTTGGTTGAAATTAAAATGAGACAGATTCAATTTCACCTTCAAAAGCTTCCCATTTAGCTGCTTTTCTCAAAAGCTTCTCCAGGTTGCAGTAGACATTGTAACCAGGTTGTTCAAAGCGACTCTTCAAGCAATTTGTGATGTTGTCAATAGCTTCATAGTACTGCTATCGAAAATAGAGTGTAGCAGACATGTGAAAATCACCGCTAGATCCCCCAATTTCATAATGCCGTGGTGTCTCCCGTTGACGTGGAAGTTGTGGATCACTCACATCCACTAATTGAGCAAATTTGTTAACTTTCTCCCAAAAACAATCATTACAGTTGTTCTGTACGAAATGAATTTATAGTATCAATTACCATCTTGCCAATATGCTGACTGTCTGCAGCAGATATGGTCTTCTGTATGCTGCACTCAGGTTGTCTGTATGTCGAAATAGCATTTCACCCAAGTGTACACCAAAAAGGAAGTCAAAAGATTTCATCTGTGAAGAAACTCCAATAATTCTGGCCTTTGTTTCAGTATCCCTCGCCAAATCAAGTGCTTCATCCCATGTTGACTGTAGGACAGAATGATACTGTCCAGGGAATCAGCCCTACAGTCCACCTAGTGGGACAAAGTACACTAATGCCTGCTGATGTAGTCATATCACTAGCTTGCTTCAAGTCTCGAAATAAACATTCACGCCTAGGTGAGAATTTAATTAACTTTGTGATTTCGTATGTCACATCAAGTGCATCTCGCATGAGCTTTGTCTGTTTTACTGAATCTAGATTAATAGAGTGTCCATAGCAGTTGGTAAAAACCGCACGGGGTTCCAGATCAAGGATCCTTTTTGCGACACCAGATTTTGCTCCCCTCATGGTACTAGCTCCATCATAGCACTGGCCCTGAAGCTTGCATAAGGGTAAATTCAGCCTAACCATGAATCCTCGTCAGTGTTTCAGCATCAATATGTGGAACTTGGTATAAGCCTATGAATTCTTCAAAAACCTCGAACCGTTCATTAACGTGACGGAAAACAATGGTTGCCTGCTCATTATTGGAAATGTCTGTTGCCTCATCGATCATAACAGTGAGGAAAAGGGTAAAGCTGTAATTTTTCTGAGAATATTATTAGCCATAACACCAAGAATGTCATTCTGAATTTGAAGTGAAGTACATTTGCAAGACTTGCGATTCATTCCACCATTTCAATCATTTCAGTATCATCTTGACCATTCATCTTCAGCAGTTGAAGAAAATTTCCATCTCCTTCATCCCCATCACCTCTCAGAGCTAACCCTTGTCTAGCCAAATATCGAATGCTAGACACAATCTTTAGAAGCATTTTGCGATTGTACTCTCTTTCTTTGGCATGTTGTTTTACAAGTTGCTTCCCAACATCCTTTGTCGTATATAGCTGGAATTATGATAACCACATCAACTACTTCTCGACGACAGTCACTTAGTTGATGTTTTTGGAATAAACTGGTTGCATTTTTCCAATTACTAAATCCTGTGGATGTCTGTAAAAATTTAGAAAACTATTGACAGAGCTGATGCAGCTTTAGAAGATCGCATTTTCCCATGTTTGAAGCCTGTCGCACAAGTGTGGCAGTAACCAACATCTTTTAACTCATCGTAGTGTAGAAATGGCCATTGCTTGAGCCAAGTGGATTGAAATGACCGACAAACAACACTATTCAGCCCAAAGGATCGCTTGGGGAATATAAAATTAGCAGGCTGGTGAGGAGCAGTAGGAAGTTCTGGGACCTCAGTGAAACTTGAAGGAGCAGCCATTCTAACAAGAGCACATGGTACAGCACATGGTACAGCACATGACCAGAATATTCTAATGACAGCTGGCATCCTAGTGATTGCATGCCAGCTGGCACATTAATTTACAAGCAATTAACAAGGCTGGCTGTTAATTAACTTGCATGCACAAACTTTGGGAGTGTATCATGACATTCTGAGAGTTTTTGATGCAGGCACTGGCTACTCTAAAAATTCAAACTCAAGATCAGCAAAATATTAATGCTGTATAGGCTCCTCCGGGTCTGTTACGATACTCTGGCAGTACAGATGCAACCTTTTGCTCCTATTGTTTACTTTTTGGAAACCATCCATGGAAGTGGTGTCCACTCAAATGTTTTCAGACGGTGGGGTTTCATAATTGGAAAAATGCCAAAGTTGAAAAATGGTGCTTTACCTAATCACAAAGTGAGCGAAGCACACCAAGTTGCAGCAATGAAAGCAATGGCATTTCTTGAAGTTAAAGCAGGTAGAGCAATAGACATTCAGTCTTCCTTGTCTAAGGCGCATGGGGAGGAAATAAAAAGAAATCAAGCCATTCTATTATCCATAATTGATATGGTTGTCATACTCGTACAGCGAAATGTTCCTTTTTGTGGGCATGGATGGAACAAATCATTAAAAAGGGAGGATGGCAACTTTGATTTCTTTATATATTGGAAATCTCAGTTTGATCCCACCTTAAGTGATCATCTTAAACATGCAAAGAGAAATGCCTCCTACTTGAGCCCAGATATACAAAATGAGCTAATACATTTGGCTGGTTTAGAAATAAGAGAAACTATTTTAGGAAGTGCAAGGTCTGCCAAATGGTTCTCAATATTAGCTGATGAGTGTACAGATGTGGCAATAAATGAGCAAATGGCAATGTGTATCCGGTTTATAGATGAGGAAATTAGCCAGCCTATTGTACGAGAAAAGTTTCTTGGTTTTGTTGAGCTGGAAAAACCTATTTCTGGAGCCTTTATAGATTTTATGAAGGATTGTGATCTTGATGTAAGTTATCTTTGTGGACAAGGATATGATGGAGCATCAGTTATGGCTGGCAAAGTTTCTGGTGTCCCTACTAGGATATCCCAAATCCAGCCTAAAGCTTTGTATCAACACTGTATGGCTCATAATCTAAATTTGGTCATATCATCTTCATATAGGAAATTAGGAATTTATTTGACTCAATAGGGAGTCTTACTTGGTTTCTGGGAGCTAGTGCTAAAAGGAAAGCAATAATGAATAGCTCTAGTGTCAGATGATATCTCTAGCCTTATAATTGAAGATAAAACTGATAATGAACAAGAACTACCTGTGAGTGATGCACTTAGTGAAAGGTTCACTGAGAAAGCAAGTCCCTAAGCTCTGTGCGACTAGGTGGTCAGCTCGTGTAACAACATTATCTAGTGTTATGTCAAATTATAAGGCAATTTGTCTTGCATTAGATGACATAGCTTCAGCATATTTGATAGTTGAGGAGGATCAACCGATGGTGAAAGCCACTCTGTTTGATGAACACATTAGAAACTATTCACATAACTCATGATTCCCTCCCCCTATATTTTAACGTGTTATGATCAATATTATTGCTGATGTTAGTAAGGCATAAAACCTAAAGCACTTCATCTCCCAATGGACTTCCACTTGGTCTAAGTGTACTGTCACTGTCGCAATAGTAAATTTAAATTTACTCCTCGGCTAAAAGCCCATCATCAGGAATAATTCTTGGTGAACATTAGAGCATCTTATCAAAACATTGATTAGCAAAGCTTTAGAATTTTTTAAGTCCTTATTTATTTGATGCCCTATGGGACAAAACTTGACCTCCTTGCATTGCTAGACAGAAATTCTCTAGAGCTATTGTCATAACACTATCACAGCTGAGGGCCTAATAGAGCAATGGGGAAGCAGTCAAGAGTTGTACATTCTACATTGCCTTACAAATTGTGAACTGCTGCTAGGTGGACCTCCCCGATGCCCTGTAATAATAGTAGTTTCTAAAGCAGGTTCCTTAAAGATGGGCACTAAGAGTGAGATCATTAAGCATTGCTTTCTGCAAGAATTCTTAGAGTGTTAAAGGGAAGACCATGCAGAAGGTGACAAGAACTAGTTGAATGATAGTTTGTACTCTTGACAAATTATATAATATTCAGTGTGCTCTCCATCATTAACACACCTCTCCTCTACACATTAATTACCTATGCTAATTAACCAATTCTCTCAGAGTGGCAGTACTTGTGTTTTTCTTACTGAGACTGATAATAATTTTTGGATCACAATGACAAAAATGGTGTCCCACCCACATAGCTAAAACAAGTTGATGAATTGAATAGCTATGTCAGAATAGAACTCGTATGCTGTCCTGCCAACTATTAACCATCCAACCCATTCCTGCATATCTGTGCAAACATTTTTCACTCTTACCTTTCCAGATCTGATGACATTTTCTCGATCTTTGTCTACACTATAACAAGTTGGTATGATTTAGTTTAGTTTAAGGCAGGTGGCCCGTCATGTTCTATACATGCATAGGTGGGCATAAAAATAGCTGGATACATCTTCACATACATACTCCGTTCAAAACAAAACAAATGTTTTTATCCAAGTCCTCTTCTGCTGTGATGTGCTCCACCGTCTGTTTCTGTTCACCGCAGTCGCAGGCAGCATTGGTAGCAAGGCCCCAGGTCTTCATAGAGGCCCCGAAACGTCCAAACCCAGTTCTGAGGCGATTGAGGGTCGTCCACTGCCTCCGGGGAAGGTTTAGGCCAGGTACCTCAAGGGGATCTTCAATGAAACGGTGTAATCTGGATGGTTCTTTTGCCGACCACTGGTCCCTCCATTTCATCCTGGTCCAGGCGGCCTTCGTCATGTCTGGCGGTGTGGCTAGAAGCTCGTGAGCATGCACAGCAAATGGGTGTCGGGACTTCAGTCGAGCGCGTCGAGGCCACTCAGTGACTACCTGGTGGAGGAGGTGGAGTTCACTCATCTGTGCCTTTTGGGAGAGGGCCAATGTGGCAGCTTCACGTCTGATGGCTGCTGGTGCGATACCAGCAAGGATGGGCAGCTGGCTGACCGGAGTGGCTCTTAGGCAGCCGGATATGGTCCGCAGGGCACTGTTGAGTGCGACGTCTAGCTTCTTGACATGAGGGCTTCGGCACCAGACAGGGGCGCAGTACTCCGCGGTAGAGAACACCAGGGCCTGTGTGGAGATCCTCAGGGTCTTGGTCGCAGCTCCCCAGGTAGTACCAGCCAAGCAACATATCAGCGCGATACGGGCGGTGGTTTTTGCCCTGACACTTTCCAGGTGTTGCCGAAACGTCAGCATTCGGTCAAGTTTCACTCCTAGGTATGTTGGGACGGACTGGAACTGCAGTCTGCTGTTGTTCACCAGGACATTTATTTCACACTTTGCTTCCTTGTTATTAAGATGGAACATGGATGACATCGTCTTGGCTATGCTGAGCTTGAGGCGCCAGTTCTCCAGGTATGTCGATAGGATCTTCATGTCGTCGGTGAGACCCTCTTCTGCTTCTTCCCAGGTTGGCTTGCTGAGTAGGATGGCCAGGTCATCCGCATAGCCGTACTTCCTAGACTGGATTGTGGGCAGGTCATGGATGTAGATATTGAATAGATCGGAGCCAGCACCGAACCTTGTGGTACGCCATTCTTTAGTTGTCTTACCCTGCTGCGTTGACCGTTGCTGGTGTGTAATTGGAATCCTCGGTTGCTAAGCAGCTCCATTATGAAACTCACCATGTGCTTGTCTGGGATGGTCTCCAGAAGCTTCATGTGTACTCCTTGCAACCAGACGGTGTCGTATGCAGCTGTGAGGTCCAGGAAAACAGCACCAGTCCTTCTTTCCATCTTGGAAGCTGTCCTCGATGTCTTGGCACAAGAGAGTCACCTGATCTGCTGTTGACTTACCCTTGCGGAAACCAGCTTGCTCCTTGGGCAGCTGAGGGTCAATCACTGGCTCGAGACGCGCATGGATGAGACGCTCCATGATCTTGTATGGAATGCAGAGAAGCGAGATGGGCCGATATCCTTTAGAGTCATCTGCTGGCTTGTTTGGCTTTGGCAAGGCAATCACCTTGGCGCGGTGCCAGATCTTTGGTAGCTTCGAGCAGCGGAAGCACACAGAGAGGAGCCATTCAGTTGCCTTCTTGCCTTGGTATTTAATGTACTCCGGGTGGATACTGTCAATGCCTGGTGCTTTACCTGTCTTTAGACGTTGGATGGCCAGTTCCATTTCCTGCATGCTGAAGTCACCTGAGAGGTTCGCGTCGCACCCGGGGGCCTGACTCAGCTCTTGGACTCTTGCAGATGTTGCTCTTGTGAAGTTTTTGTCCGCTTTGGGGAAACGGCTATTGCTCAGCAGCTGTGACGCGATGGAGTTTGCGGTGATAGGACACTGTGATGGCTTTGTAGACCTACCCGTCAGCTTGTTGATGACTTGCCAGGCCCGACGGCTTGAGTGCGTGAAGTCGACCACTTCCACAGTCTCTTTCCATCTCTGCTGGCGCTTCTCGTTCAACCTACAAAGGAGAATGGTCGCTGCATTGTCGCTGGCCTCGTTGGTATTGGCTTCTTTGTGGGTGAGAAAAAGGTCGTCGCATTCATCATCCCAGCAAGGAATGTAGGCCTTTCGGACGCCACGTGGTATGTTCTTCTTGGCGGCAGCCAGCAGCATCTTGCAGTGTGCATTGTAAGCACTGTGGATGTTGGCAGTGCTCGGGACCAGGAGACCATCAGTTGCGCAGTTTGTATCTTGCATGAAACCTTCCCAGTTGGCTTTACGGAAGTTCCATCTCATTGTAAGTCATGAGTAAGTGTGGTAGAAAATCCAAGTCCCCCTACTACACTTACTCTTGACTTACAATGTGATAGTGAATCACAATAGAGTGTTTTTAACAACGGCTTTAGTGAATACATAATTTGTGATGCCACCAAATGTCTATGAGCTGGTCCATCTACTTGGATCATTCTCAATGTGGTACATGTATCCTAGGGATTCACCTCTCTGTGGAAATATTACATTACATCACAATTTAGTTGGCCTCATCAGAGACTCTGTCCTTTTCCTTCTAGTATATACTGCAGGGACTTCATAGGAAGTGATGATTCAATATCACCCATATCTGTTTACTAAACTGCCATATCTGTTTAGTATGGGACAGTTTGAATTTCCACTTTCTGTTGTAGGGGAAGTTCACGTACTACTAGGAAAAGAAGGAAATATTAGCAAAATAAGAGATTATACTGGAACTGAACCCTTGCCTTTGTGTAGAGACCTGTTTCTTTATTTAGTGATAGTGAAGGAGATTATCATCTCCTAGCTTAAGCCAGAAAGAAAACCAAGATGGTCAATTTGGTCTTGCAGCATGGAAAGTGTTGCAAAGACATCGACCATGAAGCAGCTCTGGAAGAACCATGTGATGCACCTACTCTTTCAGTAGCCTTGAAATAACTGTTGCTTGATGACTTTAACACAGACCAATAGAGATGTGAGTGTGGAGAAAAAAATTCTTCTCCTGGCTCCTCTTAATTCTACCCAGATCAATCCTTCTCTTGAGTTCCTTATCCTAGACACCACTCTCATATGTAGCAGTATCCCTACACCTCTACTAATCAACTTTTCACCCTCTCATTCCCTGCCACACTCAACTCCTCTTGCTTCAGAAGAAACATCTTCACTAACCTTAAAACATCAAATTTATTAAACTTAACCCTCTCACCGTCAGAGATGCCATACGACGTTTTGCAGCCTAAAAACTCCAAGCTTCCTCTATGAGCAACAATTTTATACCATAAATTAGCTTATTTCGTACTCTATTTATTCACCAAATTTGAAGTCTGGGGATATAAGGTAACCAAGGTACAAAAATCTTGCCGCACAGTGAACATTTAAAAAATGGCGAGAAGGATCTCACTTGAAGATGTCATTTTAGCAGTTACTGGCGATGTGTTTGGCTTGTCTGAGGCTGAATCTAGCGAGGAAGAAGGTTAAGACATATATTCATACCTTGGCAAGGGTGCGGTAGACTGGGGAGTCTTTGAATCCTTGGCAGCTGAAGTCCGAGTTGAACCCGACGAAAAAGAGCTTAGCGCTACAGCTGAGTGTGGTAGTCAAGTGTCTGATGAGGAAGACGTTGACCAAGGAGGCTCTTATCAGGTTTGTGAATCAATATAGCTATATTTTTAGCCTGCATTTTTGTTACTTCCAAAGCAGCTTTAGCTATTTTTCCTGGGTAAATGGCGGGATTTATTTTAATTATGCTGTGAATTACTTGGTCAGGACTCGCACCTTTCTTATAACTATTGTGTTTTTTTCCCCACTCTGTACTTGCTTGTTCACGTCCATATGCTTACTATATTTCTCCATTTCATAGATCTTGATTGGATAAACTAAGGGATTCTTGACTGAGGGATTCTTCACTGAGGTTTCAGCCTTGGCTAGAAAATTTAAGTACTTCAATTTTCAAGCCAAGACCTTTATTAATTTTTTCCATTTGTAGATCTTGCTAATTGAAATATGCCCTGCTTTACAGTTTTGAAGAATTTTCCAGCCTAAACTCTTGTTGGAGTCAATAATCTTATTTTATTTTCTCCACCCTATACTCTTATACCACCCTATACCTCCATTAGGGCATCATCTCCGGTTGTGCTACCAGATCCCTCCCCATATGCTCGTGCAACTCCCTCCCAAGTTGAGGTTCAGCAAACACTTTCTCCTCTGTCTGGTCCTCACATTCCTCCATCATCTTGTGTGAGTTTTAAAATGTAAAATGTGTAGATTAGTTGTGTGAGTATGAGTGCAGCTTTTTGTGTGCGCAGTATCCCTCCCACCCTGCAACAATTGCCCAGCAAGGCACTATTCCTATGGGACAGACTGCTCGACCTCAGTCAGCCACAACCCCTGTAGGTTGGTCTTTTCCTCGGCTTGCTCGGTGCAGGTTACAGCCCCAGACCACTCGATCTAGTCCTGCTACCTCTTCTTCCTCTATTGCTGTTGTTGCTTCTTCCTCAAGTGTTGTTACTGCTTATTCCTCTAGTGTAGTTGCTGTTTCCACCTTGAGTTCTGTTTCATCCTCCAGCACTTCTTTGAGCACTTCAGCAAATGCACCAGCTGTCTCTTCACTCTCAACTCCAGTTGGAGGATGGAAGAAGGAAGAGCCAAGAAACCAGAACTATATCTATTCCCTTATACCTGGGCCAACCTCTCCTGAGGTAACTTCTTCAGCACCAGCGAGTGAGCTCTTTTTCCATTTTTTTACGGTTCATGTGTGGCAGTTGCTTGTCCAAGAAACAAACAGATATGCTGCGCACAGCAAGTACCCCCCATAGCTCGCTCCTGGAAAGATGTTGTAATTGATGAAATGAAAGCCTTTATTGGAATCCTCATCTACTGTACATGGGAATTTTGAGGCTTCCACGAGTTGAAATGTACTGGTCCACTCGAGAAAATCACATCCAGATCCTGGTATTTCTTCCATCATGCCGCTGACACACTTCTGCCAAATCTTTCGATTTTTCCATTTGGCAGACAATCACACAGCTCTACTCACTCAATGTAGACAAGATCCACTGTGTAAGATCTGACCCTTGCTGGACTTGGTTCTCCCTACTTTTAGGTCTGAGTATAACCTTCACCAACAGGTAGCCATTGATGAGATGATGATCCCTTTCAAGGGCCGCTTTGGATTCAAGCAATACATGAAGCAGAAGCCGATAAAGTGGGGTATCAAGTCCTTCATCTTTGCTGATTCTTTGAATGGCTATGTGGTGGATCTACAGATATACACTGGGAAGGGCATCACTCCCACTGTTGGGCCTGCTACTAACACTGATGTTGGCCTGTGCACAAGGGTGGTGTTGGAACTTATGAAGGGTCGGTACTTTCGTGGCCTTCAGCTATACACGAAAATTATTACACTAGTCCCACCCTCTACCTAACTCTGTACAACCGAGGAGTGAATGCCTGTGGCACTGCACGGCTCAACAGAAAACATTTCCCCAAAGAACTGACCACCAAACCAACTGTACAAAACAGAGGGCATTATGATTTCCTTTCTAATGGTCCTCTCCTGGCATCAGTGTGGGTAGACAAGAGGTCAATATACTTCTTGTCAACCTGTCACAGTGCAGAGCCACCTGCAACAGTCAAAAGGAGGAAGTTGGATGGTAGCCAGGAAGATGTTGTGTGTCCTCCTTGTCTTGTAGACTATCAGTCCTTTATGAGAGGAGTCGACCAAGGAGACGAAACTTACTACAATGCTGTAGGAGGAGTCTCAAATGGTGGAAAAGGATCTTTGCATTTATTTTGGAGTGTTCTTTGTTGAACAGTTCATCCTTGACACCCACGTTCGTCCAGTGGAGCATGCTGCATGTGGAAGACAGAAAAGAGACTCTCTGAAATTCCGCATGGCGAACTTATAGGAAGCTTTTGCTCTCGCTAACTGGCCGGGTCACCCACTCCTTTGAACACCAGCATCTTGACAGGTTGAATCGTGCTTGGTACTACAGTCCTTGTATGGTGGAAAGAAAGCGCAACTGTGTGGTTTGTTTGGCTGGTACAATCTCCACAGAAAAGGCATTCAGCACGAAAGTAGAGTGCAATGTACACACTGCAAGGTTCACCTTTGCATCCAGGAAGGGAGGAATTGATTCCAAGCCTACCACAATTTGGCTAACTCTGCTGAATCTCAGACTTTCGTGTTCCCCCCCTTTTTTGTGTGTTGTTTGTGTTGTGTGTTGTGTTTGTGTGCTTGTGTTTGTGTCTACACATTGTGTGTCCCACGTTGAAAAGTCATGACTGTTGCAGAGCAACATGATTGTCTGCACACGATGTGTAGTGTGTTGTGTGGCTGTGATGTGTGTGTGTGTGTGTATGTTGTATGTGTGTCGGTCAAAGTATAGCCATACCCCCTCATGGTGCTCGATGGTAACAAGGAACTTGTGGTAACAAGGAACTTGGCTAAATGGCTAGGTACTTATTATAATTGTAATAATTTATGTCTGTTGCAAAGAAACATGATTGTCCTCACACGATGTGTAGTCTGACTTGTTTGTGTTGGGCAAAGTATAGCCATACCTCCTCATGGTGCTCGAGTGTAACAGGGAACTTGTGGCTATATGGCTCGGAAGTTGTTATAATTATGTTCATTCTGTCAAATATAGCAAAATATTTATGTAAACAATGTATTCACCATTATAAGTAAAATCATGATAATTATATATAACATCATTGTATTTATTTATGTTTACAGCACTGGACACCAACGGCCACAGATTTGCCATACATCTAAATCATTATCAGAAGAATGACTTGACTGTACTTGTTTTGTGACTACAGCAGTGGTGGAGGACGATCTGGAGAACTAATTGCAGCAGTGCCAACAAAGATGAACTGCTTGTGCACTGTACACCACCTACAAGAAGGCAGGGCAGAAGAATTAGCCATGCCCAAAGCAAATGAATGCACATCACTCGCTTATCATTGTTGTATTTTATCCTGAATATACCAAAGTTGTCAGCAATAGCCTGGTAACAGGCACACGCAACTCTTCATGTAACTCTTCATGTTACACTTGTAAAATTATCATCATAATTATATGAGCCTGAAGTTACAACTAGAGAACTAGGACTCGAACTTCAATACTAAATAAACAAAACTTTGACCTTGTAGCTAGACTGTAATAGAGCTATCCCATCTGCTAAAGTCTGCCATACCTTTTGAACTGAAGCCAAGAAGTTCCACTCCATCGTTTTGAAAACGTGACGCTATGATTGAAAATGTGACGTCACGTACGCTTGACGTTGAGCTTGTTTTCCTTGTGTTCGAGAGGGTGTAGTGAAGTAGGCTAACAAAACCATGTATAACTTTACAAGGATATTAGATCAAGGTGCGGAGATCCAGAACCATTCTACTTCACATTTGTTTCTCTTCAACCTCATATCAATGATGGTAATATATATATATATATAAGACACATTCCGCTGATCAGGTCATAAATAAACATAATCAAAATCATATTTTGTGGTCATTGTGTGCCCCAAAACGTGACCACATTGTTTATCAACACTAAGCTATCCCATAATAATTATATGTTGCTAGAGACTTTAGTGCATTTCTGATTTTTTATCGATTTTTTATTGTACTAGGTCCATTTTTTCAAATTCTCCCAGGAATCTGACGGTGAGAGGGTTAATCACTATCTTGACCTACCTTGACCACCACGCTCTACACACACACACACAGCCATCACATTTTCCTGTCATTTGTCCTCATGCTTCCCTCACCCCACACCCCCAAACAACTAATCACACTTAAGTCTTTAGCTGAGTTTGATCCTTCAGATTCTAGTTGGGCATGTTCTGCTTGGCCAACAGATGCTTATGACTGGCTGAAGTCCACATACACAAAGAGAGCTTTACTAATTTTTCACCACCTTACCTGATGTCACAACTGAACAAACACAAGGCAAACTAAATAAAAGCTCAATCAAGAGATGGAGAGAAAGACAGCCATGGAAATTGAGCAAGCCACTCATAATTACATCTCCCAAATCATTTTTTTTTGAAATCGATATTCGTACATTTTCAGATCTCCGTCAAGTTCTTGTACTTAATATCTTTTAGATGACATGAAAGTAAGTCCATGAAATGTCGCTTATCAATATTTTTCAGAGTACTGACTGAATTCTTACTTGGGTGTGTAAATCAACTGATACTGAACAATAATCTTCCAGCACATTTTCTGATTCAGCAACATAAACTTGACTGTAGAGATCTACAGGTCTTGAAGTGTAACACTTGGCTAATTCAACCCAGTTCCATCACTATCCTCTCTCTCTTCCTTTTTTCTTATCTTATCTTCATCTGCAGAATCTAGTGCTTCAATACTTGATCATGCCACTTCCTGTATATTTTCTTAGTGCACAATCCAATCATTCACCTCGCTAAAAAGCTAGTAAATAATATTCAAAAACATACTATTGTCATAGCCATGCGATGTTTCTTCGTGGTCACAAAGTCAATTATACCTCTCAATGACCACCTAGGAATTTGCCTCTTCCATCTCACCAGTCAATCTTCTAGGAATCTCAACTTGCCTGGTGACACCTAACTCTAACATTGGACTGGCAATGGATCATTGCTCACATGTACTTACAATCCATACATGTTCTATTTTGTGTTTGTTCTCTCTCTCTCTCTCTCCTGAATTAGCACTCGCAAAAATCTCGACCATCTTCCAGAAGTCTGTCAAAGACTGTCTATCTGCCCTTGTCTTGTATCATCCCTTCCTGACCTGGTACTATTCTCCTTTAGTTCACCATACAATTTAAAAAAACACTCATCTTTAATTTTGTTTTACTAGTTATCCATTGTTCTCTCTTGGCTCCTTTCAAACCTTCACATCAACACTCATCCCAACCAGTATTCCTTCCTTTTTAACGAGTCGTCAACTTCTCTCTTCTCCACATTTACCCTAGCTGTACCTTTCCACTCTTGCAACGAAGACTACAAACCCCTTTTCCTGATCCAACCTCTTGACTTCTTCATCAGTTATCCCAACAGAACTTTTGTGTTACAACACCTCTCAAGAACCTTCACATCCATCAATCCTTCCTCGAGCTCTTTATGTCCTTAAACACATGCCCACCTCACTCTGCACTTATCCTTCACCTCGTATACTCTGTTCATCTTATTCAATGGACCAATTGCCACTATAGCAGATGTCTTACCAGTCGATAGTAGCAAATCAAAGTTCCGGCAAAACACTTGCTCTTCCCTGGAAGAATGCCCGAAAACAAAACCTCCTTCATCTGGGTGTAGTCAAGCTTTTTAGTTGCCCCTAGGCTAGCCATCCCCATCTTATGCACATCAGCAAAAATACAGATCAGCAATTTTTTGGCAAATCGAGAATGACCAGGATCACCTCTCAGCACCTCTCAGCTCTTACTATGTTAGGGGTGTGCTGCAGTAAACTACTCTGTAGTGCTGTGATTTGCATAATTCCATTTGGTTAACCTCTGTATGTAGCTGGGATTATCTCATTTTGTTTACCGAGTGTTATCGAAATTGCTCACACTTGACTTGGAGTAATCTTAAGCATAGCCAGTGTAAATTTAAAAGTACTCATAAGAGATAATAAAGAGATTAGAATGAACCACACTACCATTGACCATTACCGGACTCCCAGCTCAAACTGTGTCACGGTAAAATACTGGGTCTCTGACAGTTCTCGAATAACCTACAGCCAATGAACTGCAGCATTTATCCTCCTCACCATAGTGGGTGAGACTGCTATGGAACATCATGGTAGTGATTATATCCATAAAGAAGAGATTATGTCACCAGCCAACCATTATGCCACTGCTCAATCTGGTGGCGACAGACATCCTGGTGTTAAAGAGTTGTTTGCCAATTGTCACAGTGGCTGGTATTGCTGTAGAATACATCTTTGGAAGTGCCGACATTATGTGTTGTCAGGTCTGCAAAATATCATTTTAATTATTCCAGTGACCTTATTTATGGATTATCTTTTTGTTATTGCTTTGATCTCCATTGACAGATTTCAATAGATACATGGCTTAAGTAAAATTCTACTTTAAATATTTCAGGAATTACATATAATAGTATGCCTTCCTTTACAAGGTAGAAGTTTCACCACCTGTTTGATATTCTTCTTAGCTATGTAGATCACAGATATTGCAGACCGCAACACTAACTTATTTGCTCTCAATTAAATGAGCATTATAGTGCTCTTAAAGAACTGTGATGTTTCTGTTTCTGGACCGATTAAAATAAACAAGACAAGAGCTATACTCAACATGGCTGTGACAGCAATACTCACTAATATCCATCGTGTGATGGCTTTTCCTTCATAATGGAGAGGTTTGAAGATGATTAGATGATATTCTCTTTCTGAGTGAAGTATCCCTACACCCTATCCTATAGAGACCATCCTGATCAGTGATGCGAGAGAACTGCTGAAGAACATGCTACCTTCTTAAGAAAAGAAAAGATGACTTTGCTATAAATGTGGAAAGAACTCACTCCTACCTTAACTGCTGCATATCAACAGAATTATTTGATAAAAATCACTGCAGTTGTAGTGTCCTGTTTCAATTGATTGATGCTGCAGTGTTAGCTTAAATATTCCTACATCAAGTGAGCATATTTGATAGTTGAGGAGGATCAACTGATGGTGAAAGCCTCTATGTTTGATGGACACATTTGTAACTATTCACCTAACTCATCATTCCCCCCACCCACCACATGTTTTAACTTCCTGTGATGAATATTAGTGTTGTATGTTAGTAAGGAATGTGAGGTATCAATTAAAGAATTAAGTAGTAATTCACTCCTTGATGTTTTTGCTCAATTCTCCAGCCATTATCAGGAATGTTTCCTGATGAAAGCTAGAATATGACTGTAGTCTTGGCTTCTTGTTCATCCTATCTCTGGTTGACTTTTCAGACATCTGGTAAGGGCGTTTACAACAAGCATTCAACATGCAACCCATTCTCACTGCAGTGTACAGCCATGATAGTCTACCATTGAATTTCTGGGCATTTACTCTACCAATCTTTTTACTATGACAACCATTTCAGATTTACGTAAGCCTGTATTATTTAAGGGTGTGTGACCCATTCTCATGTTTTACGGTCGTAAACATACTGTATAGATAGATACCTATATACATACACATGGCATACATGTCGATACCAAGTTTTCCATCCAACTTCCCACTAAAGACTCACACTGCTCACCAATTAACAATTTTGCATTGAGAGGATAATGAAGAAAACGCAAGAGAATTCTTAAATAGGAACCACTGTTCCTATTTATTTCAGTCTAATCGAATTACTATTGGAAGGCAATTACCTAGTTTACTAGTAATGAATGCAAGGTACTAAGTGGCAAGCAAAGAAACAAAAAAACTAGAGCATTTTGATGAACTGAGTAGCCATGCCCACCCACCTTTCTTGTCAGCCATGAATCCCATTATCACCTGCATGAGCAGCGAATTAAATATTTCTTCTCTATTCATTGGTTGTCCTTCCAATATATATTTGCCAACTATGTAGCCAGTCCTCTCTATCCGTAGAATATGGAAGAATGTGTTTACCAAGCTTTATAACCACAGTTTCTGGATCATTACAGGTCTATCCATTTCTACAGCTACAATATTTGTGATAGATTGGATAGCTATGTCAGGATTAAACAAACTTGAGCATCCTTTCCCGTTAGCTATTATCCATGCATCCAATTCTCAGTTTTCTTTCCTTCCATTTTCTTGATATTTCTCTTCTCTATATAATAACATTTCTTTAAATTTGCTCTTCAAAGTTTCAGTTATTTTAGTTGATTATTGAAGTTGTTATATTCTATATGTCAACTGAGAGGTTATTGCGAATTTCACTTTACATTAATGACCATTCCTGGTTTACGTAAGCCTGTTTTGTTTATTTAAGGTGGAGACACATTCATATTTTTGCTTGTGAATACACGATGGATACATAGATACATAAGTAGTAAATACACATCTATATGCCATATCTATATGCCATGCATGGCAATACAGAGTTTTCCAACTAACAAGTCAATGTACAAGTCACTGGTCATAAACACTGTGGAGTTATTAGTGAGCAAAGTAGGCTATCGGTGGGGGAATATGAATGAAAATCTTGGTTCTGCCATGCAAGGCATATATATCTGCATTAACCATAATTATGCTGATATATGAAATAATTTGATCAAGTAAATCAGGAATGGTCATGAGGGACATCAGGTTAAATGAATAAATAATGACTTAAAAATCCAACAGCTTTGCTAATCAATGTTTCAGGTAGATGCTCTACTGTTCACCAGGAATTATTCCTTATGATGGCTAGAGCATCTAGCAGAAACATCCGAGGAGTAAATATAGGTTTACTATGCGGCAGTAATAATACTATAGACCAAGTGGAATCCATTGGGAAATAAAGTGCTATAGCTTGTTTTTTTGGTTTTTGTGCGTTGCCTTTCTTACTAGCATTCAACACTAATATTGATCATAACAAATTAAAATTAGGGGTGGGGTGAATCATGAGTTATGTGAATTAGTTACAAATGTGTCCATCTAAAACAGTGGCTTTCACCATCGCTTGATCCTACTCAATTATCAAATATGCTCACTTAATGTAGGACTGCTTTAACCCTCTTTAGGTAACACTGCATCATCAATCTATTGGAACAGGACACAACAACTGCAGTGATTTTTAACACATACTTCTGTATATATACAGCAGTGGGAGTACGAGTGAGTTCGTTCCACATTTATAGCCCTTTCTTTTCTTAAGAAGGCCACATGTGTTCAGCGGCTCTCTCACATCACTGATCAGGGTGGTCTCTAGGATAGGGCGTATGGCTACGTGACTCAGAAAGAGAACTTCAACCATAGAGACATTGCTTAGGGGCAATTCTACCTTAAATATTTCAGCGAGAATATATAGCAGTATTTTAGAAAACCATGCTATAGCATTTGAGAGAAGCAGGCCACCAAAGACACGGAACAAATGAAGCTGTTTCTTGTGACTTTCCTCTCTGACTCATTTGTTCATGTCCTGAATGTATGTCTTCCTTTTGTCTATACAAGGTAGTGATTCCACACCTGTCTGATATTCTTCTGAACAATGTAGATCACACAGATATTGCAGACAGTAATTACAGTGAGAGCCATGCAGCAAACAATAGTCACAACTATTATGTAGCTTTTCTTTTCTCCATTAAATTAGCAATATAGCGATCCTGCATAGAACTGTGATGTTTCTGGACTGATCAAAATGTACAAGCCAATAGCAATGCTCATCATGTCTGTGAAATCAATACTCACTAACGTCCATCATTTGATAGCCTTTTCTTCATAATGAAGAGGTTTGAAGATGAATAGAAAAATGGTCCTCTAACTGGAAGGATGCGAGCTCAAGATTCTTGTAAAGTTTTAAAATAGCAGAAGCTATATTATTAGCTAGTCTTAAAATAATCATCTTGATGGTGTTCGAGCATTGAATGTGGGAGATATGTTAAACCAGGCACGCAAAGAAGAGAAGAAACTGAAAGGGCAAATGTTGGTGACTATTCTTGAGAATGTGTTGTTTCTTGATAGACTAGGATTAGCTTTCAGAAGACACAATGGGAAGGATAGCAATATCATTCAACTATTGAAATTTAGAAGTTATGATCAGCAGGCAAGTCTACATCATGAATATTATTCTATATAGCTAGGAGTATAATGCTACATAGCTAGGAGTATAATGCTACATAGCTATATAGGAGTATAATGCTACATAGCTAGGACTATAATGCTATATAGCTAGTGGGATAATGCTACATAGCTAAGACTATAATGCTACATAGCTAGGAGTATAATGATCTACATAGCTAGGAGTAATGAATATTATTGTTATGGATTCCCAACCATAGTGGACCCCCACAACTCAATTAATATGTATTCAGAGTAATTAGAATGCACACACTAAGTGCTAAGACACCAGACTTAGTTATACATAATTATAAGGTCCAGTATGGCTGGTAGCCTATTTAAGGGAGCAAGCCAAGGAGCACGGTTAGAGAGAGTCTAGTCATAAACTATAAGAGTTTTCATTATATTCCTTTCCTATTTCCCTGAGAATGTGTTGTTTCTTGATCTTAGCCCACTACCATTCCCTGACCCCTAAAAATCATTCTACGTAGCTAGGAGTATTGTGATACAGAGCTAGGAGTGTAATGAATATTATTCTACATAGCTAGGATATTATTCTACATAGCTAGGTGTATAAACATAGCTAGGAGTATAATCTACATAGCTAGGAGTATAATGAACATATTTCTATATTAATGAATATTGTTCTACATAGCTAGAAATATAATGCATATTATTCTACATAGCTAGGAGTATAAACATAGCTAGGAGTATAATATCTACATAGCTAGGAGTATAATGAACATAGTTCTATAATTATATAGCTAGGAGTATAATCATATCTAGGAGTATAATGAATATAGTTCTACATAGCTAGGAGTATATTCCAACTAGCTAGGAGTACAATGAATATAGTTCTACATAGCTAAGAGTATAATGAATGCTATTTTGAGTAAAGCTGTGTTTTAGGGTATTCTTGATTGGCTTGAAAAGAACCAAATGTACAAGTCCACATATCCAAAATGAAATTTTGCATGTGATGTCACTTCATGAGGTCATCAAATGTATTCAGCAGGTTACTATTAGTACTATTATGGTAGATGAATGTGGAGATGTGTCCAACAAGGAGAAGTTGGTAATATGCTTTAGGAATGTCAGACCAGATCTTGAAGTTCATGAAGACTTTGTAGGCTTGTATCACTGCCCAGATATAACTGCCAATACTATAGTGCATTATAAATGATACCTTTTTGAGGTAGTCTATCGCGTTGTTGTGGACAATGTTAAGATGGTAGTATATAGTGTGGCAGGAAAATGTATGAAATCAGTTGTATATATGAAGACGATTTTTAGTGAAAGATGAACTTCTTGCACAGCTCCAGACATTTTGTCTCGATTTTAAGGTTGACCTTCTAATGCATATTATCTTGTCCACATGATAAAAAGCATTCCAGGTGCAGAGATAAGCTTTTACTCTTAAATTGTTCAAGCTGTTGGTTACTTCAGCAACCAATGCAGTTAGTGAACACTCATCTTCAGCTATGCATGAATGAAAAAACATACATGGAAGTCCAAAATTTATAGTAAAATTGTTTTTGCATTATTGCAAATTGATGTGGGTGTGCATAATGAGTTGTTTCAACAGTGGGAGTGGTTACATGTATTGCAGGTGGTTTGTGTGTTGTTTTCTACCAATCCCAGATCCATTGCTACTCCTCTGTATTACCAAAATAATACTTTGAGTTGTTAGACTAACAGTGGCTAGAGCTATAAAAACTGCGTCTGAAAAGGCACGACCACAACCAGATGAAACAGAAAATAGTAGAGGCTTTTGTTTTGGGAAGGAATTCTTTTGTGAAAAGAATGTTCTCTACCTCTTTGCCTCTGATCTTTGATGCGCTACTATCAACTGATAAGACATCCATCGTTGTGGTAATTGCTCCATTGATTATAATAAATAAATGGCGATTAACGGTAAAATACACGAGGTCAACGATAAATATGGCACAAGGTGGGAAGAACTCAGAGGAAGGTCCAAGTTGGATTGGATGTGAATCTTTTCGGGGGAGTGGTCAACAAGGTTGCATTTGGGATATGAGGAATAAGACTAGAGGTTGAATGAGGAAAAATGGGTTTGTAGTCACTGCTAGATTGGAAAATGATAAGTTAGGAAAAATGTGGAGAAGAAAGGAGTTAGCGACTAGGGTAAACGGGAAGGAACACTTGTTGGGGTGTGTATTGACTTGAAGATTTGGAAGGAGCCATGAAGGAGAACAATGGATAACTAATAAAAGCGTTTTTTTAGGAATAATATATTTTTGAATGTGAGGTAAAAGAGTATTGGGGCAGAAAAGAGATGGTACAGGATTACTGGACACTAATACGTATACCACCATAGTACAGTTGCTGATGAAGGATAAAGCGACTTGAATCTAGGGAGAAACCTGGCATCTGGATTAACTTTAACCTAGTGGAAAGCCACTCGTTGGTAGTATAGTGTGGAGAAGTTAGAAAAATAAGTTGAATGCAAGCAGAGAAGAATTGAAGTTTTGGGAGGAAGTTAAACCTGTTGGGAGAAGTTGAGGCAGAAATATTATGGACAAGGTGATCAAGGATTTAGGACAATGTAAGGTGGTGAATAATGGAAAGCACTAATGGTGATGAAGTTGCGGGCAACAATAAGGGTATGGAAGACGACATGGTTGGTAGGTGTTCTCAGCATGAGAGAGGAGATAGATAACAGGAAGGAGGCTGTCCATCCCTGTTGGAATGAGCCTTCAATGGAAGCAAAGGTAGAAGGAGAATATTTTCAGGAAGTATAAATAAACGAGTGTGAAAGCCATTCTAGAGAAGATGGCACAAATGATGGATAGTGAGTCAGGTGGTGTAGAGGGTGGATCAGCAGTACCAGGATTGGCAGGTAAAGAGTTTCCAGCAAATCAATCCATCAGACAAGGCACATAAAGGAGATAATTTATGTGGTAAAGGTAGGCAGGTATAGGGAGAAGTGACGGGAATAAAACTGGAAACCAGGAGGAAGAGCCAAATGGAAACACATGCACACCGCAACCTGGTAGATATGGGCTGCAGTGGAAGACCCTCGAGACAACACAGAGGGAGGTTCAGGAGAAAAAAGGGTGATTAAGGGAAGGAGCACCAAGATTTGAGTCATCCTTCAGGAGTAGTGGGAGGAACTGAGCTGGAAGGGGGAAGTGGAGGACCAATGATTGGCAACATTATGGAAAAATTCAAATCAGGAATCTCAAGCTCAGCACAAACTTAAAGTGGACAAGTTTGCTGTTTATCAAAATGGTCATTCCCAGTTCCAAATTATTTATATAGGAGATCTGTTATCTCTTATATTCCACCTCCATGTTCTATGTCTTGAGTACTGTCATAAGACTCCAAGTGTCCCAATAACTTCCAATAACTATTTGTTTTGTTTTTAACATGATAATTGGTAAAAGATCATCTATGCAATAAACACACTTGCATGGATGCAATATTGAGCCTAGATGAGTTGATTTACCAGCTGCTGGCAAAGAAGTGAACAATCATTTTTAATGAAGCTTACTCTTGTGGCATAGTTGAGAGCATAGACCTTCACAAAACCAGGCCGACTACTTTTGATGTATCAATGTGCATTGGGAATACAGTAGAACTATTCATTTCCCCTATTTCAAAATGGCAGACATCAACTTCCACTCCTCTCCCACTCCTCCACCCCAACCACCAAAAATACAACTTATATCTCATAGTTTCAGCCAGTATTAAGTTTTAAGACTCCCAGTGTGCCTCAAACAATTTGCAAGGACAGCAATTTGGCAGACAAATTTTGAAAAAATTAAACATCAAGGATTAACTTTTCTGCCTGATTTTCCCAATGGAATAATTTGGATACAGAGGTCCATTCATAATTGCCTTAGAACCAGAAGACTTCAGATGCTCCAATGCATATCCTTACTAAACATCCTATTACTCAATTGTGGAATAAAGTGGTTGGTGAGTATCACTGTTTGGTGACTTCATCAATGGTGCAATCAAGGTCATGCAAGTGCTGTATTTTAACCTGCAGTTATGCTGTTTGATTTGTGGAGTTCTACCTCCTGTGAGAATGTCAATAAGTTCAAAGGAGGCTTGTAGCTTATACTCTACCAAAACACCTGCTATTCCTGGGAAAATGTCATTAACTTCAAAGGAGGGTTGTAACTGCACTCCTACCAAAACATCTTGTTTTTTTGTTGGTGGGGTTTTCCTGTGCAGCTGTAATGAAGTCCTTGAAGGAGGTTGTATCTGAGTCTATATGGTTCCAGTAAACAACAGCAACAAGACATGGTATGTGATGGTGTGCAACAATAAACAAGTTAGAAACTGTTTAAATGCCCTGGAGACCCTCAAGCTCTGACTTTGTGTAGTCCTCCTCCACCCAACTCTAAATAATGCACAGAAACTACAAAAAACCCCAAAAAATGAAACATCTAAAGTATTAAGTTCTTGGATCAGAAAGGAAACAAGACTCCACCCATAGAGAACACAACCACTTGCATGCCCCTTTACCTTTTAAAATTGGGTGCTACTTTTAAGAGTATAATGATTGTTGTATATTATTAAATTGGTTGTGGTCTACTTGAGTAGAGTCTTTTTCCTTTCTATTTAACAGGACAATGTATATATATATAAACTCTGTTTGTTATAATTATGTATTTGTGTGTGTATGCATAATAAACATAGTAAAGTGTGACAATGTTATAATGAGTTAGAGCAGAGAAGTGCCTGCAGTATAATGAGGGATAATGGGCGCTCAATAGGTACACCCTTAAAATTAAGCCACACCCAATTAAGCTACTGTCCCACAAGTTACACTGTGTCAAGAGTCCTTGGCACATTAGCTACTGACCACTCATCACATTATGTGCTGTAATATTTAAAGGGACTATTCAGTAATGAGGCATGCAAAGTGGGTGGGTGGATGAGGGTTAGGGTGAATATATAAACCCATCTCATCCCAATACATTACTGAAGCAGAGGGTGCATTAACAAGTCTCTTTAGATGTGTAGCTATAGCATGAAGCCAGGAGCTCCAACTAAATACAAATCAAGCCTTGAAGCAACAGGGCTATTTCAACTTTCTCTCATCCTAATCAACCTAATAAAAAGTTTAGCTTTCCTTAAAGACTATTTGGCAGTAGAGGAGAAAAGAGAAAATTTAAACCTGCTTGTTTGAAGAATAGCCATGGTGGGATTACGAAGAAAACAATGGATTTGTACTTTTATTGAGCTGCACAGCTTTGAACAAATATACATCAGGTAACAGAAAGCAGGAGAGCAGCAGTAGAGAGTCAGAGAAAGAGAAAAGAGATGACCCAACCAGAAAAATGTAAGCTAAAGATTCATGTAAACACAGCTATAATTATTGTTAACTAGTCTTATAACTGAAAGCAGAAGGCATAAAATAATCAATTTGATGATGCTCGAGCAGTCAATGGATCAAACTAGAATGTCAGAGATATGTTAGACCAGGCACGCAAAGAAGAGAAGAAACTTAATGGGCAGATGTTGAAGACTATTCTTGAGAATGTGCTGTTTTAAGTAGACAAGGATTAACCTTCACACATTTGGAAGGAGAGCAATTTCATTCAGCTATATTGAAACTGAGATGTTGTGAAAGCTGGCAAGTCTACATAGCTAGGAGTATAATGAATATTATTTTGACTAGACCGGAATTCTTGATTGAAGAAAAAAGAAGATAGACAAATCTACAAGTCCAGAAATGAAAAATGAAATTTGGCAATGATGTCACTTCATGAGGTCATCAAATGTATTCAGCAGGATGACTAATAGTACTGTTATGGTGGATGAATGTGGTGATGTGTCAAACAAGGAGCAGTTCATAGTATGCTTTAGGTATATATGTCAGTCCAGATCCTAAAGATCAAGAAGACTTTGTAGGCTTATATCACTGCTACAATAGTGCATATTGTAAAGGATACTTTATCTATCTATACTTTATCTATTTGATCCTTTCCATAAAGTAAACCAGGAATGGTCGCGATAGTGAAGAGAAGGACCGAGAAATTGACAAGGTAGAGGAAAGAAAATTGGCTGTACAGGAAAGTGTGAATGGCTTGCATGGTTAATAGCTGAATGCTCAATTTTCATTCTGAAGTAGCATCAACATGTTCTTACTATGAAGGTGTGATAGACATGTTGAGAATAAACCATGCTGTGAGCTCTTAAACATATGACTAAAGTTGAGTAAGTCACTTGATAAACACCAGTGCACAACTAGTTCAAGAATATTGCTTTGCCCTGCAGTGGTAACTGTACATACACGCTCAATTCTGTTAGGCGTCAATGCTTGAGTTCGTCCATACTAAACTACTTGCTAATTGGTGAGCTTTCATCTTTGTGTAGGTGTAGGACTGGACTAATAGCACCTGCTTAGCTACAGCTACTTTTAGGCTACAGCTTTGACTTGGAACTCAAGCCATGCTGAAAGAGCACATACTGGTAGGTAGAGTGGGTATACCTCAGGTGGGGTTGTTATATGTTATAAGCTTGGTTTGTTATTGTTCTTGTACAGGCATGCAGAACCGGAGATAAATATATATTAAAGCAGACTGGATTATTGTTTTACTAGAAATTAATACATGTAGGCAGGGGCAGATCTAGGTTATTATGATAGGAGGGGGTTGTTTATAAGCTCTCCCCACAAAATACACCCAAAACCACACCCTTTAATTAAATGTCTTATTAGCACATCATTTTTTTTTCAATCACAGGTAAGTACAATTGTAAACATTTAATCAAACAAAGAAGCATTAAAGAGTCTTCTCGGATATGTCCTTACAAATTTTTGACAGATTTCTTCAGTTGTAACTCCTTCGCCATGGTGAATAGCAATCACTGACAAGTCGGATAAATGGTCGTCAGTCATTGTTGATCGTAAACAGGTTTTGAGCCTTCTCAATAAGGAAAATGACCTCTCCACTTCAGCACTCGTAATTGGTAAGGTACATGCAATTATAAGAAGCTGGTGGATGTTGGGAAATGAGTCCTTGTCGCAAGCACCAAGAGCTAAAAGTAAATTGTCAGGAAGTGTACCACCTTGGATCTCTTTGTTATGCCAAAGTCGTTTCCATCTTTCTAGCTCATTACAGAGAGATTTAGGGAAAGGAAGATCGTGTTCCCAATGTAACAAACTTGCTAAGTTCAAATCAGCATTATTAACAGAAGGTATGAGGCAGAGAAGCCCTTGAATATACTTTTTATCGGATGTAAATCTTTCACTCATCTGACTAAGGAAAGAATCTAAGAGAGGAATAGCTATAGTTCTCTTATAGAACTCTTCAGGACTATCGCTAGGAGTATTACTCCTATTCCTTTGAAGACTAGTTTTCCTAGGAATACTAGCAGATGATCCCACACTGTCAGCAAGTTTAAGAATCTCTTCATACCATTTGCCGAAAATTGTACTGATGTTTGTTCTGGTGAATTTGATACTCTCAATGACAGTCCCTACCATTTTGTGAGCATCAAGAATATCTTGGTCTCTCTTTTGCAACTTAGAAGCTAAAACCTTGACTTCATCAAGGACATTTTTCGTTGCAATGAAAACAGCTATGGTCTGAAAAGAACAAAGGGAAGATTTCAACCCTTGTGCTTTTACTTTTGTTTCTTTATCCCACTTCCAGTTCTCATCATCTTCAAGCAGAGCTGGATGATCATCTGGTGACAGAATGGCATCCAATAGAGTAACAAGGCACTCATATAGCTCATGAAAAACGTCGAAACATATGTGGCGTTCTACCCAGCGTATTTTGCATAATCCAGGAAGTTTAGAATGGGATGATTCTGGCATGTATGCTTTAACTGTATGCTCAAAAAAGCGTTGCCGCTTAGGACTTTTGTTCAGAAACAAGAATGATTCATTTATTACACCAATAAGATTTCTCACTTCTTGAAGTCTACAAGAAGCAGCAATAGAAAGGTTCAGACAATGAGAGAAGCAATGTGTATAAATAGCTGAAGGAGAAATTTTTTTAATCTGTGCTTGGACTCCAGCTTTCTCAGAAGCCATTACTGCAGCTCCATCGTAAGCCTGGCCACAGATTTTAGATGGGTCTAAATTCACTGAGGGATGTGAAAGAGATTCCAAGATTTTTTTAGCTATAGTGGGAGCATTTGCTCTTTCAAGACTAACAAAATTGATTAGGCACTCCTTTATTTTTGGTGTTTGTGGTGCAGACAAGTCTACATAACGAAGGCACACAGAAAGGATCTCTTGATTTGCATGTGGGTCGGTGACCTCATCTGCTATGATAGTGAATGGAAGATTATTCACTTTCAAAGGGTCACACAATTTCTCTCTCACTTTGTTGGCATAGATGTGAATCAGCTGATTTTGAATGTTCTTGCTGGTGTATTTAGCATTTTTGCTAGCAAGATTAAGATGCTGTTGTAAAGTGCTATTTCCTTTAGCCAAGAGTTGCAACGTGGCTATAAAGTTTATTCTGTTCATGGTTTCATCCGAAAAGTCAACTTTATCTTCTCCTCTGTGTCCTCTGAATGGTAAGCCTTGCTTAGCTAAAAACTGAACACAATTAACTATGTGACGCAGAATCTCTCTGTTTTCTTCTGCTTGTTCTTGTTTCACTTTTGTGAGATGTGAGTCAACTCTGGCATCAGGAGTGAAGTAGTTTGTTTTGAAACAATCAGCTCTTTCTGTAGCATGCTAATGCATGACAGTCCGCTCATGATGCAAAAGAATGCCATCCTTACGCAGTGCTTTCGTATATGGCTTCTGATAGGAGGATAGCACCAACACTCCGGGTATTGTACCTGCGCCGCCACCTCTTTGTCTGTTTGGAGGCTCTGGGAACAGAATACAATAAGAACAAATTCCTCCTTCAAGTTTCCTACTATAGCAAAGCCAAGGAAATTGGTTGAGCCAGTGCATCTGAAACGAAACTGTCCAGGTTTTACCCTGCTTGGTGACTGGATGAGACTGAAGGGCTTCAGATGCTGATGGTCTGAAATGTGATGACAGATACTGGAACCGCTTTGAGTCAGGAATGCTACTAGCCAAGTGCCTTAGGTTATCCAATGAACCATGTGCATCTTTCACAACTATTCCTAAGTCTAGTGTATAACCAGCTACCATGTTGTCATTACCTTCATCTTCTCTACACTTAACTATAGAGGTCTGATCAGGTTCAATGCATATCCTCTTGCTCACTGGTGATTCTTGAGTAAACTCGCCAGATCTGAAATTTGCCAGTTAATAATATTAAACCAAATAATCACATTATAATCTAGTTATTTACCTCTTTAACAGGTTTTTTAATGTCTTTTGCTTGGAGTCTTTCAATCCACTATACTTAGCCATAGCTAGATAGCTTGCCAGAGGCCAGAGTTCAGCTCATGTGACCCAGAGAGCAAGAGTTCAGCTCATGTGACCAAGAGAGTAAAAGGTAACACATCTTTTGATGTACACACCTGTGGTTTTAGCTGCAACAAGGTTAATTAAGTGACAGATCTGGATTTGCCATTTTGGTGCCTCATTTACCTCATTAAAAGAAGCTATAATGTGGAAATCATACTCTTTAACTGAATTTCATTAGTGTCCATTATTATTGTAGTATTCAAATGGAATTTTATTACTATTATTATCCTCATCATTATTATCGTAGTATTGTCCAAAAGGGGGGGGGTTGCAACCCCCTCAACCCCCCCCCCTAGATCCGCCCCTGATGTAGGTCAGTAAGGCTTTAAATATAAACACTAGCATTATATGTTTCATACACTAGTCATATTGGACTGATTGGCATACTTACCTGGACAGCTTCTTACACTTTCCTCCCTAGGCATATCTACAGGGTTTGGGTACCTAATGCATATCAAAACACAGTGCACTACTTTGGGGGTACTTATCAATTTTTTTTGGGGGGGGGGAGGGGGGAAATACTTCCACATGAGGGGGAAACCCCTAGGATACAGGTACCACACTGAAAGATTCAAATAGATGGACCAGCTCATAAACATTTGGTGGCATCACAAATTATGTCTACATTAAAGTTGTTGTTAAAAATACTCTATTGTGATTCACTTTCATGTTGTAAGTCATGGGTAAGTGAGGTAGTAGGACTTGGATAAAAACATTTGTTTTGTATTGAATAGAATATGTATGTGTGGATGTATGTATCCATCTATCTTTTATGTTCACCCATGCATGTATAGAACATGACAGGACACCTGCCTTAAACTAAACTAGGTCACACCAACTTGTCATAGTGTAGACAAAGATCGAGAAAATGCCAGCAGATCTGGAAATGCAAGAGTGAAAAATGGCTGCTGCACAGACAAGCAGGAATGAGTTGATGGTTAATAGTTGACAGGACAGGATACTAGAGTTCTATTCTGACATAGCTGTTCAATTCATCAACTTGTTTTAGCTATGTAGGTGAGATACCATAATTATTTGTTACAGTGATGCTGAAAATATTTTGAGTCTCAGTAAGATACACACAAGTACTGCTGTTCTGTATGGAGAGAGGGAACTGGCTACATAATTGGATATATGCATAGTTAATAGAGGAGAGGTGTGCTAATGATGGATATATTATAAAATTCATCAAGTGTGCAAACTATCATTGAACTATTTCTGGTCAATTCCGCATGGTCTGTTTGGTACTGTGAGAATTATTGCAGAAAGCAACGCTTATGATCTAACTCTTAGTGCCCATCTTTATGGAACCTGCTTTAGAATCTACTATTATTATAGGACATCTGGGAGTTCAACTGTGCACCAGTTCAGAATTTGTAAGGCAATGTAGAACGTCAATTGTCCCATGAGGCATCATGTTATATGAATAAATAATGACTTGAAAATTCTACTGCTTTGCTAATCAATGTTTCAGCTAGATGCTCTACTCCAGCATCTAGCCGAAACATCGAGGAGATTAACTATTGCCACAGCTAGGCCAAGCTGGAGTCCATTGGTGGATGAAGTGCTTTAGGTTTTTATGCCTTGCATTCCTTATTAACATCAGCACTAATATTGAACATAACAAGTTAAAATATAGGGGGAGGGAATCGTGAATAGTTTAAAATGTGTTCATAAACAGCGTGGCTTTCGTCATCGGTTGATCCTCTTCAACTATCAAATATGCTCACTTGATGTAGGACTGCTTGAACTCTCTTTAGGTAACACTGCAGCATCAATCAATTGGAACAGGACACTACAACTGCAGTGATATTTATCACATACTTCTGTAGTTATGCAGCAGTGGGAGTGGTTAGCAAAGTCATCCTTTTTCTTACGAAGGCCACATGTAAGCATGTTCTTCAGTGGCTCTCTCACATCACTGATCAGGATGGTCTCTAGGATAGGATGTATGGCTACTTGACTCAGAAAGAGAACTTCAGCAATAGAGACATAGCTTAGGGGCAATTCTACCATACATATTTCAGGGAGTACATACAGCAGTATTTTAGGAAACCATGTTAGAGTATTTGAGAGAAGCAGGCCACCAAAGACACGGAACAAATGAAGCTGTTTCTTGTGACGTTCATCTCTGACTCTTTTGTTCATCTCCTGAATGTATGCCTTCCTTTTGTCTATATTAGGTAGTGATTTCCACACCTCTTTGATATTCTTCTGAACTATGTAGATCACACAGATATTGCAGACAGTGATTACAATGAGCGCTATGCAGCAAACAGTAACCACAACTATTATGTAACCTTTTTTTTCTGCATTAAATGAGCAATATAGTAATTCTGCATAGAACTGTGATGTTTCTGGGCTGATCAAAATGTACAAGCCAATAGCAATACTCAGCATGGCTGTGGAAGCAATACTCACTAATGTCCATCGTTTGTTGGCTTTTCCTTCATAATGGAGAGGTTTGAAGATGAATAGAAATCTGTCAATGGATATCAAAGCAATGACAAAAAGAGAATCCATAAATAGGACCACTGGAAAGAAGAATAAAATTTTGCAGATCTGACAACGCATAACGTCTGTGCTTCCAAAGATATATTCTCCAGCAATACCAGCCACTGAGACAATTGGCAAAGAAGTCATTATCACCAGGATGTCTGTCACCACCAGGTTGAGCAGCAGCATAATGGTTGGCTGGTGATACAACTTCTTCTTTATGGCTATAATCACTACCATGACGTTCCATGGCAGTCCCACCACTATGATTAGGAGCGTAAACGCCGCAGCCACTTTTCTGTAGGTTATTCCATAACTGGCTGAGGCCCAGTATTCTATCGTGACACTGTTTGAGCTGGGACTTCTGCAGAGGTCAAAGGTAGTGTTGTTCATTCTCTTTTCTCTAGCGGGACTGTGCGGTTACACCGACTATAATACGCTAATAAAGATCGCGCGTGAAATAAAACGCGGTCAAAATCATCTACTGCTTTGACGCAAAGGGCTTATATATAATATACCCAGCCTACCGGTTGTCTACCCAAACCAACAGGCTAAGTGCGCGGAAGTGCTACGGCAGTGGAATAGCAAGAAGTGGGGGGCACTCAATCGCCTCCCCAATATTTTCCACTGGTTATTCACCCTTCAAATCAGGCCAAACACCCCAATCAAGCCTTAGTCAGCTAATGAACTCACAAATCACACATTCCTTCCTATATACGAAATTTCTATAATTAGCTACAAGTCACATTTTGACATTCTGTGCTGTAACTGAGGGACTTCAGTAATATACGTGAAGAGGGAGGAGGCAAATATCATCCCATCCCCACACATTACAGAAGCAGAAGGTGCATTAACAAGCTTGTGTTATTATCTTTTTACATACCATATCCCCAAGCCATGTGCAGCATGAAGCCAGGTGCTGACTAAATACAAATCAAGCCTTGAAGCAGTAAGGCTACTTCAACTAGCTCTTGTCCAAGTCAACCTAAAAAGTTGAATATTATTCTAGGAGTATAATGAACATTAAGCTAGAAGTATAATGGTAGCTAGGAGTATAATGAATAATATTGTCGGGGATCCCGAACAATAGTGGACTCAACTCAAGAACACAAGTTAATATGGATGGAACTAGATTCAGAGTAATTAGGATGCACATGCAATGTGCTATCATATTTGCCTACTTAGTCAGAGTAATACAAACACTAAGTGCTAATGACACCAGACTAAGTTGTACATATCTAAGGTCTTGAATGGGACTTTGGCTGGCAGCCTATTTAAGGGAGCCTGCCAAGAGGCCCGGTCAGAGCCAGACTAGTCGTTAATTATAAGAGTCTTCATTATATTCCTCTCCTATTTCTGTGAGAACATACCATCTTATCCCGCTACCATTCCCTAGCATCTAACAATTATTCTATATAGCTAAGAATATAATTATCTACAAAGCTAGAAGTATAATGAATAGGAGTATAATGAATCCTATTTTGAGTAAAGCTGTGTTTTAGGGTATTCTTGATTGGAAAGACATATACAAGTCCAGATATCCAAAATGAAATTTTGCAGTGATGTCACTTCAAGAGGTCATCAAATGTATTCAGCAGGATGACTATTAGTACTGTTATGGTGGCTGAATGTGTAGATGTGTTCAACAAGGAGAAGTTGGTAATATGCTTTAGGCATGTCAGACCAGATCTTGAAGTTCAGGAAGACTTTGTATGCTTATAACACTGCCCAGATATAACTGCCGTAATTATAAAGGATACCTTATTGAGGTTTAATCTTAGTCTATCGCATTGTTGTGGACAATGTTAAGATGGTGCTAGTGGCGGGGAAGTGAATGAAATCAGTTGAATATACGAAGAAGATTTATTGAAAGATGAACTTCTTGCACAGCTCCAGATGTTTTGTCTCGATTTCAAGGTTGACCTTCTAATGCATATTACCTTGTCATGATGAAAAGCATGCCATGTGCAGAGGAAGCTTTTACTCTCAAGCTGTTGGTTGTTCCAGCAACCAATGCAGTTAGTGAACACTCATCTTCAGCCATGCATGCCATGCATAAAAACATAGTTATTCTATAGCAACCAGTGTAGTTAGATAGCAATTAGTGTAGTTAATGAACACTCATCTTCAGCCATGCATGTGACGGAGGAAAAACTTACATTTGGAAGTCCAACATTTTAGTGAAATTGTTTGCATGATTGCAAATTGATGTGGGTGTGCATAATGAGTGGTTTCAAGAGTGGGAGTGGTTACATATATTGGGTGTGATTTGGGTGTTGTTTTCCACCAATCTCAGATCCATTGCTACTCCTCTGTATTGCAAAAATAATACTTTGGGTTGTTAGACTAACAGTGGCTAGAGCTATAAATACTGCCACTGAAAAGGCTCGACCACAGCCCAATGAAACCTGAGAAACTGAAAATTGTAGAGGCTTTTGTTTGGGGAAGGATGTGTTTGGCGTTATTTTGTGAAAAATGTGTACTCTACCTGTTTGCCTCTGATCTTTGATGCGCTACTATCAACTAATAGGGCATCCATCGTTGTGGTAATTGCTCCATTGATTATAAAAAATTATGATAATAAAATGGCGGTTAATGGCGAGGTGAACGCTAAATATGGTACGAGGTAGAGAGAACTTAGAGGAAGGACCAAGTTGGATTGGATGTGAAGGTTTTTGAGGAGTAGTCACCAAAGTTGCATTTGGGATCTGAAGAATAAGTCTAGAGGTTGAGTGAGGGGAAATGGGTTTGTAGTTACTGCTATAATATAGAGTGGAAAATGAGAAAATGTGGAAAAGAAAGAAGTTAGTGACTGGGGTAAATGGGAAGGAATACTTGTGGAGATGTGTATTGGCTTGAAGATTTGTAAGGAGCCATGAAGGAGAACAATGGATAACTAATTTAAAAAGGATGAATGTGAGGTAAAATAAAAGAGAATATTGGGTCAGAAAAGAGATGGTACAGGATTACTGGACATTAATACGTATACCACCACACTACAGCTACTGATAAAGGATAAAGCGACTGGAACGTAGGGAGAAACCTGGCATCTGGATTAACTTTAATGTAATGGAGCCACGAATGGTGGCAGCACTGATAATCATATTGCTAAGTGTGGAGGAGGAGGTAGAAAAACAAGTTGAATGCAAGCAGAGAAGAATTGAAGTTTTGGGAGGAAGTTAAACCTGTTGGGAGAAGTTGAGGTAGAGATATTATGGACTAGGTGATAAAGGACATAGGACGAGGTAATGGCGATGAAGTTGTTGGCAACAATAAGGGTATGGAAGACCACATGGTTGGTAGCTGTTCTCAGCCTGAGAGAGGAGATAGATAACAGGAAGGAGACTGTCCATCCCTGTTGGAATGAGCCTTCAATGGAAGCAAAGGTAGAAGGAGAATATTTTCAGGATTAGCAAAGAAGGAGGCCATTCTAGAGAAGATGGCACAAATTATGGAGAGTGAGTCTTTGGGTGTATGTTGGTGAATGCGCCAATTGTATTACAGTGTTTACCTGTTGAGATGCTGCAATGGGAACTGAGAATTATTACATTTTACTTGTCTTTGTTACATATTGCATATCACATTTTACCGTTGTCATCCCAACGAGGTCTTAACATTAGCATACACGACATGTGTGATTTATAACATTTACACAAGGGAAAACCCAGTATAATTGGTAAATGATAGTCTATGCAATAAAAACACTTGTATGGATGCGATATTGAGCCTAGATGAGTTGATTCACCGGCTGCTGTAGTTTTCACTGCAAAGAAGTGAACAATCATTTTTAATGAAACTTACTCTTGTGGCACATTTGACAGCATAGACCTTCACAAAACCAGATCGACTACTTTTGATCCATGTATCGGGAATACAGTAGAACTCCCTTCGTTTTCCCTATTTTAATGGCAGACGTCAATTCCACTCCTCTCCTCCCTGCTCCCCTCCCCCAACCACCAAAACAACTCTTTTCTCATGGTTTCAGCCAGTGTGCCTCAAACAATTTGTAAGGACAGCAAATTGGCAGAAAATTAATTTAATCATCAAGGATTACCTCGTTTTCCCTATGGAATAACTTGCATACAGAGGTCCATTCATAATTGCCTTAGAACCAGAAGATTTCAGATGCTCCAATGCATATCCTCTATGCACCCTATTACTCAATTGTGGAATAAAGTGGTTGGCGAGTATATATCACTGTTTGGTAACTTCATCAATGGTGCAATCAAGGTCAGGCAAGTGCTGTATTATAACCTGCAGTTATACTGTTTGATTTGTGGAGTTCTAGCTCCTGTGAGAATGTCAATAAGTTCAAAGGAAGCTTGTAGCTTTTGCTATACCAAAACATCTGCTAATCCTGGGAAAATGTCATAAACTTCAAAGCAGGCTTGTAGCTGTACTACTACCAATACATCTGTTTTTGGGGTGAAGTTCTCCTGCGCAGCTGTAATCAAATCCTTGAAGGAGGTTGTAATTGACTCTATAATGGTTCCAGTCAACACGGGCAACAAGACAGGGCACGTGCCAGTGTGCAACAATAAACAAGTTAGAAGCCCTGGATACACTCAAGCTCTGACTGCACAAAAACAACGGGAGGGAAACTGAAAAACAAATCTATTGGATTGACTTGTTGAGACAGAAAGGAAACAAGACTCCACCCATAGAGACCACATCACTTGTATGACCCTTTACCTTTTAAAATTGGGTACTAGATTTAAGAGAATAATTAAATTTGTTGTGGTCTACATGAATAGAGTTTCCCTCCCTCTATTTATCATGTCAATGTATGTATATATATATAAACTCTGTTTGTTATAATATGTATATGTGTTTGTATGCATAATAAACATAGTAAAGTGTGACAATGTTATAATGAGTTAGCTCTGGATTTATCGTGAGCAGTTTCTTCTTGAAAGTGGCAGCTTGAAATAATATTTATAGAAAACAATCAAGACAAAAATGTTTTACTTATAATTACAATAACCTTCTCGATGGTCATTTGAAATTAAATTATTTGATCAATTCATTGCTACAGCGCCATGACGAAAGCCTCTATTTGAGGCTCAAAAAGTCCACACGTCTCCACTGCCATGGGTACAAAACAGTAAGCCAAGCCCAGGTGGGTATACACATTCTTTAAACTCTCTGCCTGTGCTCTGCCACTGCATCTAGTTATTTAGTAATACTCCCAGAACTCACTTAAAGATGTTTTTCTTGACCTTCGGAACGAATTTCTGCATGTTCTCCATCTTGCATTACAAATACGCCACGATCACATTCTCTGCCGCTACTGTTAGAAAGTAGAATATGGAAGGATGGTTGCTAGATGTGACAATGAAAATTGTGTACATCAATGTTTCCATTTTGAGAGCTTTGCCTAGATGGCACTCTCCAGATTGTCACAAACAAACCAAAAAACATATAAATTATTTGATTTCAAAAAGGTGTAACAGAATTATAATACATTTACTATGAATCTAATGTGGTAGGTATATTGTGAGTATTATGTGTACTAACCAAAGGTCGAGTATGGCTAACAGAATATTTCATCTATTACCTATGACCCTTTCTATATGAGTTCACACATTTGCTATCATTCATGTATGTGCGACTTCAACTGTAGGTTGCTACTTTCCATAATGTGAAGGGTGGAATTGATACAGGATAGACCTAGATACTAATCCCTTATCTGGCAGTGTTGTATCTCCAGATTATAATAAGCTCATCACTCACTCTACTTCCCCACACATCTGAAATGAAACTAACACTTCCTCGAGTGGTGATGCCAATATTTGATGCTGTTCTGGTATTTGTAGGAGGAGTACGTCAGTCCTCTGCTAACAGATCGGTGATGAAAATTTCGAATGATTGATTACAATACAATTAGATGGTGCTTTTTGAAATCCCACATGTAGATTTCTCATAAAACCTCTCTCTCTGGCCATGCAAACAAAAAGTTCAACTGTCCCATCAATACTTCTAAAATACCATCAAATACACATGAATGCCAAATTTATATCATAGGTCTTGTCCTGAAATTGTCATAATTGCAATAATGTAAGCATTAACTGCTGGACAGAGTTAGTGAGACCGTGCAAACAAGATAGGGTTTATGTCAGTTTTGGAAGAATATAGTTAGTTATTCCTGTGAAGAATACATGCTTTCTCATTATTATCTTTGAAAGACTCATTTCCGGTTCATTCTATTCTCCTATGTGGTCAACATTATCCTGTGCACACTTCCTTTTTGAATTCCTAAACTTCATTTCTTAACTTCTCATTGTCTTCTACAAACTCATGTGATCTAATGGCTGTCTAACAATGGTTTTAGTAGGTTCCTTCATATACATATGGAGTGGTTGCTCTTGAAGTAATTTGCTAAAAAAAAATTTTTTTTTAGAGCGTGTAATAAATGTCAAAAATGAAAGATGTGTAAATTGGCCATCATTAGTTCCATAGTTCCATCTCAACTACCCTCTGGTATCAGTTTGCATGTACAGCAGGTTCTGGTACTCCACCAAGATGAATCTATATAGGTGCCTAGTCAGGATTTTTATCATCATGGAGTTGGCTTGCCTGGTAAGTAGACATGACAGCACTAAAAAGTGTCTCGAGTAAAGATAAATGTTTTCAGTTGGTATAAAGTCAGCTCGATGTCTTCTTGATAACCATAAATATTTTAACCTCTTATTCAACTTGTGACTTGTGTGTATTCACGCACCGATGAGTAACTATGACTGGTAATTGATAAAAACTGAATGCCTCTGTCTCTATCAGATAACTGTGTTGTATTGTCCTCCAACATGGTGCCCAGGAAATAAAATGTCACTCGTGATGTCACATGCAATAAACGATAGGACTTTTGTTTTTCCCCTTTCTCGATCATACCTTTACTCTCCATCAATGCCTTGCTCCATTACTAACGGTAGTCTTCAATGGCTAGAGACTAACTAAATAATTAATGAATTGATTAGTCACCAATACAATAATTACATAGACAGAAATGCACGAATACAATTTCATGGACAGAAATGCACCAATACAATTATACAAACAGAAATGCAATTACATAGACACTGTTTTATTCTTCCTGGAGATGATATTTTAGGGGGTGAATATTCTTAGCTTGTGCAGAACTTCAACATTACGACGTACTATAAATAGTAACAACACAATATTTTGATGGTGGCATAAAAACAAGTTGATTGAAGTTGGAAAGGCAAAAAAGTCTCGATGAATGTGATGAACATGAATGTAGTTAACATGATACTTGTGATTGGCTGGTTTATGGTGAGATGTTCTGCAGAGGACAGAGTTCAAACCGATGAAGCGTTGAACTAACAATTAGGTGGATAAGCCAAATACTTTATAATCCTCCAAAGTAAAGTAACATTCTCCTTGTGCATGCGCATACAAGAAAGGGGAGGGGGATGTGCCGGAAAAGGGAGATATGAATTAGACATACTTGTGCATATTTTTTATTTGGAGTCATATTTTCTAATATTTTTATCCTACTCATTTACTGACAGATTGAGGGTTCCCACCCTATGCTGAAGATAACTCATCTTCCTACCCAAACTACTCCAGGTATTGAGGAAATTGGAAGTTAGACTTTCAAATTAAGGAAGAGAAAATGTCTCGCAACACATTTTAATGGACGAGCACCCTCTCTCCCTCCCAGTAAACATCTGAGATTTTATCTAAACTAACATTTCTCTTACAGACTTGTCTGTGTTTCTTTTTCCTCAACAGATGGTGGGGATAGCAACTCGACCAGGGGGGAGAACAGGGTTTTGTGCCTGCAGACTATGCCCCCTGGCCATGCCAACCCCCTTTCCCCCTGTTGTAACTGCTCTTTCAATTACAACTGCATAGCTCAGTCTCAATTGCTATAATTATTCTCCTATAGTAGCTGCAAATCCAGACATTTAGAGCTCAAGTAGCCTCACTAGCCAGACAATAGCTGGAACTTTCTTCATTGCTTGAATGTAAAAACAACAAATTACAGGTTGGCTGACCTCCACTGAAGAAGAATACAAATGCTATGTTGCACTAGGATTGCATGAGGTTTACTGTAAAGATATCCATTCAGGAGTGCCTCCTTTCTCAAAGGTGAAGGATTCAGAGTGTTTCCCAGTAGGCATGGTTTTCTATGAAGCCTTCCTCAGCAAGAAAAGCTTCCAGTATAGGCATGAGATTGCCTATGTATCCTTCCTCAGCAAGAAAAGCTTCCGGTAGGCATGGTTGTCTATGAAGCCTTTCTCAGCAAGAAAAGCTTCCAGTAGGCATGGTTGTCTATGAAGCCTTCCTCAGCAAGAAAAGCTTCCAGTAGACATGGTTGTCTATGTAGCCTTCCTTAGCAAAAAACCGTTCCAGAAACAGTCGACTCTGCCAGAAAAAGTTCTTCATTAATGAAGGTTGCGATTAGTGTTTGTATTTCCACCAAAAATAATTGTCCTACCAAAACTCGCATCATTAATAACCTTTGAATAGTAACTATCCTTATAATAATAATCACAGGTGGATTGGTCTGAAATAGTACGTGGCCACTCCTATAAATATACGGTAGATAAGAAAATGTGTGCACTGCAACTTCCAAAAATATGAAGTACGGAAGTTGCAAGTTCTCAGAAGTAAACACAATTATGCAGTTCGGGATTACTCTATTATTAATAGATTTCATGCAATAGTTGAAAAATAAAAAAATGTGTTTAGCATTAATGTGTATGTTGTAGCTAGCAAACTGTAGGGTTAGCATTCATGTGTATGCATGTATGTATGTACCTAGCAAGCTGTAGGGTTAGTATTCATGTGTATGTGTTTAGCTAGCAAGCTGTAGGGTTAGCATTCATGTCTGTGTGTATATATAGCTAGCAAGCTGCATGGTTGGCATTAATGTTTATATGTGTATCCAGCAAGCTGCAGGGTTAGCATTCATGTGTGTGTGTGTATATAGCTAGCAAACTGTGGGGTTAGCATTCATGTGTGTGTGTATATATAGCTTGCAGCTGTAGGGTTAGCATTCATGTGTATCTGGATAGCTAGAAAGCTGTAGGATTAGCATTCATGTGTATGTATGTACCTATGGTTAGCATTCATGTGTATGTGTGTATATAGCTAGCAAGCTATAGGGTTAGCATTCATGTGTAAGTGTCTAGCTAGCAAGCTATAGGATTAGCATTCATGTGTGTGTGCAAGATACAGGGTTAGCATTCATGTGTATGTGTATAGATAGCAAGCTGTAGGGTTAGCATTCATGTGTGTGTGTGTGTGTAGCTATATAGCAAGCTTAGGGTTAGTATTCATGTGTATGTGTGTAGCTAGCAACTGTAGGATTAGCATTCATGTGTGTGTGTGTGTGTGTGTGTGTGTAGCTATATAGCAAGCTACAGGGTTAACATTCATGTGTATGTGTATAGCTAGCAAGCTGTAGGTTCAGCATTAATGATGTGTGTACATAGCTAGCAAACTGTATTGTTTCCTAGGCCTCCCCTGAGTTGTTGCTCATTATCAGAGCCTGAGGTTATCATAGCACATCGAATATGAAGTCCAAAAGTGGACACGATGATGCCAAGCTATCATCTTCCCTTCCCTCACATGCTAGAGCAGTGGATTATATCAAAGTTGTGAAATAACTGATTAAGAAATGAAAGTTACACAGCAGGTTGGTGTGCCTTTCTCTGCTCTGCTTGTAGCTTAGCTTGAAGACATCCCCACCTATGCCACAGCTCCTTACAACCTTTCCATGCATCAGCAGCAAGATAGAATGCCACGTGGAATATAAAACTGTTCATGGATAACACAAACAAATAATATATTAACACAGAGTTCTAGTTTCCCAAATTTTAGTGTTGTAACCAATAAACTAGCCATTCATTAAAGGAATATTATAACAACAACAACAACAACAACAACAACTAAACAAATGTGTTTTGGAGATCACACTCTGCATGTTTTTTGGTAGGTTTAGGTGTCCAACTTGTCCACTTTGTTTCAATTTACCAAATATTGAATAAGATTCCTTACGTGTTCATGAGTGCATATGTTCTTGTAGAACAGTGACTAGATCATGATGACTTATCCTCAAGATAAGTTTGCTATACAAAAAAACCCCTTTAATCTTGATTCCTGAACCAATACAGAATATAGCTCATATCTCACTTTGGCAGCTCTTTAATATCACAAACTATGTCTCCAGCCATTTTTGCCCCCAAAAACACTTCGAGCCTTGAATCATTCGCAAAGGAGCAAACCAACAGCCGTAAAAACCTTAAGCTATGAATATCCATTCTTAATCTAGCAACATCCATCATATACATTGTGTCAAACTTGTCAAACTTTACTAGATTCAGCACTAATCCATTTATCTTTGCAGCCATACGTACATAAATTAGTAAAGGGTTGTCATCATATCGAGTCTATATAGGTTGACCCAGTCAGCAAGCAGCTGCTCATTTTCATTTTTAATCTTTTTTTACCCTAATGTTTAATTGACCACAGATATAATCTGTGATTGGATAGCAAAATATCATTCCACATTTCAAAATGGTGGAGGCCAAAAGCATATACCAAAAAATCAAAGCACGATTCCGTCCCAAAAAATATTAAAAAACTTTCAATATAGAACCATTCATTATATTATTACTACTGGAGAAAATTATCTAATGCATTGCAGTGACTAATAAAGGCAAAAATATATAGGGTCGATAATACAATAACCACGGTCATGCGTGTGATATAAAGTCTAGCTTAGGTGATTCATGGCAGCAGCAGTCTCAAAGAAGTAATCACTTGGTTGACTTACAAGCTTACTTTTATGACAGTAGTTAATAACACAGACTTTCAACAAAGCCAGATAGCTAATTATAATGCATATACCATCTTATCCCGCTACCATTCCCTAGCATCTAACAATTATTCTATATAGCTAAGAATATAATTATCTACAGAGCTAGAAGTATAATGAATAGGAGTATAATGAATCCTATTTTGAGTAAAGCTGTGTTTTAGGGTATTCTTGATTGGAAAGACATATACAAGTCCAGATATCCAAAATGAAATTTTGCAGTGATGTCACTTCAAGAGGTCATCAAATGTATTCAGCAGGATGACTATTAGTACTGTTATGGTGGCTGAATGTGTAGATGTGTTCAACAAGGAGAAGTTGGTAATATGCTTTAAGCATGTCAGACCAGATCTTGAAGTTCAGGAAGACTTTGTATGCTTATAACACTGCCCAGATATAACTGCCGTAATTATAAAGGATACCTTATTGAGGTTTAATCTTAGTCTATCGCATTGTTGTGGACAATGTTAAGATGGTGCTAGTGGTGGGGAAGTGAATGAAATCAGTTGAATATACGAAGAAGATTTATTGAAAGATGAACTTCTTGCACAGCTCCAGATGTTTTGTCTCGATTTCAAGGTTGACCTTCTAATGCATATTACCTTGTCATGATGAAAAGCATGCCATGTGCAGAGGAAGCTTTTACTCTCAAGCTGTTGGTTGTTCCAGCAACCAATGCAGTTTAGTGAACACTCATCTTCAGCCATGCATGCCATGCATAAAAACATAGTTATTCTATAGCAACCAGTGTAGTTAGATAGCAATTAATGTAGTTAATGAACACTCATCTTCAGCCATGCATGTGACGGAGGAAAAACTTACATTTGGAAGTCCAACATTTTAGTAAAATTGTTTGCATGATTGCAAATTGATGTGGGTGTGCATAATGAGTGGTTTCAAGAGTGGGAGTGGTTACATATATTGGGTGTGATTTGGGTGTTGTTTTCCACCAATCTCAGATCCATTGCTACTCCTCTGTATTGCAAAAATAATACTTTGGGTTGTTAGACTAACAGTGGCTAGAGCTGCTACTGAAAAGGCTCGACCAACGACCACAGCCCAATGAAACCTGAGAAACAGAAAATTGTAGAGGCTTTTGTTTGGGGAAGGATGTGTTTGGCATTATTTTGTGAAAAATGTGTTCTCTACCTGTTTGCCTCTGATCTTTGATGCGCTACTATCAACTAATAGGGCATCCATCGTTGTGGTAATTGCTCCATTGATTATAAAAAATTATGATAAAAAATGGCGGTTAATGGCGAGGTGAACGCTAAATATGGCACGAGGTAGAGAGAACTTAGAGGAAGGACCAAGTTGGATTGGATGTGAAGGTTTTTGAGGAGTAGTCACCAAAGTTGCATTTGGGATCTGAAGAATAAGTCTAGAGGTTGAGTGAGGGGAAATGGGTTTGTAGTTACTGCTATAATATAGAGTGGAAAATGAGAAATGTGGAAAAGAAAGAAGTTTGTGACTAGGGTAAATGGGAAGGAATACTTGTGGAGATGTGTATTGGCTTGAAGATTTGTAAGGAGCCATGAAGGAGAACAATGGATAACTAATTTAAAAAGGATGAATGTGAGGTAAAATAAAAGAGAATATTGGGGCAGAAAAGAGATGGTACAGGATTACTGGACATTGATACGTATACCACTACACTACAGCTACTGATGAAGGATAAAGCGACTGGAACGTAGGGAGAAACCTGGCATCTGGATTAACTTTAATGTAATGGAGCCACGAATGGTGGCAGCACTGATAATCATATTGCTAAGTGTGGAGGAGGAGTTAGAAAAACAAGTTGAATGCAAGCAGAGAAGAATTGAAGTTTTGGGAGGAAGTTAAACCTGTTGGGAGAAGTTGAGGTAGAGATATTATGGACTAGGTGATAAAGGACATAGGACGAGGTAAGGTGGTGAATAATGGAAAGCACTAATGGCGATGAAGTTGTTGGCAACAATAAGGGTATGGAAGACCACATGGTTGGTAGCTGTTCTCAGCCTGAGAGAGGATATAGATAACAGGAAGGAGACTGTCCATCCCTGTTGGAATGAGCCTTCAATGGAAGCAAAGGTAGAAGGAGAATATTTTCAGGAATTATTAGCAAACAAGGAGGCCATTCTAGAGAAGATGGCACAAATTATGGAGAGTGAGTCTTTGGGTGTATGTTGGTGTATGCTGTAACAGAGCCAATTGTATTACAGTGTTTACCTGTTGAGATGCTGCAATGGGAACTGAGAATTATTACCTTTTTCTTGTCTTTGTTACATATCGCATATCACATTTTACCGTTGTCATCCCAACGAGGTCTTAACATTAGCATACACGACATGTGTGATTTATAACATTTACACAAGGGAAAACCCAGTCTTACATTACATCACAGTTTAGATATTCAGAGTGTAGCCTTATCAGTGACTCCAAGAGTTCCAGTAACTTCCAATGATTATTTGTTTTGTAATAATTGCTAAATGATAGTCTATGCAATAAAAACACTTGTATGGATGCGATATTGAGCCTAGATGAGTTGATTCACCGGCTGCTGTAGTTTTCACTGCAAAGAAGTGAACAATCATTTTTAATGAAACTTACTCATGTGGCACATTTGACAGCATAGACCTTCACAAAACCAGACCGACTACTTTTGATCCATGTATCGGGAATACAGTAGAACTCCCTCCTATATTCGTTTTCCCCATTTTAATGGCAGACGTCAATTCCACTCCTCTCCTCCCTGCTCCCCTCCCCCAACCACCAAAACAACTAATTTCTCATGGTTTCAGCCAGTGTGCCTCAAACAATTTGTAAGGACAACAAATTGGCAGAAATTTTTTTTTTTTTTAATCATCAAGGATTACCTCGTTTTCCCTATGGAATAACTTGCATACAGAGGTCCATTCATAATTGCCTTAGAACCAGAAGATTTCAGATGCTCCAATGCATATCCTCTATGCACCCTATTATATACTCAATTGTGGAATAAAGTGGTTGGCGAGTATATATCACTGTTTGGTAACTTCATCAATGGTGCAATCAAGGTCAGGCAAGTGCTGTATTATAACCTGCAGTTATACTGTTTGATTTGTGGAGTTCTAGCTCCTGTGAGAATGTCAATAAGTTCAAAGGAAGCTTGTAGCTTTTGCTATACCAAAACATCTGCTAATCCTGGGAAAATGTCATAAACTTCAAAGCAGGCTTGTAGCTGTACTACTACCAATACATCTGTTTTTGGGGTGAAGTTCTCCTGCGCAGCTGTAATCAAATCCTTGAAGGAGGTTGTAATTGACTCTATAATGGTTCCAGTCAACACGGGCAACAAGACAGGGCACGTGCCAGTGTGCAACAATAAACAAGTTAGAAGCCCTGGATACACTCAAGCTCTGACTGCACAAAAACAACGGGAGGGAAACTGAAACAACAAATCTATTGGATTGACTTGTTGAGACAGAAAGGAAACAAGACTCCACCCATAGAGACCACATCACTTGTATGACCCTTTACCTTTTAAAATTGGGTACTAGATTTAAGAGAATAATTAAATTTGTTGTGGTCTACATGAATAGAGTTTCCCTCCCTCTATTTATCATGTCAATGTATGTATATATATATAAACTCTGTTTGTTATAATATGTATATGTGTTTGTATGCATAATAAACATAGTAAAGTGTGACAATGTTATAATGAGTTAGCTCTGGATTTATCGTGAGCAGCTTCTTCTTGAAAGTGGCAGCTTGAAATAATATTTATAGAAAACAATCAAGACAAAAATGGTTTACTTATAATTACAATAACCTTCTCGATGGTCATTTGAAATTAAATTATTTGATCAATTCATTGCTACAGCGCCATGAAGAAAGCCTCTATTTGAGGCTCAAAAAGTCCACACGTCTCCACTGCCATGGGTACAAAACAGTAAGCCAAGCCCAGGTGGGTATACACATTCTTTAAACTCTCTGCCTGTGCTCTGCCACTGCATCTAGTTATTTAGTAATACTCCCAGAACTCACTTAAAGATGTTTTTCTTGACCTTCGGAACGAATTTCTGCATGTTCTCCATCTTGCATTACAAATACGCCACGATCACATTCTCTGCCGCTACTGTTAGAAAGTAGAATATGGAAGGATGGTTGCTAGATCAGATGTGACAATGAAAATTGTGTACATCAATGTTTCTATTTTGAGAGCTTTGCCTAGATGGCACTCTTCAGATTGTCACAAACAAACCAAAAAACATATAAATTATTTGATTTCAAAAAGGTGTAACAGAATTATAATACAGTTACTATGAATCTAATGTGGTAGGTATATTGTGAGTATTATGTGTACTAACCAAAGGTCGAGTATGGCTAACAGAATATTTCATCTATTACCTATGACCCTTTCTATATGAGTTCACACATTTGCTATCATTCATGTATGTGCGACTTCAACTGTAGGTTGCTACTTTCCATAATGTGAAGGGTGGAATTGATACAGGATAGACCTAGATACTAATCCCTTATCTGGCAGTGTTGTATCTCCAGATTATAATAAGCTTATCACTCACTCTACTTCCCCACACATCTGAAATGAAACTAACACTTCCTCGAGTGGTGATGCCAATATTTGATGCTGTTCTGGTATTTGTAGGAGGAGTACGTCAGTCCTCTGCTAACAGATCGGTGATGAAAATTTCGAATGATTGATTACAATACAATTAGATGGTGCTTTTTGAAATCCCACAAGCAGATTTCTCATAAAACCTCTCTCTCTGGCCATGCAAACAAAAAGTTCAACTGTCCCATCAATACTTCTAAAATACCATCAAATACACATGAATGCCAAATTGATATCATAGGTCTTGTCCTGAAATTGTCATAATTGCAATAATGTAAGCATTAACTGCTGGAACAGAGTTAGTGATATGGTGCAAACAAGATAGGGTTTATGTCAGTTTTGGAAGAATATAGTTAGTTATTCCTGTGAAAAATACATGCTTTCTCATTATTATCTTTGAAAGACTCATTTCCGGTTCATTCTATTCTCCTATGTGGTCAACATTATCCTGTGCACACTTCCTTTTTGAATTCCTAAACTTCATTTCTTAACTTCTCATTGTCTTCTACAAACTCATGTGATCTAATGGCTGTCTAACAATGGTTTTAGTAGGTTCCTTCATATACATATGGAGTGGTTGCTCTTGAAGTAATTTGCTAAAAAAAATATTTTTTTTAGAGCGTGTAATAAATGTCAAAAATGAAAGATGTGTAAATTGGCCATCATTAGTTCCATAGTTCCATCTCAACTACCCTCTGGTATCAGTTTGCATGTACAGCAGGTTCTGGTACTCCACCAAGATGAATCTATATAGGTGCCTAGTCAGGATTTTTATCATCATGGAGTTGGCTTGCCTGGTAAGTAGACATGACAGCACTAAAAAGTGTCTCGAGTAAAGATAAATGTTTTCAGTTGGTATAAAGTCAGCTCGATGTCTTCTTGATAACCATAAATATTTTAACCTCTTATTCAACTTGTGACTTGTGTGTATTCACTCACCGATGAGTAACTATGACTGGTAATTGATAAAAACTGAATGCCTCTGTCTCTATCAGATAACTTGCTGCAGCCAACAATGGGAGTAATCTCAGTTCCTACCGTGTCGTATTGTCCTCCAACATGGTGCCCAGGAAATAAAATGTCACTCGTGATGTCACATGCAATAAACGATAGGACTTTTGTTTTTCCCCTTTCTCCATCATACCTTTACTCTCCATCAATGCCTTGCTCCATTACTACCGGTAGTCTTCAATGGCTAGAGACTAACTAAATAATTAATGAATTGATTAGTCACCAATACAATAATTACATAGACAGAAATGCACGAATACAATTTCATGGACAGAAATGCACCAATACAATTATACAAACAGAAATGCAATTACATAGACACTGTTTTATTCTTCCTGGAGATGATATTTTAGGGGGTGAATATTATTAGCTTGTGCAGAACTTCAACATTACTACGTACTATAAACAGTAACAACACAATATTTTGATGGTGGCATAAAAACAAGTTGATTGAAGTTGGAAAGGCAAAAAAGTCTCGATGAATGTGATGAACATGAATGTAGTTAACATATGATACTTGTAATTGGTTGGTTTATGGCGAGATGTTCTGCAGAGATCAGAGTTCAAACCGATGAAGCGTTGAACTAACAATTAGGTGGATAAGCCAAATACTTTATAATCCTCCAAAGTAAAGTAACATTCTCCTTGTGCATGCGCATACAAGAAAGGGGAGGGGGATGTGCCGGAAAAGGGAGATATGAATAAGACATACTTGTGCATACTTTTTATTTGGAGTCATATTTTCTAATATTTTTATCCTACTCATTTACTGACAGATTGAGGGTTCCCACCCTATGCTGAAGATAACTCATCTTCCTACCCAAACTACTCCAGGTATTGAGGAAATTGGAAGTTAGACTTCAAATTAAGGAAGAGAAAATGTCTCGCAACACATTTTAATGGACGAGCACCCTCTCTTCCTCCCAGTAAACATCTGAGATTTTATCTAAACTAACATTTCTCTTACAGACTTGTCTGTGTTTCTTTTTCCTCAACAGATGGTGGGGATAGCAACTCGACCAGGGGGGAGAACAGGGTTTTGTGCCTGCAGACTATGCCCCCTGGCCATGCCAACCCCCTTTCCCCCTGTTGTAACTGCTCTTTCAATTACAACTGCATAGCTCAGTCTCAATTGCTATAATTATTCTCCTATAGTAGCTGCAAATCCAGACATTTAGAGCTCAAGTAGCCTCACTAGCCAGACAATAGCTGGAACTTTCTTCATTGCTTGAATGTAAAAACAACAAATTACAGGTTGGCTGACCTCCACTGAAGAAGAATACAAATGCTATGTTGCACTAGGATTGCATGAGGTTTACTGTAAAGATATCCATTCAGGAGTGCCTCCTTTCTCAAAGGTGAAGGATTCAGAGTGTTTCCCAGTAGGCATGGTTTTCTATGAAGCCTTCCTCAGCAAGAAAAGCTTCCAGTATAGGCATGAGATTGCCTATGTAGCCTTCCTCAGCAAGAAAAGCTTCCGGTAGGCATGGTTGTCTATGAAGCCTTCCTCAGCAAGAAAAGCTTCCAGTAGGCATGTTTGTCTATGAAGCCTTTCTCAGCAAGAAAAGCTTCCAGTAGACATGGTTGTCTATGTAGCCTTCCTTAGCAAAAAACCGTTCCAGAAAGAGTCGACTCTGCCAGAAAAAGTTCTTCATTAATGAAGGTTGCGATTAGTGTTTGTATTTCCACCAAAAATAATTGTCCTACCAAAACTCGCATGATTAATAACCTTTGAATAGTAACTATCCTTATAATAATAATCACAGGTGGATTGGTCTGAAATAGTACGCGGCCACTCCTATAAATATACGGTAGATAAGAAAATGTGTGCACTGCAACTTCCAAAAATATGAAGTACGGAAGTTGCAAGTTCTCAGAAGTAAACACAATTATGCAGTTCGGGATTACTCTATTATTAAATGATTTCATGCAATAGTTGAAAAATAAAAAAATGTGGTTAGCATTAATGTGTATGTGTGTAGCTAGCAAACTGTAGGGTTAGCATTCATGTGTATGCATGTATGTATGTACCTAGCAAGCTGTAGGGTTGGTATTCATGTGTATGTGTTTAGCTAGCAGGCTGTAGGGTTAGCATTCATGTCTGTGTGTATATATAGCTAGCAAGCTGCATGGTTGGCATTAATGTTTATATGTGTATCCAGCAAGCTGCAGGGTTAGCATTCATGTGTGTGTGTGTATATAGCTAGCAAACTGTGGGGTTAGCATTCATGTGTGTGTGTATATATAGCTTGCAGCTGTAGGGTTAGCATTCATGTGTATCTGGATAGCTAGAAAGCTGTAGGGTTAGCATTCATGTGTATGTATGTACCTATGGCTAGCATTCATGTGTATGTGTGTATATAGCTAGCAAGCTATAGGGTTAGCATTCATGTGTAAGTGTGTAGCTAGCAAGCTATAGGATTAGCATTCATGTGTGTGTGCAAGATACAGGGTTAGCATTCATGTGTATGTGTATAGATAGCAAGCTGTAGGGTTAGCATTCATGTGTGTGTGTGTGTGTAGCTATATAGCAAGCTTAGGGTTAGTATTCATGTGTATGTGTGTAGCTAGCAACTGTAGGATTAGCATTCATGTGTGTGTGTGTGTGTGTGTGTGTGTAGCTATATAGCAAGCTACAGGGTTAACATTCATGTGTATGTGTATAGCTAGCAAGCTGTAGGTTCAGCATTAATGATGTGTGTACATAGCTAGCAAACTGTATTGTTTCCTAGGCCTCCCCTGAGTTGTTGCTCATTATCAGAGCCTGAGGTTATCATAGCACATCGAATATGAAGTCCAAAAGTGGACACGATGATGCCAAGCTATCATCTTCCCTTCCCTCACATGCTAGAGCAGTGGATTATATCAAAGTTGTGAAATAACTGATTAAGAAATGAAAGTTACACAGCAGGTTGGTGTGCCTTTCTCTGCTCTGCTTGTAGCTTAGCTTGAAGACATCCCCACCTATGCCACAGCTCCTTACAACCTTTCCATGCATCAGCAGCAAGATAGAATGCCACGTGGAATATAAAACTGTTCATGGATAACACAAACAAATAATATATTAACACAGAGTTCTAGTTTCCCAAATTTTAGTGTTGTAACCAATAAACTAGCCATTCATTAAAGGAATATTATAACAACAACAACAACAACAACTAAACAAATGTGTTTTGGAGATCACACTCTGCATGTTTTTTGGTAGGTTTAGGTGTCCAACTTGTCCACTTTGTTTCAATTTACCAAATATTGAATAAGATTCCTTACGTGTTCATGAGTGCATATGTTCTTGTAGAACAGTGACTAGATCATGATGACTTATCCTCAAGATAAGTTTGCTATACAAAAAAACCCTTTAATCTTGATTCCTGAACCAATACAGAATATAGCTCATATCTCACTTTGGCAGCTCTTTAATATCACAAACTATGTCTCCAGCCATTTTTGCCCCCAAAAACACTTCGAGCCTTGAATCATTCGCAAAGGAGCAAACCAACAGCCGTAAAAACCTTAAGCTATGAATATTCATTCTTAATCTAGCAACATCCATCATATACATTGTGTCAAACTTGTCAAACTTTACTAGATTCAGCACTAATCCATTTATCTTTGCAGCCATACGTACATAAATTAGTAAAGGGTTGTCATCATATCGAGTCTATATAGGTTGACCCAGTCAGCAAGCAACTGCTCATTTTCATTTTTAATCTTTTTTTACCCTAATGTTTAATTGACCACAGATATAATCTGTGATTGGATAGCAAAATATCATTCCACATTTCAAAATGGTGGAGGCCAAAAGCATATACCAAAAAATCAAAGCACGATTCCGTCCCAAAAAATATTAAAAAACTTTCAATATAGAACCATTCATTATATTATTACTACTGGAGAAAATTATCTAATGCATTGCAGTGACTAATAAAGGCAAAAATATATAGGGTCGACAATACAATAACCACGGTCGTGCGTGTGATATAAAGTCTAGCTTAGGTGATTCATGGCAGCAGCAGTCTCAAAGAAGTAATCACTTGGTTGACTTACAAGCTTACTTTTATGACAGTAGTTAATAACACAGACTTTCAACAAAGCCAGATAGCTAATTATAATGCATATACCATCTTATCCCGCTACCATTCCCTAGCATCTAACAATTATTCTATATAGCTAAGAATATAATTATCTACAAAGCTAGAAGTATAATGAATAGGAGTATAATGAATCCTATTTTGAGTAAAGCTGTGTTTTAGGGTATTCTTGATTGGAAAGACATATACAAGTCCAGATATCCAAAATGAAATTTTGCAGTGATGTCACTTCAAGAGGTCATCAAATGTATTCAGCAGGATGACTATTAGTACTGTTATGGTGGCTGAATGTGTAGATGTGTTCAACAAGGAGAAGTTGGTAATATGCTTTAGGCATGTCAGACCAGATCTTGAAGTTCAGGAAGACTTTGTATGCTTATAACACTGCCCAGATATAACTGCCGTAATTATAAAGGATACCTTATTGAGGTTTAATCTTAGTCTATCGCATTGTTGTGGACAATGTTAAGATGGTGCTAGTGGTGGGGAAGTGAATGAAATCAGTTGAATATACGAAGAAGATTTATTGAAAGATGAACTTCTTGCACAGCTCCAGATGTTTTGTCTCGATTTCAAGGTTGACCTTCTAATGCATATTACCTTGTCATGATGAAAAGCATGCCATGTGCAGAGGAAGCTTTTACTCTCAAGCTGTTGGTTGTTCCAGCAACCAATGCAGTTAGTGAACACTCATCTTCAGCCATGCATGCCATGCATAAAAACATAGTTATTCTATAGCAACCAGTGTAGTTAGATAGCAATTAGTGTAGTTAATGAACACTCATCTTCAGCCATGCATGTGACGGAGGAAAAACTTACATTTGGAAGTCCAACATTTTAGTAAAATTGTTTGCATGATTGCAAATTGATGTGGGTGTGCATAATGAGTGGTTTCAAGAGTGGGAGTGGTTACATATATTGGGTGTGATTTGGGTGTTGTTTTCCACCAATCTCAGATCCATTGCTACTCCTCTGTATTGCAAAAATAATACTTTGGGTTGTTAGACTAACAGTGGCTAGAGCTGCTACTGAAAAGGCTCGACCACAGCCCAATGAAACCTGAGAAACAGAAAATTGTAGAGGCTTTTGTTTGGGGAAGGATGTGTTTGGCATTATTTTGTGAAAAATGTGTTCTCTACCTGTTTGCCTCTGATCTTTGATGCGCTACTATCAACTAATAGGGCATCCATCGTTGTGGTAATTGCTCCATTGATTATAAAAAATTATGATAAAAAATGGCGGTTAATGGCGAGGTGAACGCTAAATATGGCACGAGGTAGAGAGAACTTAGAGGAAGGACCAAGTTGGATTGGATGTGAAGGTTTTTGAGGAGTAGTCACCAAAGTTGCATTTGGGATCTGAAGAATAAGTCTAGAGGTTGAGTGAGGGGAAATGGGTTTGTAGTTACTGCTATAATATAGAGTGGAAAATGAGAAATGTGGAAAAGAAAGAAGTTAGTGACTAGGGTAAATGGGAAGGAACACTTGTGGAGATGTGTATTGGCTTGAAGATTTGTAAGGAGCCATGAAGGAGAACAATGGATAACTAATTTAAAAAGGATGAATGTGAGGTAAAATAAAAGAGAATATTGGGGCAGAAAAGAGATGGTACAGGATTACTGGACATTGATACGTATACCACCACACTACAGCTACTGATGAAGGATAAAGCGACTGGAACGTAGGGAGAAACCTGGCATCTGGATTAACTTTAATGTTATGGAGCCACGAATGGTGGCAGAACTGATAATCATATTGCTAAGTGTGGAGGAGGAGTTAGAAAAACAAGTTGAATGCAAGCAGAGAAGAATTGAAGTTTTGGGAGGAAGTTAAACCTGTTGGGAGAAGTTGAGGTAGAGATATTATGGACTAGGTGATAAAGGACATAGGACGAGGTAAGGTGGTGAATAATGGAAAGCACTAATGGCGATGAAGTTGTTGGCAACAATAAGGGTATGGAAGACCACATGGTTGGTAGCTGTTCTCAGCCTGAGAGAGGATATAGATAACAGGAAGGAGACTGTCCATCCCTGTTGGAATGAGCCTTCAATGGAAGCAAAGGTAGAAGGAGAATATTTTCAGGAATTATTAGCAAACAAGGAGGCCATTCTAGAGAAGATGGCACAAATTATGGAGAGTGAGTCTTTGGGTGTATGTTGGTGTATGCTGTAACAGAGCCAATTGTATTACAGTGTTTACCTGTTGAGATGCTGCAATGGGAACTGAGAATTATTACCTTTTTCTTGTCTTTGTTACATATTGCATATCACATTTTACCGTTGTCATCCCAACGAGGTCTTAACATTAGCATACACGACATGTGTGATTTATAACATTTACACAAGGGAAAACCCAGTCTTACATTACATCACAGTTTAGATATTCAGAGTGTAGCCTTATCAGTGACTCCAAGAGTTCCAGTAACTTCCAATGATTATTTGTTTTGTAATAATTGGTAAATGATAGTCTATGCAATAAAAACACTTGTATGGATGCGATATTGAGCCTAGATGAGTTGATTCACCGGCTGCTGTAGTTTTCACTGCAAAGAAGTGAACAATCATTTTTAATGAAACTTACTCATGTGGCACATTTGACAGCATAGACCTTCACAAAACCAGACCGACTACTTTTGATCCATGTATCGGGAATACAGTAGAACTCCCTCCTATATTCGTTTTCCCCATTTTAATGGCAGACGTCAATTCCACTCCTCTCCTCCCTGCTCCCCTCCCCCAACCACCAAAACAACTAATTTCTCATGGTTTCAGCCAGTGTGCCTCAAACAATTTGTAAGGACAACAAATTGGCAGAAAATTAATTTTTTTTTAATCATCAAGGATTACCTCGTTTTCCCTATGGAATAACTTGCATACAGAGGTCCATTCATAATTGCCTTAGAACCAGAAGATTTCAGATGCTCCAATGCATATCCTCTATGCACCCTATTATATACTCAATTGTGGAATAAAGTGGTTGGCGAGTATATATCACTGTTTGGTAACTTCATCAATGGTGCAATCAAGGTCAGGCAAGTGCTGTATTATAACCTGCAGTTATACTGTTTGATTTGTGGAGTTCTAGCTCCTGTGAGAATGTCAATAAGTTCAAAGGAAGCTTGTAGCTTTTGCTATACCAAAACATCTGCTAATCGTGGGAAAATGTCATAAACTTCAAAGCAGGCTTGTAGCTGTACTACTACCAATACATCTGTTTTGGGGGTGAAGTTCTCCTGCGCAGCTGTAATCAAATCCTTGAAGGAGGTTGTAATTGACTCTATAATGGTTCCAGTCAACACGGGCAACAAGACAGGGCACGTGCCAGTGTGCAACAATAAACAAGTTAGAAGCCCTGGATACACTCAAGCTCTGACTGCACAAAAACAACGGGAGGGAAACTGAAACAACAAATCTATTGGATTGACTTGTTGAGACAGAAAGGAAACAAGACTCCACCCATAGAGACCACATCACTTGTATGACCCTTTACCTTTTAAAATTGGGTACTAGATTTAAGAGAATAATTAAATTTGTTGTGGTCTACATGAATAGAGTTTCCCTCCCTCTATTTATCATGTCAATTTATCATGTCAATGTATGTATATATATATAAACTCTGTTTGTTATAATATGTATATGTGTTTGTATGCATAATAAACATAGTAAAGTGTGACAATGTTATAATGAGTTAGCTCTGGATTTATCGTGAGCAGCTTCTTCTTGAAAGTGGCAGCTTGAAATAATATTTATAGAAAACAATCAAGACAAAAATGGTTTACTTATAATTACAATAACCTTCTCGATGGTCATTTGAAATTAAATTATTTGATCAATTCATTGCTACAGCGCCATGAAGAAAGCCTTTATTTGAGGCTCAAAAAGTCCACACGTCTCCACTGCCATGGGTACAAAATAGTAAGCCAAGCCCAGGTGGGTATACACATTCTTTAAACTCTCTGCCTGTGCTCTGCCACTGCATCTAGTTATTTAGTAATACTCCCAGAACTCACTTAAAGATGTTTTTCTTGACCTTCGGAACGAATTTCTGCATGTTCTCCATCTTGCATTACAAATACGCCACGATCACATTCTCTGCCGCTACTGTTAGAAAGTAGAATATGGAAGGATGGTTGCTAGATGTGACAATGAAAATTGTGTACATCAATGTTTCCATTTTGAGAGCTTTGCCTAGATGGCACTCTCCAGATTGTCACAAACAAACCAAAAAACATATAAATTATTTGATTTCAAAAAGGTGTAACAGAATTATAATACAGTTACTATGAATCTAATGTGGTAGGTATATTGTGAGTATTATGTGTACTAACCAAAGGTCGAGTATGGCTAACAGAATATTTCATCTATTACCTATGACCCTTTCTATATGAGTTCACACATTTGCTATCATTCATGTATGTGCGACTTCAACTGTAGGTTGCTACTTTCCATAATAATGTGAAGGGTGGAATTGATACAGGATAGACCTAGATACTAATCCCTTATCTGGCAGTGTTGTATCTCCAGATTATAATAAGCTCGTCACTCACTCTACTTCCCCACACATCTGAAATGAAACTAACACTTCCTCGAGTGGTGATGCCAATATTTGATGCTGTTCTGGTATTTGTAGGAGGAGTACGTCAGTCCTCTGCTAACAGATCGGTGATGAAAATTTCGAATGATTGATTACAATACAATTAGATGGTGCTTTTTGAAATCCCACAAGCAGATTTCTCATAAAACCTCTCTCTCTGGCCATGCAAACAAAAAGTTCAACTGTCCCATCAATACTTCTAAAATACCATCAAATACACATGAATGCCAAATTGATATCATAGGTCTTGTCCTGAAATTGTCATAATTGCAATAATGTAAGCATTAACTGCTGGAACAGAGTTAGTGATACGGTGCAAACAAGATAGGGTTTATGTCAGTTTTGGAAGAATATAGTTAGTTATTCCTGTGAAAAATACATGCTTTCTCATTATTATCTTTGAAAGACTCATTTCCGGTTCATTCTATTCTCCTATGTGGTCAACATTATCCTGTGCACACTTCCTTTTTGAATTCCTAAACTTCATTTCTTAACTTCTCATTGTCTTCTACAAACTCATGTGATCTAATGGCTGTCTAACAATGGTTTTAGTAGGTTCCTTCATATACATATGGAGTGGTTGCTCTTGAAGTAATTTGCTAAAAAAAATATTTTTTTTAGAGCGTGTAATAAATGTCAAAAATGAAAGATGTGTAAATTGGCCATCATTAGTTCCATAGTTCCATCTCAACTACCCTCTGGTATCAGTTTGCATGTACAGCAGGTTCTGGTACTCCACCAAGATGAATCTATATAGGTGCCTAGTCAGGATTTTTATCATCATGGAGTTGGCTTGCCTGGTAAGTAGACATGACAGCACTAAAAAGTGTCTCGAGTAAAGATAAATGTTTTCAGTTGGTATAAAGTCAGCTCGATGTCTTCTTGATAACCATAAATATTTTAACCTCTTATTCAACTTGTGACTTGTGTGTATTCACTCACCGATGAGTAACTATGACTGGTAATTGATAAAAACTGAATGCCTCTGTCTCTATCAGATAACTTGCTGCAGCCAACAATGGGAGTAATCTCAGTTCTACCGTGTCGTATTGTCCTCCAACATGGTGCCCAGGAAATAAAATGTCACTCGTGATGTCACATGCAATAAACGATAGGACTTTTGTTTTTCCCCTTTCTCCATCATACTTTTACTCTATCAATGCCTTGCTCCATTACTACCGGTAGTCTTCAATGGCTAGAGACTAACTAAATAATTAATGAATTGATTAGTCACCAATACAATAATTACATAGACAGAAATGCACGAATACAATTTCATGGACAGAAATGCACCAATACAATTATACAAACAGAAATGCAATTACATAGACACTGTTTTATTCTTCCTGGAGATGATATTTTAGGGGGTGAATATTATTAGCTTGTGCAGAACTTCAACATTACTACGTACTATAAACAGTAACAACACAATATTTTGATGGTGGCATAAAAACAAGTTGATTGAAGTTGGAAAGGCAAAAAAGTCTCGATGAATGTGATGAACATGAATGTAGTTAACATATGATACTTGTAATTGGTTGGTTTATGGCGAGATGTTCTGCAGAGGTCAGAGTTCAAACCGATGAAGCGTTGAACTAACAATTAGGTGGATAAGCCAAATACTTTATAATCCTCCAAAGTAAAGTAACATTCTCCTTGTGCATGCGCATACAAGAAAGGGGAGGGGGATGTGCCGGAAAAGGGAGATATGAATAAGACATACTTGTGCATATTTTTTATTTGGAGTCATATTTTCTAATATTTTTATTCTACTCATTTACTGACAGATTGAGGGTTCCCACCCCATGCTGAAGATAACTCATCTTCCTACCCAAACTACTCCAGGTATTGAGGAAATTGGAGTTAGACTTTCAAATTAAGGAAGAGAAAATGTCTCGCAACACATTTTAATGGACGAGCACCCTCTCTCCCTCCCAGTAAACATCTGAGATTTTATCTAAACTAACATTTCTCTTACAGACTTGTCTGTGTTTCTTTTTCCTCAACAGATGGTGGGGATAGCAACTCGACCAGGGGGGAGAACAGGGTTTTGTGCCTGCAGACTATGCCCCCTGGCCATGCCAACCCCCTTTCCCCCTGTTGTAACTGCTCTTTCAATTACAACTGCATAGCTCAGTCTCAATTGCTATAATTATTCTCCTATAGTAGCTGCAAATCCAGACATTTAGAGCTCAAGTAGCCTCACTAGCCAGACAATAGCTGGAACTTTCTTCATTGCTTGAATGTAAAAACAACAAATTACAGGTTGGCTGACCTCCACTGAAGAAGAATACAAATGCTATGTTGCACTAGGATTGCATGAGGTTTACTGTAAAGATATCCATTCAGGAGTGCCTCCTTTCTCAAAGGTGAAGGATTCAGAGTGTTTCCCAGTAGGCATGGTTTTCTATGAAGCCTTCCTCAGCAAGAAAAGCTTCCAGTATAGGCATGAGATTGCCTATGTAGCCTTCCTCAGCAAGAAAAGCTTCCAGTAGGCATGGTTGTCTATGAAGCCTTCCTCAGCAAGAAAAGCTTCCAGTAGGCATGGTTGTCTATGAAGCCTTCCTCAGCAAGAAAAGCTTCCAGTAGACATGGTTGTCTATGTAGCCTTCCTTAGCAAAAAACCGTTCCAGAAACAGTCGACTCTGCCAGAAAAAGTTCTTCATTAATGAAGGTTGCGATTAGTGTTTGTATTTCCACCAAAAATAATTGTCCTACCAAAACTCGCATGATTAATAACCTTTGAATAGTAACTATCCTTATAATAATAATCACAGGTGGATTGGTCTGAAATAGTACGCGGCCACTCCTATAAATATACGGTAGATAAGAAAATGTGTGCACTGCAACTTCCAAAAATATGAAGTACGGAAGTTGCAAGTTCTCAGAAGTAAACACAATTATGCAGTTCGGGATTACTCTATTATTAAATGATTTCATGCAATAGTTGAAAAATAAAAAAATGTGGTTAGCATTAATGTGTATGTGTGTAGCTAGCAAACTGTAGGGTTAGCATTCATGTGTATGCATGTATGTATGTACCTAGCAAGCTGTAGGGTTGGTATTCATGTGTATGTGTTTAGCTAGCAGGCTGTAGGGTTAGCATTCATGTCTGTGTGTATATATAGCTAGCAAGCTGCATGGTTGGCATTAATGTTTATATGTGTATCCAGCAAGCTGCAGGGTTAGCATTCATGTGTGTGTGTGTATATAGCTAGCAAACTGTGGGGTTAGCATTCATGTGTGTGTGTATATATAGCTTGCAGCTGTAGGGTTAGCATTCATGTGTATCTGGATAGCTAGAAAGCTGTAGGGTTAGCATTTATGTGTATGTGTGTATATAGCTAGCAAGCTATAGGGTTAGCATTCATGTGTAAGTGTGTAAGATACAGGGTTAGCATTCATGTGTATGTGTATAGATAGCAAGCTGTAGGGTTAGCATTCATGTGTGTGTGTGTGTGTAGCTATATAGCAAGCTTAGGGTTAGTATTCATGTGTATGTGTGTAGCTAGCAACTGTAGGATTAGCATTCATGTGTGTGTGTGTGTGTGTGTGTAGCTATATAGCAAGCTACAGGCTTAACATTCATGTGTATGTGTATAGCTAGCAAGCTGTAGGTTCAGCATTAATGATGTGTGTACATAGCTAGCAAACTGTATTGTTTCCTAGGCCTCCCCTGAGTTGTTGCTCATTATCAGAGCCTGAGGTTATCATAGCACATCGAATATGAAGTCCAAAAGTGGACATGATGATGCCAAGCTATCATCTTCCCTTCCCTCACATGCTAGAGCAGTGGATTATATCAAAGTTGTGATGATTAAGAAATGAAAGTTACACAGCAGGTTGGTGTGCCTTTCTCTGCTCTGCTTGTAGCTTAGCTTGAAGACATCCCCACCTATGCCACAGCTCCTTACAACCTTTCCATGCATCAGCAGCAAGATAGAATGCCACGTGGAATATAAAACTGTTCATGGATAACACAAACAAATAATATATTAACACAGAGTTCTAGTTTCCCAAATTTTAGTGTTGTAACCAATAAACTAGCCATTCATTAAAGGAATATTATAACAACAACAACAACAACAACAACAACTAAACAAATGTGTTTTGGAGATCACACTCTGCATGTTTTTTGGTAGGTTTAGGTGTCCAACTTGTCCACTTTGTTTCAATTTACCAAATATTGAATAAGATTCCTTACGTGTTCATGAGTGCATATGTTCTTGTAGAACAGTGACTAGATCATGATGACTTATCCTCAAGATAAGTTTGCTATACAAAAAAACCCTTTAATCTTGATTCCTGAACCAATACAGAATATAGCTCATATCTCATTTTGGCAGCTCTTTAATATCACAAACTATGTCTCCAGCCATTTTTGCCCCCAAAAACACTTCGAGCCTTGAATCATTCGCAAAGGAGCAAACCAACAGCCGTAAAAACCTTAAGCTATGAATATTCATTCTTAATCTAGCAACATCCATCATATACATTGTGTCAAACTTGTCAAACTTTACTAGATTCAGCACTAATCCATTTATCTTTGCAGCCATACGTACATAAATTAGTAAAGGGTTGTCATCATATCGAGTCTATATAGGTTGACCCAGTCAGCAAGCAGCTGCTCATTTTCATTTTTAATCTTTTTTTACCCTAATGTTTAATTGACCACAGATATAATCTGTGATTGGATAGCAAAATATCATTCCACATTTCAAAATGGTGGAGGCCAAAAGCATATACAAAAAAATCAAAGCACGATTCCGTCCCAAAAAATATTAAAAAACTTTCAATATAGAACCATTCATTATAATATTATTACTACTGGAGAAAATTATCTAATGCATTGCAGTGACTAATAAAGGCAAAAATATATAGGGTCGATAATACAATAACCACGGTCGTGCGTGTGATATAAAGTCTAGCTTAGGTGATTCATGGCAGCAGCAGTCTCAAAGAAGTAATCACTTGGTTGACTTACAAGCTTACTTTTATGACAGTAGTTAATAACACAGACTTTCAACATAGCCAGATAGCTAATTATAATGCATGTGTATGTGTATGCATAAATGCATAGTCATGGCGGTGTCATCCTGATCAACTTCTTGAAGGAAGCTGTTCATTAATTTTTTTAGCACGACAAAATAAATTTTAAATATGAAGGCTAGTCGAAACATCGAATGAATATAATTTGAAGTTGATAATTGAGAGAAAATAATTTTACCAGACTATATATATAGATCCAAATATTTGCATAACCCTTACTATAAAGAACGCACTAATTATTACATTGCCGTTTAAACCGGTATTATATTGCTTTGCTGTATTATATTACATTGCTGCATTTCTGTTTAAACCTGTATTATATTGCATTGCTGTTTAAACCTGTATTATATTGCATTGCTGTATTATATTGCATTGCTGTTTAAACCTGTATTATATTACATTCCTGTATTATATTGCATTGCTGTTTAAACCTGTATTATATTGCATTGCTGTTTAAGCCTGTATTATATTATAAACCTGAATTATATCGCATTGCTGTTTAAACCTGTATTATGTTGCATTGCTGTTTAAACCTGTATTAATTCACATTGCTACTAAATAATAATGAATATATTATTATATATATATATATAATTATATTATTAAATATATATATATACATAATATCTATATATATATTATATATATTATTAAATATTATAATCACCTTCTCAATAATCAACTTCAAATTGTGTTCACTCGACTTTTCGACTAGATGCTCTAGGAATATATATTGTTAATTATATATTATATTGGATTGACTTGTCAAAACTGAAATACGAGCTAACTGTCACATACTGTGACACCAAATATAATGAACCAAGAATAGGTGAAATATAGCAAGATAGATAAATTTTCATTTCCTGACAAGTCAATCCAATCGACAGAACCAACATGGATTGACCTTAGAACAAGACTCTACCCATTTGGACCACAATCAGTTAATGACCTTTTACCACGTATTTAAAAGCAATTGTTACTATATGGTAAAGGGTCATCTATTTCTGCATCCTATTTCCTTTCTATATATTAAATGTTTTTGTATCAACTTGTTATTTGTTTGTGTTGTCGTTGTGTTATAGTTGCATGGTGTAGCACACTAGGTGTGAGCCTCAGGGTCTCCAGGGCTTTTAAACACTTTTTTTTTGTCCACTACACATATCAGCACATATCTCTTCTTGCTGTAGTTGACTGCACACATGTAGGGTCAGCTACAGCCTCCTCCTGGTAATAGTTACACAAGAGCCCCCCCCCCAACCCCCCAACCAAATAGCAGATGTTTTGGTAGAGAATCAGCTACAGCCTCCTTCAAGGACTTAGTAACAGTTCCACAGGAGCACTGCACCAACTTAACAGCAGATATTTTGGTAGAGGATCAGCTACAGGCTCTTTCAAAGACTCAGTTTCACAGGAGAACTCCACCCAAAAAACAGCAGATGTTTTGGTAGAGGATCAGCTACAGGCTCCTTCAAAGCCTTAGTAACAGTTTCACAGGAGAACTCCACCAACAAAACAGAAGATGTTTTGGTAGAGGATCAGCTATAAGAGTAAGCTTTAGTTTGGTAGAACATATAGAATAAGCTTTAGTTCATATAGAATAAGCTTTGGATTGGTAGAACATTAGTTTGGTAGAACATATAAAATAAGCTTTAGTTTGATAGAACATATAGAATAAGCTTTAGTTTGGTAGAACATATAGATTCGTTTGGTAGAACATATAGAATAAGCTTTAGTTTGATAGAACATATAGAATAAGCTTTAGTTTGATAGAACATATAGAATAAGCTTTAGTTTGGTAGAATATATAGAATAAGCTTTAGTTTGGTAGAACATAAAGAATAAGCTTTAGTTCATATAGAATAAGCTTGGGTTTGGTAGAACATATAGAATAAGCTTTAGTTTGGTAGAACATATAGAATAAGCTTTAGTTTGGTAGAACATATAGAATAAGCTTTAGTTTGGTAGAACATATAGACTAAGCTTTAGTTTGGTAGAACATATAAAATAAGCTTTAGTTTGAGAGAACATAAAGAATAAGCTTTAGTTTAGTAGAACATATAGAATAAGCTTTAGTTTGGTAGAACATATAGAACAAGCTTTAGTTTGGTAGAACATATAGAATAAGCTTTAGTTTGATAGGATTTATAGAATAAGCTTTAGTTTGATAGAACATATAGAATAAGCTTTAGTTTGGTAGAACATAAAGAATAAGCTTTAGTTTGGTAGAACATGTAGAATAAGCTTTAGTTTGGTAGAACATATAGAATAAGCTTTAGTTTGGTAGAACATATAGAATAAGCTTTAGTTTGGTAGATTAGTTTGGTAGAACATATAGAATAAGGTAGAATAAGCTTTAGTTTGGTAGAACACATAGAAAAGTTTGGTAGAACATAGAATAAGCTTTAGTTTGGTAGAAAATATAAAATAAGCTTTAGTTTGGTAGAACATATAGAATAAGGTAGAATAAGCTTTAGTTTGGTAGAACATATAGAATAAGCTTTAGTTTGGTAGAACATAAAGAATAAGCTTTAGTTCATATAGAATAAGCTTGGGTTTGGTAGAACATATAGAATAAGCTTTAGTTTGGTAGAACATATAGAATAAGCTTTAGTTTGGTAGAACATAGAATAAGCTTTAGTTTGGTAGAAAATATAGAATAAGCTTTAGTTTGGTGGAACATATAGAATAAGCTTTAGTTTGGTAGAACATATAAAATAAGCTTTAGTTTGGTAGAACATATAGAATAAGCGTTAGTTTGGTAGAATATATAGTATAAGCTTTAGTTTGGTAAAACATAGAATAAGCTTTAGTTTGGTAGAATATATAAAATAACCTTTAGTTTGGTAGAACATATAGAATAAGCTTTAGTTTGGTAGAACATAAAGAATAAGCTTTAGTTCATATAGAATAAGCTTGGGTTTGGTAGAACATATAGAATAAGCTTTAGTTTGGTAGAACATATAGAATAAGCTTTAGTTTGGTAGAACATAGAATAAGCTTTAGTTTGGTAGAAAATATAGAATAAGCTTTAGTTTGGTGGAACATATAGAATAAGCTTTAGTTTGGTAGAACATATAAAATAAGCTTTAGTTTGGTAGAACATATAGAATAAGCGTTAGTTTGGTAGAATATATAGTATAAGCTTTAGTTTGGTAAAACATAGAATAAGCTTTAGTTTGGTAGAATATATAAAATAACCTTTAGTTTGGTAGAACATATATATAGAATAAGCTTTAGTTTGGTAGAATATATATAATAAGCTTTAGTTTGGTAGAACATTATAGAATAAGCTTTAGTTTGGTAGAATATATAAAATAACCTTTAGTTTGATAGAATATATAGAATAAGCTTTAGTTTGGTAGAATATATAGAATAAGCTTTAGTTTGGTAGAACATATAGAATAAGCTTTAGTTTAGTAGAACATATAGAATAAGCTTTAGTTTGGTAGAACAATGAGCTCGTTGAGTTGAGCAAATAAGAGCTATGTCATGTGAAGTCTGAAACAAGCATAGAGCAAAGAGATCCACACCAGAGCCAGGATAAAGGGATTCAGAGTATTTAGGAAGACATAGTCTCTCTGCTTAGCAGAAGAGCTTCATGAAGAACACATCTGGTTTGGAAGAGATGGTCCTGGCCTGGAAGAGATGGTCCTGATCCAGACAGAGATGGTGCTGGCCTGGAAGAGATGATCAAAGACAGCAGTTGTAATTGTCAGCCATAAACAACCCTGTGTCATCTCAAACTGGAAGTGTTCCTTTTGCAACAGACTGAGAAGGTGTAGTTAGCAATCTGTTGTTCCATGCACATGCTTTTGATGTCGATTGGCAAGGGAAAAAATTCAAATTTAACTGCCATAACTGCCACGTGGTGCAAACTTGGACATTCTCGGGCGAACAATAAAGAATTTCTATTAGGAGCCTACTCTCTGTTTTAAAATACTGCTTCTAGTGTGGGAGCAATATTAAAAGGGTTTTATGGCTGATGATTGTAACTGCCTTCTTTAATGGTCTCTGCCTGGCTTGTTCCTGGAAGTTCTTCTTCAGTGGCAAGCAGCACAAGCACCTATGCTTACCTAGAATCACTATGAGTTTCTTCCCTCTTGAGCTAGGAGGTGCTCCTGGATGGATTACGATGGCATAAGTTTTTTTGTAAAGATATGGCGACATAAAACTGCGTAGCTTTTGTTTGCTCACTTCAATGTAGCTCATTCTTATACCAAACAGCAGCTTATTGTATTTAAAACAGTTTGAGAAGTCCAAAAAATAAATATAAGCCACAAATAAAATTTGTGTCCGTATAAATTAAATGTGTGAACACATTCATTACCAACACATTCATTACCAAATAGAGTGCATAGTTAAGTAAGCCTCTTAATTAGTTGTTGGTATATTTCTTCTTATTTTTATGGCTATTTGTGGGACTATAATGCCAAATTTAATCTGATCACCACATTATATGTAATGGGGAAAATAGGATGCTGTATTGAGCGACTGTATAAGGCCCTAGACTGTGGGTGTGGTTATGAGAGAGCATGATAGTGCTGACTATCTACGAGGCCCTGGACTGTGGGTGTGGTTATGAGAGCATGGTAGTGCTGACTCTCTACAGGCCCTGGATGTGGGTGTGGTCTTGAGAGAGGATGGTAGTGCTGACCATATGAGTGGTGTGAGAGATACTCTGCACATCATTGAATGTCTATTTATCACCTGTTAATGTTCCTAGTGGGAGGGAGTGGTCCCTGTATGAATGCTCTAGTGCAAGTACGAATCTTGGTTGATGTTACAGTTGTTACTGATAAACAATCAGCTCCCGCACCAAAAAGTGGACCATTGTACATCGTAGAATATAGCGGCAGAAAGGAATATGGAGGGGGAGGGAGCAAAGTCAAGGAACAAGGTTGGAGCAAGGGGGGAGAGGAGGAAGGAGGTGCAGTTATAGAATGGAGAGGGAGCGAGAGGAACAAGCAGGAAGAGTGCAAAGGTGAAAGGAAGGATTGGAGAAACAGAGAGAGAGTGGGCGAAGAGAAGGAGGTGGAAGAGGAGGAAGGTGGATGGAGGACAGGAGATAAGAGGAAAAAGGAGTCCCTATGGGGATGGGTGAAGTATGAAGACAGATAGAAGTCATGTTCCTTATAAGAGGCCATTAAAGTTGCACAACATGAAAGAATGTGCTGTCCATTTCTAGTTGACCAAGTATGTGTCCTCCATAAAGCTCTGCCAAGCCAAGTACAACAAAACCATGTTATCCTACAACTATCACATATATATGAGTGCGGTTGAACTAGAAAGCATCCCTTGTAGCAAAGGTCACCAGCTCTTCAAGAATTTTTACAGTCACTTATGTGATTCTGTTGGATGTCATTATGGCTCTCACAGTAGGAACACTTTCAGCTTCCATGGATTCAGTTCTGTATGCATTGGCTAAGCAGGGCTTCATCTGGCCAGTTTCAAAGGGGCGCCATGGAAACTATTATGACCAGGCAAGATGGGGATTGTGCCATTTAGGACAGCCACCCATGAATTTGGAATGTTAGTTATGTCAACAACAAAATATGTAGCATATCAAATAGTAACTATCAGTAACCTATTTCATATCATGAGTGTGAAAAGGGTGAAGGGCAAGGGGGAGGGGGGGGGGGTTACCCCCCCCCCCCCCCCCCCACACACATCACTTCCATGCAATAGATCATTCATAAAAACCTTGGTACCTGGAAACTTGTTCACAGCAGCTCTGTTTTCTCGATTGCAGTAAAAGGTACATAGGTACAGGGTCAGTGATAAGCTGGGGGTTAGGTAGGTATAGGGTCAGTGGCAAGCTAGGGTTTAGGTAGGTATAGGGGCAATGGCAAGCTGGGGGTTAGGTAGGTACACAGGGTCAGTGGCAAGCGGGGGGTCAGGTAGGTATAGTGTCAGTGACAAGCTGGTGGTTAGGTAGGTATAGGGTCAGTGGCAAGCTAGGGTTTAGGTAGCAATGGCAAGCTGGGGGTTAGGTAGGTATAGGTCAGTGGCAAGCTGGGGGTTAGGTAGGTTATAGAGTCAGTGGCAAACTGGGGTTAGGTACGTATAGGGTCAATGGCAAGCTAGGGGTTAGGTAGGTATAGGGTCAGTGGCAAGCTGGGGGATAGGTAGGAATAAGGTCAGTGGCAAGATGGGGGTTAGTTAGGTATGGGGTCAGTGGCAAGCTAGGGTTAGGTAGATATAGGGTCAGTGGCAAGCTGGGGTTTAGGTAGGTATAGGGTCAGTGGCAAGCAGGGGGTTATGTAGGTACAGGGTTAGTGGCAAGCTGGGGGTCAGGTAGGAAGGAATATGTCAGTGACAAGCTGGTGGTTAGGTAGGTATAGGGTCAGTGGCAAGCTGGGGGTTATGTAGGTACATGGTTATACTTAGCGGCAAGCTGGGGGTCAGGTAGCTATATATCACTAGCTTAGGTAGGTACAGGGTCAGTGGCAAGCTGGGGGTTGGGTAGGTGTAGGTTTAGTGGCAAGCTGGTGGTTAGGTAGCAGACGTTCCAACCCTTCTGATTTTTTCGGGGATGTCACAGGGTGACACTTCACTCACCAAGACTGACTCTAGTGGATTAACCACAACAACCACTTAGCTAGAGTGACTATGTAGTTATGCCATGAATATGATTAGTAAACCCACTGAACACTGCACACATTATGTAATTTATAAGGCTAGTGACCTGTGTGTTAGGATGTCTGAATTCCAGTCTATGCTGTGATGCTTTTGGTGTGTGAGTTCTCAATTCAATTAAGCTATTCTCGAGTTATTCAGGATCTGGGGGTAAGCACTTAATTAACCAGACTGGTGGCAGCAATACCAAACAAACCCGAACTGTGTGTCAGCACTTCCGCTCCGAAAGGCAGTGCCCGTGACATATTGGTGACATATTGGTGGCAGCGGTGGGATACCAACCGAAGTCTCAGTACCGCAGAGATGTCTAAGCCCATCACTAGGAATAGGCAGAGCACTGAGGGTTTGGCAGTTGAGACAGAAGTAGAGAGCAAAGCCAGTTCTGCTAGCACTGTGACGGTAGGAGACAGTAATGCAGCATTGTTTCTTCTTGTACAACATATGCAGGATCGCGAAGAGAGAATGTATCGCGACCGGGCAAAAAGAGAAGAAGAAAGAGAACATGAACGTTCGAGACGGGAAGACGAGAGGGACCAGGCATTTGTGGCGGCCTCCTCGCCTTCCATTTGGGTCAGCAGCTGGTCAATGCCCAGGTTCTCCAGATGGTGCAGACCCGATCTCAGATAAGTAGGAAGGAAGACCTACCCCAGAATGACCAGGAGCCTGTGTCCTTGACTGTCCCACGGGAGAAGCTACCTTGGAAGTGAGCGAAACTGAGTCAGACTACGAAAAAAATGATGAACCAAGCAACTGCACAGAGGACGAACATAAAGACGAACCCTCAACCGAAACAGAGATGACGGATTCTGAGAGGAAGAAGCCCTCCAAATCTGCTAAAAGGGCAGAACGAAAGGCCTGGAGAGAGAAGGTCCTGGAGAAAATGCTTCGGAAACAAGATAGAGGAGCATTTAAAGAGCAGCAGGAACGAAGATGAAACCCTGGACGCACTTCGTCAACAGGCCGAAACCACGGACAGTCCTTTCATGATGAGAGATGGACTATTATGGAAGAGATCCACCAATAGAATGGGTGAGGATGTGTTGTTGTTAAGTGTTCCTGTGCAGAAGAAAGGACTACTACTGTCTCTGGCCCACACGCCAGGACATTTGGGAAGGGACCTAACACACAGAAGGCTGGCAGATGAATACCACTGGCCAGGTATGTATGCTGATGTGCGTAAAATGTGTCAAGCTTGTAGTGAGTGTCAAAAGGTTGCACGTTGGAGGAAGCAGCCAGCCCCACTTTGCCCTCTACCGGTGATAGATGAACCATTCTCGAGAATTGGGATGGATATGGTTGGACCACTACCCCACACCCAAGCTGGAAAGAAACATATTTTGGTGATTGTGGACCATGCAATGTGGTGGCCTGAGGCGATAGCACTGCACTCTACAGACAGTCAGACAGTGGCAGACGAACTCCTCATTCTTTTCACCAGGATAGGCGTACCGAGGGAGATTTTAACAGATTGCGGATCGAACTTCACAGGACAGCTGATGAAGGATCTGTACCGGTCACTGGGAATAATGGGAATTCGAACAACTCCATACCACCCAGAAGGAGACGGACTCGTGGAGAGGTTCAATGCAACTCTCAAGTCCATGTTGAAGAAGACCTTAAAGCTATGGAATGGTCAATGGGACTTGGCTTTACCCCATGTTCTGGGGAAATACCGAAGGGCGACACACGAAACTACAGGTTTCACCCCTTCTGAACTGCTCTATGGGAGGCAGATCAGGGGACCACTCCAGAACTTGAAGGAACAGTGGACAGCAAGGGAGGGGACTCCAACCGACATTGTGACGTACATAACAACCGTGCAGGATCGATTTGAGGAGCTACAAAGGGTATCCCGAGAAAGAGAGGAGCAACAGAAAATGAACTACAAAAACCATTTCGACCGGAAAGCACGGGCAAGGTCATTCCTTCCAGGAGATCTGGTCTTGTTGAGAACTCCACCGAAGGGACAGAGTCTTCATGCTGAGTGGGATGGCCCCTACCTGGTGATACAATGATGTGACGAGACGACATATGAACTTCATATGCCAGACCATCCCAGGAGAAAGGTAAAAAGGCATATTAACCTATTGAGACCTTATAATTCTCCAGCTTTGGGCTGCCTGAATGCAACTGAGATCTTGGAAAGAGAGATGCCTGACTGCTTCAAAGATGAGGAAGGCGAGTTGCTACCTGACACAGAAGCAGCCGACCTGGAACTGGGGGAGAGAGAGAAACTGCAGCAGCTGATGAAGAAACACCGTGCTCGTTTCAGGAAGAAGCCAGGATGTGCTGCATGTCAAGAGATACGAATTGAGACAGGAGATGCCTATCCATTAAGTCAACCGCCCTACCGAATGCCAGCAGACAAGCAAAAGAAACTGGAGGACGAAGTTAAGACGTTGTTGGAAAATGGATTGATTGGACCATCGGGAACCCCATGGGCATCACCAGTTGTGCTAGTCGCCAGAGCAGATGGCGGAGTGAGACTATGCGTGGACTATAGACGATTGAATGGAATCACCAAACCGGACCCGTTTCCATTACCTAGGATCGACGATCTGATTGATAGACTGGCAAGGGCGAGATTCCTCACCACACTGGATTTAGCAAGAGGATACCATCAGGTACCAGTGCGCCATGATTCAATTCCAAAAACAGCTTTCATCACGCCAAGAGGGAAATGGGAGTACCTGCGAATGCCATTTGGTCTGAACAACGCTCCCTCAGTATTTCAGTGAATGATGAATGCAGCACTGGCAGACATGGCCTCCTTTGCTGCAGCATACATTGATGATATTGTTGTGTTCAGTCTGACATTTGATGAACACCTGTCCCATCTGGAAGCTGTACTAACCCGAATGGGAGAACTGGGACTGACCTTGAAGGCACAGAAATGTCAGCTGGCAAGATCTGACTGCCAGTTCCTGGGCCACCGAGTAGGCTGAGGACAAGTACGACCACTGCAGGCAAAAATTGAGACCATCCAGGTGTATCCCAAGCCCATGCGAAAGTGTGGGTATTCCTGGGCCTGTCAAACTACTATCGACGATTCATCCCAGGATATGGATCGATGGCAGTATCCCCTTACTGACACAACACGGAAGAACGCTCCAGACATGGTGGAGTGGACCAGTGACAGGTATTGAGCATTCCAGGACATAAAGAAGGTGTTGTCAGAAGAACCGGTCCTCATCAGCCCAGACCCCGAAAAACTTTTCATCCTACATACCGACGCTTCTGGAATCGGAATAGGAGCGGTACTCAGCCAAGCGGGAGGAGATGGACAGGACCGATCCGTCGCCTTTTATAGTCGACGGCTCAAAGGAGCAGAGACACGGTATACAGTTACCGAGCAAGATTGTCTGGCGGTGGTGGAGGCTGTAAGACACTTCCGGGTATACCTCTTGGGGGCTATCTTTCACGTGGTAACAGACCACAGCAGTCTACGTTATCTGGAGAACATGAAAGACGAAAACGGCAGGCTGGCCAGATGGGCGCTCAGCCTACAACCATATATTTTCGAAGTGATCCACTGACCAGGCAACCGGCACGCGAACGCTGATGGCATGTCTAGACAGGCATGGCCCACCTACCAGACCCCTACCCCGATGGAAGGACAGCTGCTGCCGTCATCTCAGGAGAAGTAGAGAGGGATGTCACAGGGTGACACTTCACTCACCAAGACTGGATTAACCACAACAACCACTTAGCTAGAGCATAACAAGTGACTATGTAGTTATGCCATGAATATGATTAGTAAACCCACTGAACACTGCACACATTATTTAATTCATAAGGCTAGTGAACTGCGTGTTAGGATGTCTGAATTCCAGTCTATGCTGTGATGCTTTTAGCGTGTGAGTTCTCAATATTCAATTAAACTATCGAGTCATTCAGGGTGTGGGGGTAAGCACCTAACCAGACTGGTGGCAGCAATACCAAACAAACCCGAACTGTGTGTCAGCACTTCCGCTCTGAAAGGCAGTGCCCATGACAGGGAGTCTCCCATATTTGGACCCAATCACCCGATCTCCCGATTTTCATAAAATTCTCCCGATTTTTAAAAATCCAGAGACTTGCAGCTAACAAAAATCCACAAATCCATAGACAGTCACAAATCCTACAGACTTGTTCTTTCCTTCCACAATCACTGCGACCGTAGGCAGTTGTATGTGGACTTTGAACCCTGGAGGAAATCCAAAATGGCACTAAGAAGACTAAGAGAAAGCGGAAGTTCCTCCATTGGTGGGAAGGTGGAGGATTTATTGGCTGACATTGAGATGGTGAAGAGGGAGGCTGCTAGCGCAGAAAAGTCGGAAGTGATATGTGATGATGCTTCCATTAAAGAGTCTCTTCTTCTTTCTTTGCCGGGTGCCCATATTGTTGACCCTTCCAGTGCCACCCTTTTGGGTTCCCTTATTGGTGATTTAACCTCCATCTCATGTTCCCTGGATGAAAAGATCCACCTTTTAAAGACTATGGGTGAAAGAATGAACCTTCTCTGTGCTCAGGATGCTCTCCTCCTCCTCCGTCCTCATTTCAATACCAAAGCTCCTCCATATTCTTCGAACTTCACCATGTTTCCTCTCCCCTAGTCCAACGCACTATGATGACGTCCTCAGATCTGTTGTGAGTGGGAAATGCAACATCTCCTTTGATGATGATGATGATGCCACCTGGATACAAGCTACACTCCCTGTGAAGTTTGGTGGTCTTGGGATCCAGAGAGCAGTACAGCTTGCACCCTCTGCCTTCTTGGCTTCTACTGCTGGCTCTTCGGACCTTGTTCACCACATTGTACCTTCTCATCTCCACGGTATACCTATTCCCAACTGTGATGATGCAGTCTCCCACTGGTCCCAGGGCCATGATCAATCCCCACCTATCGGCTCGGCTTCACATCGCCCAAAGATCTGGGATTCACTCAAGGTATCTGTGACTTCCGCCAGCCTGCTTGCAAATGCTCCCAACCCTGTTTCTAAAGCTCGTTTTCTAGCTGCCTCTACAAAACAATCAGGTTTATGGTTGTCTGCTCCTCCCATCTCATCTCTAGGCCTTCGTATGGATGTCAGGAAATGTATTCTTGGTTCCCTTGGGTCATATAGACCGAACCACAGAATACTCCCTGCGATGCCTAGCTCTACTCCCTTAGCTAGACCACTTCTTTATTCCCATCAATATGACTTATCAACATTTGCTAGAATAATACAGTCCCGTAGGAAATGACATCCTAGTACCAACTCTCCAGTTCTGTTTGCAGGCTATATATCTTATATCTGATTTTTAGATCACGAGGTTAGACTGTCCAATCAGACCATTCCATCTGTCCTTCGAACGTTCTGTTTCACCATATACATAGGTGATGTAGTAACTACTGTGTATTGTGTAATAATCCATTTCCATTATATAATAATCCATTTCCGGGATCGTGACCTTATGGTTAATCTTGTGTGGGTAGGGTGTTTTCCCGTTATAGTTCTAGTCATGGAAGGTTGTTTCCATGACATCTCCCCTTCCTCTAGTTGAGAACACTGTTCTCTTGAGAGTCAATCTGCATTTCCGTTTTTACGTCCCGCACGATAAACATTGTATAGTTATAGGGCTGAAGGGCCAATATCCATCAGGCAATTCTTCCATGGCTGTCTTTCAGTTTAGAAAGGTGCACAAGAGAGTTGTGGTCTGTCTCTATGCGGAAGTGTACTCCTTCGAAATATACCCTGAAGTGTTTGACGCCCTCCACTATTGCCAACCCTTCTCGCTCAATGGCCGAATACTTGGTTTCTCTGGGAAGTAGCTTTCTGGAACCGAAGGCAATTGGATGCTCCTCGCCTAGTTCTCCCTGCTGTCTTAACACATACCCGATCCCACAACTCGAAGCATCAGTTTGCAGTATAAATTCCTTCCCCCAAATAGGTGGGTGTAGAACTGGTTCATGAGATAATAATTCTTTCAATTTTTCGAACGCCTCTCTTGTCTGGTCTGTCCATATCACTTTGTTTGGCATATCCTTCCGTGTTAGGTTCGATAGGGCAGTGGCTATTGTCGAGAACAATGGAATAAATCTCCGATAAAAGCCACAAAGTCCAAGGAATGCTCGTACTTCCCTCTTCATTTTCGGGGTGTTAAAGTTCTTTACTGCTTTCTACTTGGCCTCCATCGGTTTGATTTGGCCTCTTCCCATCACATGGCCTAGATAGGTACAGGTGTTGCATGCAAACTTGCACTTTTCTTCTTTTATTCGTAGTCCTGCTCCTCTCAATCTCGTGAACACTTCTCGTAAGTGGGTAATGTGGTCTTCCCAGTTTCTGCTGTGAACAATAATGTCATCAAGGTAGGGACTTGCATACTCCTGAGTGTCGTCCAAGACCTGATCCATCATTCGCTGGAAGGTCGATGGGGTCCAAATGGCATTGTGGTGAACTCGTATTTGCCCCACGGTTTTACGAATGCTGTCTTTTTTCTGCTTGACCTTTCCATGGGCACCTTCCAATAGCCTTTTGTTAAATCTATGGCGGTAATCCATTGTGAGTTTCCAATATTGTCGAGGAACCTATCCGGGGTATTGGATCAGTTTCAATTTCCGAAAGTCAATGCAGAGCCTCTTCGATCCGTCCTTTTTTGGTACTAGCACCACTGGGGCAGCTCAGGGGCTTTTGGAGGGTATAATGATGTTCTGCTCTAGCAATGTCTTTATCTCCTTTCGCAGGAATTCGTGTGATGAGTGTGGGAGGCGGTACGGTGGGAGTCGGATGGGCGATGCGTCCCGTTGTTGATGGTGTGCTCCACCACTTCCATCCTTCCAGGTACGTCGCTGATCACCTCACTGAACTTGGCCTTCAGTTGTTGTAATGCTTCCTTTTGATAGGGCTGAAGTTGATTCAGATGCTCCTCCCATTGTGGTGTTTCATTGGGTTCGGGGTTGCTTGGTTCATTGTCCACGGCTAGCAACACAGCTGGCATTGGAGAATGCCACTCCTTCATTCTGTTCACATGGAAGGTTCTCAACCGCTTCGCCCCCTCCCCCAAATCGACTTGGTAAGTTACATCTGTCAATATCCGGGTAATTATTACCGGCCCTCTCCATTAATTTTGGAGTTTGCTTGTTTTCCGTGGCTTAAAAACCCAACACAAAATCTCCCACATTGAACTCTCTCTCGGTAGCCTTTTCATTATGGAACTTCTGATGGGCTTGCTTAGCTTGTCTCTCGTTACTCGCTGCTACCTCCAGAACTAATTCGAACTTCTCTCTCAGTATTCTCAGGTACTCAATGACCTCTATTCCTTCCTCTCCCTGTTTCTCTCTCCAATATTGGGCTAATTCATCTATCGTTGTTCGCATCCTCCCATACACAGCAATTCAAGAGGGGAATACCCTGTGGTACTATGGACCGCTCCCCTGTAGGCCCACACTACAAATGGTAGACATTGGTCCCACTCTCTCTCACTCTTTTGGGTTAGCTTCTTTAGCAATCTCTTCATGGTAGCATTAAATTTCTCCACCATACCATCAGTTTGGGGATGGTATGGGGAGGTTTTTATTTGGTGGATGCCTGTTAACCGGCAAAATTGGGCCATGGTGCGTGAGACAAAATTACTACTATTATCCGAGAAGATTTCCTTAGGGGTCCCTAGTCTAGCAAAGCCCTCTACCAAACATCCCAGAAGCGTCTCAGTTGAGGTATTTTTGAGAGAAAATGCTTCTGGCCATTTGGTAGCATAATCCATGATTATCAACACATACTTGTTCCCTCCCTTCGTTCTTTTCAGGGGCCCAAATATATCCATAGCCACCCTTTCGAATGGTATGCTTATTACAGGTAGGGAGTGTAAGGGTGCTCTCTGGGCGGTTATTGGTTTGGCTCTCTGACAGGTGGGACAAGACATGCACATTGACCTTACGTCTGAAGCGATATTCGGCCAGTCCATGCTCTGCCTGATGGTGGAGAGCGTCCTTGCTTGCCCAAAATGTCCGGCCGTAGGGGCGTTGTGGGCCATCCTTAGGATCTCCATCCGAGCTTCATGCGGCACCACCACCAAGTTCCCCCCATCCACTGTGAGCGACTTCCTCATGAGGAGTCCATTCTCCCAAAGGTATGCTTGTTCTCCTCGGTCCGCTTGTGTCCTTATCTTCTCCAGGGATGGGTCTGTTTGCTGTAGGGCCCGTAATTCATCTGGGGGCATTCAGTCGGGAAGGCTAACAGTTTCCGCCTCATTTCTGGTCTGTGGCTTCTTCTTGATTCTCTTCTCGGTGAAGAACTCGTCTTCAAAATCGTAAGGGAGTTCATTTCCCTTCTCTTCTTGTTCGTGGTCTCCGTCTGTGGGGTCTGTCAGTACGACCTCGTCATCTGCTTGCTGTACCCTTGATGCTTCCTTTTCCTGCACTCATATCTGTTCCTGTGCTCTGGTGGTTACAAGGGTCATTTTACTCGTGTCCTCCCAGGCAAGTTGTGTCTTCTCTGAGCACACTCCGGCCAGCAACTGCTTCAACTGGGGCACATCCTGCCCTACCAGAATATCACCCTGTAGGTAAGGCCAGATGCCTACCGTCAGATGGTATGTCCTCCCAGCCAGCTTCAGTACCACCCGGGCTGCTGGGAACCATGTCTCGCTGGAGGTGGCTGTGGCATACAGTATGCTCCACCCAGCTTGGCTTTCTCCTGCACCCATCTTGGGTGCACCATGGGCTTCGTGCATCCAGTGTCTATCCACACCTTCACGACTCGTCCGTTCAGCTTAGCCCTCCTTGTCCAACGATTAGAGGTCTCTTCCCTGGTTGTCTCGCCCACCAGCTGCACTTGTTCAAGTTTGACTCTGCAGTCCCTTTTCATGTGTCCCACATGGTTGCAATGGAAGCATCGGAGTTCCTGGTTGGTTCTTTGGGATGGGGGTCCGTTTTCCCCACTCTCTTGACTTCCCCTCAGCGTCGGTCTGTCCCAGCCAAGTCATCTGGGGGCCTGTTGCTGAGGTCCCGACCAGAAAGGAGTCTCGGGACAAGTTCTCCCTCTCTCGGTCGCTTTCTCAGTTGGTCTTGGCAGCTCTGTCTCACTCCGTGACTGGTTAGACAAGTGCCTCACAACTGCTTTACTCAGTGTCTCAAAGTTGCCAGGGTTGAGGTTCCTCATTTGAATCTCCCCATCGGGGCAGGCGTTTGAGTGTTATCTCCATTAGCATTGTTTCCTGGTCATCAAGGGGGAATGATGCCAACCACTGCTGGAAGCTCTGGCGGTGTCTTGCTAGCCAGGTGTCGGGATGGATGGTGTCGAAAGCTACATCAAAGGTTCTTTTTCGGAAGGTTTCAGTTGTTATCCTGTATTCCCGAAGCAACACTTCCTTCACTAAACAGTACACCGCCTGGTTGTCGGCAGGCATAGCAGCTACGGCAGTCAAGCCCACACCTGATAAGGAACTATGCAGAAAGGCCATCGACTGGCGTCGTGGCCACCCTCCAGCAACTGCAGTCGCCTCGAATGCATCCAAGAAGGCTCCCATGTCATCTACACCTTCCTGGAACTTATGCATGGTCAGTTTCGGGGCCACGGCCGGAAGTAGCCTTGCTGGCTCTCGGAATTCTGTTAGCAGTCAAATCAGACGCTCTTGTTGCTCGATCTCGTTCTTCATGAGTCTCTTCTGGAGCTCGGCCTGCCTTTGCCACTCCTCTGCTCTCCTTTTCTCCTCTTGCTCTATCCTTAGTTGGTCTATCTGCAACCATTGGGACAGGAATTTCTCCATGGGGTCCACTGCCCCAGGAGAGGCCTTGGGAGCATTGCTCTGGAGACGGCGAGACTCTCTCAGGGTTCTACTGTCCTCACTGCTCATCCTTCACCCCACCTCCACCAACCAAACAAAAAAAACACACATCAACACTAGCTATCCAGGGTTGGTTCTCAAATCTCATAGGCCGTGCCCAGGTTGTAGCCCGATCTATTATAACTCGACTTCCTAACCTCTACACTACCTAAAGGCTGGTCCGGGATCTTCTATGAGAGAAGAATCCCACCGCTGCCACCAATGTCAGTGGTTCCCTTGGGTCATATAGTCCGAACCACAGATTACTCCTAGCTCTACTCTCTTAGCTAGACCACTTGTTTATTCCCATCAATATGACTTATCAACATTTGATAGAATAATACAGTCTCGTAGGAAATCACTCCTAGTACCAACTCTCCAGTTCTGTCTAACAGGCTATCTTATATCTTATTTTTAGATCACGAGGTTAGACTGTCCAATCAGACCATTCCATCTGTCCTTCGAACCTTCTGTTTCTCCGTATACATAGGTGATGTAATAACTACTGTGTATTGTGTAATAATCCATTTCCATTATATAATAATCCATTTCCAGTATCGTGATCTTATGGTTAATCTTGTGTGGGTGGGTGTTTTCCCATTGTAGTTGAAGTCATGGAAGGTTGTTTCCATGACAATGGACGACAACACCAACCATATAGCTGTGGGTCTTCGCCTAGGCACTCCTTTGTGTAGGCCACATGCGTGTCAGTACTGTGAGGCTGCTGGCTGTTTGGCCTCTACAGAAATGATAGAAAGCACCCGGATGGCATCACGTTGGTTCCGTGGTAGTGTGGGAAATTGTTGGTGTGGGATACCACTTGCATTGACACTTTCTCTCCCTTCTACATTGGTAGTGCCTCCACATGTCAGGAGCAGTAGCGGTTTTGGCTGAGGAAAGAAAGAGAGAGAAGTATACCAACAATAAAAATCACTCCTTTGTTCCTGTAGCAATTGAAACTTCAGGTGTGTTTGAACCACAGAGTTTTCTCTTTCTAAGGGATTTGGGGCAGCGTGTCTTTCAAGCGACTGGAGAGAAGAACTCCTTTCACCACCTTTTGCAGAGACTTTCTGTTGTGGTGCAGAGAGGCAATGCAGCTTCGGTTGCGGGGACCACAGATAACTTTATTTGGACTCTATTGACATTTTCTTTAATAATAATATTAATAATAATAATAATAATAATAAAAATATAATAATAATAATAATAAAAATATTATGCTGTATAAGTAATCACTATCATAGGATCCTTCTTTTTAGACACCTCATTACCTGTACTGGTGTAGTCATCTTTCTTTCTGCATTTAGATGTTTCTGCAAATGAAAGATTGATGAAGGCTTGTGGATAACCTTTCTCGATGAAGACCTTATTCAAATGATGTTCTTCCTTCCAAAGGTCCTCCTTCTCAGTCAATACTCTTGTGGTTCTATCATACAAGCTCTTCACCACTCCTCTTTTGACGTGTATAGGATGATGTGATCTATAATCAAGGTACCATTTGTTATTTGTTGGTTTTCTGTAGACCGTTGCAGTTAGCCTTCCATCTTCCTTCCTATGTAGGTGGAAGACCAGAAAGGGCAACAATCCGTCGTTCCATGGTAAACTTTATGGCCTGATGTTGTTCAGATGGTCCAACAACTCTGCCGAAGGTATCATCCACATATCTCTTTTATTATTATTTTGTTGTTGTTGTTGTTGTCATCATTATTGTTGTTGTTGGTGTCATCATTATTGTTGTTGTTGGTGTCATGTTGTTGTCGTAATGTTATTGTTGCCATGTTATTATTCATTATTGTTGTTGTTGTTATTGTTGTGGTTATTGTTATTGTTGTTTTTATTGTTTTATTGTTGTTGTTGTTTATTGTTATTTTTTTATTGTTATTATTATTGTTATTATTATTATTATTATTATATTATTATTATTATTATTATTATTATTATTATTATTATTATTATTATTGTTATTATTGTTATTATCATTATTATTATTGTTATTTTTGTTGTTGTTGTTATTATTGTTATTATTATTGTTGTTATTATTATTGTTATTATTGTTGTTGTTATTGTTATTATTATTATTATTATTATTATTATTATTATTATTATTATTATTATTATTACATGTATTATTATTATTATTATTATTATTATTATTATTATTATTATTACATGTATTATTATTATTATTATTATTATTATTATTATTATTATTATTATTATTATTATTACTATTATTATTACTATTATTATTACTATTATTATTACTATTATTATTACTACTATTATTAACACTATTAATATTACTATTATTATTACTATTATTATTACTATTATTATTACTATTATTACTATTCTTAGTACTATTATATTATTATTACTATTATTATTACTATTATTATTACTACTAATATTATTGCTATTATTATTGCTACTATTATTACTATTATTATTATTACTATTATTAGTACTACTATTATTATTATATTATTATTATATTATTATTACTAGTATTACTATTATTATTACTATTATTATTACTACTACTATTATTATTACTATTATTATTACTATTACTATTACTATTATTAATACTATTATTATTACTGGACGGGTACCCCACTGTCGTTTCCCTGGCGACGGCAATTTCTTGCAAGATGTCCGAATGAACATAGACAGTGATTCGCCTGGCAATAGCTTGCATCTATGAAATTCCTCCAGTGAAACAAATTCCATTGGCATCATGGTCTTCACCTTTAGTGCTAGCGTAGTTACCTTGCTCCTCCTCACTGATTTCCATCCATATTGTCAAAGCCTCTCCCTCCAGCAGTGTTGGCAGTTTACACTTGGTTATCCTCAGTCTTCCCATTTGCCCTGCTGCAAATGTCAAAGCATTGGAACCAATCGGTCGCGTCTCCACTCGCGAAAGGTTTGGGTATGCTAACATGATGCTCTGCCATAGACTCAAGCCTGTAACCGTTCTCTGCTACCACTGTAATACTCAACAGTCGATTCAACAAAATCTCATTATTCCAACAACTGCACGTATCACTAATATATATCACATTCAACCGAAAGTTCTAGAAGATTGACATGACATCACCAACCACTTCCTGTACAGGAATGTACTACATACAAATACATCTTACAACTTCATCAGTTGAGCACACTTTTCTGCTCTAAAACGAATAAAAGTTTACCTGCAAAACTCAATGACACAAGAGAGACTTAATCACTCTACATTACTCCATATGTATTGAGAGAGAAAGAATGGATAAGTTAAATCTTGTTGATGAGGCCAAAAAATTCATTTCCAGATGTGAAAGAAGGAAGAACTTTACTTAAAACTATGAACAATAGTAGCTCTTAATTGTCACCAATAACTACTAGCAATAATAATTTTTCAAAACATCCTCTTTTACCATCTGTAAATTTTTTTTCTTCCTGGTAGCATTATTAAATGATGCGTCTCAAAACTGATAGTCTCAAAATGGTCTGTGCTGGAGGAGTGACACTGGATATTCCCCTCCTGCACCCAACCCTTGTAGCGTATAACTAAATGGTCCCTTTGCTCCCCCCCCCCCCCCCCTCCCCCAATCTAACATCTAACAAGAGTTCTTACTTCATTGCCAAGACATGACTGTATACCTTAGGATTTCCCCTTGAGGCAGTTTCCAGACCTTATCACTTTTGTGTTTGATGCTAGAGACAAAAACACAGCAAGCTAGCAGTAATTTGTGGGCAAGAATTTGTCAAGTTAATTTTCAAGGACTGTGATTCCTAACTTTCTAGGGGATAGCTAATACTCTAGTTTCCTCCAGTTCCAAACCTAATGCTCTCTTACTTTTGCTATCATTTCTCTGGGATCTGTATATATAACAAAGCCAAGCAAATTACAGCCAAGCTGCTAGGACAGGGAACTTATGTGAAGGGGTAGTTGGTATTTTAAAGAAGGTGTCTAGGTTCCTCCTTAGGATTACCTTCTCCCTTCAGTTAATAGGTGCTGCCACCAGAGTCTATCTCTAAGTATCGCCTTAGTTAATACCTACCCAGAGAAATTTAGGGTGTCTAGGTATAACTTATGAACTGACGAAAACTATGGTAAAGACAAGACTAATCACAAATGGCTGACAGGACCTTTTATAAGTCCTGCCAGACAGGATACAGAAAGTAACCATAATTACATGCACACAGAGAGTCCACTTGACATTACATCACTACACTCACGTTCACAATTAACACAATGTTCACAATTAAGTAATGCATGCACTCAACACTTTAAGTAATGCATGCACTCAAATGACTGTTAGGTTCATCATCATTGATGGAGCGAAGATAATGGCCTGGCTGGCCATGTCGAGCAGCCCTCGACATCCCCTCTGCCTTGAGTTGGATGCAGTCCCTCCCGAATGCTGTCTTCTTCTGATGGCAGATCCTCGTCCCACGCCTGTCTGGATAATCCGTCTGCATTTTGATGGGTTGACCCTGGTCTGTACTCTACCTTGAAACTCTACGACTGCAGTGACAGTGCCCCCTTGAATAAGTGTGCATTCAGTCTTTGTGAGACGTGAAGAGTGCTTGTAGCGCCTTGTGGTCTGTAATCACGGTGAAAGGTCGACTAACAAATGGATAGCAAAATGATCCACACTCCTGTAGATGGCCAAGCACTCTATTTCAGTGGCGGAATAACGTTTCTCTGTCTCAGTGAGTGCCTTGGAGAAGTATCCTACCGGTCGCTCTACACCATTCCGGACTGCTGACAACACCCCACCAACTCCTTTGTATGATGCGTCTGTGTGAAGCGTAAAGTGGTCGTCATCTCGTGGAAGCAAATGTTCAAAATTAGATAACATTTTGTCATCCCACTGTATGATGTATGGAGTCTTCTTACAAAGGGCATTATTAAGGGAACAAGCCCATAAGGCATAGTCTGGGATGAACCGTCGGTAATAACCAACCGTACCCAGGAAGGCACGCAAGTCTTTCTTATTGACAGGTCTCTTAAAGTTAATAAGAGCTTTCACTCATGCCTCAGGCACTTCTACTTTCCCCAGCCCAATTTGGTGGCCTAAGTATTCCAAAGTCCTAGCCCCCAAGACACAATTTTCCTGTTTAGCAGTCAACCCAGCCTCTCTGAGTGCGTTTAGTACTTCATCAATGTGATCTAGATGTTCCTCAAAGGTGTTAGAAAATTTTATAACATCATCAATATATGTACTAGAAAATGCATTCTGTTTCTCCAGTGCCATGTCCATATATGCGTTCTTCAGGCCAAAGGGCATGCGATTGAAAGCAAATTTTCCCCATGGTGTACAGAAAGCCATTTTTGCCTTGCTGGCCCCATCCATGGGAATTTGATAAAAACCCTGATTAAGATCAATTTTGGATAGCCAACGGGCATTAGCAACTCGGTCTAACAAGTCTGTTATCCTAGGCATCTCATAAGGATCATCTACCGTTACGGCGTTCAACCTACGGTAGTCTAAACATAGCCTAATTTCTCCTGTCGGTTTGCGAACAGGCACCATAGAGGAAGACCATGGACTATAGGTCGGTAAGATGATGTTTTGTGCAACTTCTTGATTTCTTCCCTTAGGTTCTCCTTCCAGCCAGGTACAATCCTGTATGGATGGGACCGGACTGGTGAGGAATCCCCAGTATTGACAACATGAGCACACTCCACGGCTCTGCCTAGTTTGCCAGACCCAACCGTAGGTGTATGCCTAGCGATCCTAGCCTGCATGATCCTCAGACATCTCTGTTTCTCCTAACACTGTTCTACCCACAGGATGATTTGAGTCATCACATTCCTATGCAACCACAACCCGAAAAAGGTTAGCTGAAAGGTCTTTCCAGTGGCTTCAGCCTATTAGCATGGGCAACTATCTTGTAGTTCCGTCTCTCTGGCACCGCTAACTGGTAAGTGGTTTCCCCAACCGTTTGGTCACTTCATATGGGCCATACCACACAAGTTCCAATTTACCAGTAAGATTTGGTGTGTGTAAGAGCACCATCTCCCCAGGTTTGTATTCTCTGATCTCTGCTTTCTTGTCATAATTCAATTTGATCTTGGCGTTATACTTTGCCTCTCTACTACGAGCAACTTGGTGAGATCTGTGAGGGTTTTTCCCAACTGGTTGACCCATTCAACTGCCCCAGAGAAGTGGAGCTCTCCACTAATCAGACTATCTTTCATGGCCTCCAGTGGCCCACGGAGTGGTCTGCCATTGACCAACTGAAAGGGGGAGTAGTAACCTGTAGCAGCATGGGGTGTAGCCTGATAGGTGAGTAAACAATACTTTAAAAGTTTGTCCCATTGCTTCAACCTATCCTCCATCTTTCTCAACATGCACCCATGCCACCGTTCTAACACACCATTAGATTGTGGATGGTAGGGAGTTGTTTTAATATGCTTAACCCCTAATAGCTTGCACAGTTCAGAGCAAAGTCTACCCATAAACACACTATCAGAATCTCATGGGGAATACCAGTGTGTGAGAAAATGTCCATTAATCCCTCAGCAACTGAAACTGCATCAATCCTCTTCAAGGGTATATATGCAGTAAGGATATCTGGTTCCCATACAAATAGCAGTCAAAACATGGCCATAGCCACGCTTCGTTCTTTGTAAAGGTCCGACTATGTCAAAGGCCATCCTGTGGTATGGTGTAGAGATAATGGGTGTGGCCACCATAGGGACCTTGGGCAAGAGAGGTCTACCAGCCTTTTGGCATTCAGGACAAGCAGCACAATATAGCCTCACATCTTTATCAAGTCCAGGCCAATTAAAAGAGTTCTTAATATGGGCTGCCATCTTGTTATGGGATAAATGCCCTCTGATTAGCCCTCTATTCCCTGCATCCATGACATCTGAACGCTTCATCAGGGGTACTACAATCCTAGCATTTTCTTCCCCCTGATCTGCCAACTTGGTGTGCATCAACACTCCACCATTATAGTAATACCCATTCTCCTCCTGTTCAGCCTTATTCCTCATCTCAAACAGCGACACATCTTCTCTCTGCTGCCTTATCAGCTCGCTCACTCTTTCCCTGTCATTGGACAAGTCAGGTAGGAGAGGCTCACCTTCAGGTTCCACACACTCTAACCCCACAAGAACATCTGCCTCTTCCACTCTTTCCGCAAGATCTTCTTCCACCTCTTCCTCGACTACCACCTCTACCTCAGTCTCTACCTCTCCCAGAGGAGTGACACTAGGGCTATCCACCATTTCCACCTCCTTGTCATTATCACTACTACTCTCCAATGTGATGGGGAACAAGGACTAGCCTTAGTCCTCTTGGGTACATTTAGTGGGGTAGGCACAGCTCCATCCTTAGCATTAGCAAGGGTATTCTGGGTTATCTTTTCCTGGTCTGCCTTGCTCATGGCCCTAGTAATTGCACACACGGTTGGGGAACCATGGGACTCTTCCCCATGTGGTACCTTAGTTCCACCAGTATCAGCCTTGGGTGTGGGATCAACAGTAACCTCTGTCTCCACCGGTAACGGGTCGGGTTTGGTTACTGAATCCAACATTTTTTTTATAACAGGGTGGTCTGCTCCAAGTAATCCATCCACACATTGTCCCTTACGAAATAGAACTTTACACAACACTTCCATCCCATCCACCTCTATTTTAACCTTAGCAATTTTCATGAAAGTCTTAGACCCATCTCCTAAGTGTACAGAGCATTTCTCCCCAGTATACTGTGCTTTTTCCACCATGGAGGGTGGCACTGCCGACAGGTCTGCCCCTGTATCCAGGTGAAATTCACAAGGAATACCATTAACTGTACCTATTTTCTTTAGCTTGTTGGTACTAGGAGTTTGTGACCTAATCCTATTCAACTGCTTTGAAGGACAGTCTCGTTTAAAGTGACCAGTTTTCCTACATCCAAAACAAACAACATCAGAGTTCTGGCTAAAGGTTTTTGTCTGGTTAGGCTTGCCATCCCCGGTATACTTTTGGCTTTCCCTAGGCCCACCCCAGCCCTGCCAAGGATGCTCATTCCCACCCTTATGTACAGAAGGCTCACCTTCCCTCCTGGGAGTCTGATAGCTGTTTCCAGATACTTGGCTCTGTGCATTCCATCCATCCTGGCGTCGACGTTGTTGATACTGCTGCCCCTCATTGGGCTGGTATCTCAGTAAGCTTCTTCTTCTCATGGAATCCTTTGGCTTCCCACAGCTCCTGCAAGGCTTCCACTTTGTGATAACGTGAAGTATTTGGGTGCTGATTGATGTGAAAAAGGGCTTCATTTGAGTAATTCCTGAGTATCACTCCAGTAAACATTTCATTCAAGACCTCTTCGACTTCGTTCAGCATAGGTTTCATCCTGTTGAGAGCTTTACAAGTCTGCTGTAGAAAACTGCGAGGATCTTGGTCTGGCTTGGGTCTGTCTAGCCATATGGCGCATCTGGTTTGTTGAAGGGTTGTTCCTAAACGTTCGATTAGATCATTCTTCACGGTCTGGTACGGCGTCTCCTCCGTAAGAGACAATTCCCAGTAAATTGACAACGACCTACCTGCGAGTTGTTTCCGCAGGATGGACAGCCAGTCGACCTCAGGAATGTCTGCCTCCCGCATGATAGCCTCAAAGTTCTCCAGGTAAGCTTCGGCTTCAGTTAGGTCTTGAGGGTTTGACGAATGTTGGCTTGCTTCCTGTCTTGCTTCTCCCGGTAGTACTGCTCTTCCCGCCTACGTTGGAGTTCGACCTCTGCTTCTAGCCTTTTTTCCCCTCCAGCCTAGTTCTGGCTTCCTCCATTAGGACCCTGGCTTTCCTGTCCTCATCTTGCCTCTCTTTTTCGAGCAAGAGATTATCTGCTTCCCTTTTCTCCTCCAGCCTAGTTCTGTCTTCCTCAAGCAAGAGACGATCTGCTTCCCTTTTCTCCTCCAGCCTAGTTCTGGCTTCCTCCATTAGGACCCTGAATTCCTGTCCTCATCCTGCCTCTCTTTGTCGAGCAAGAGATGATCTGCTTCCCTTTTTGTTTGTTCCTTCATAAATTGTATGAAGTAATCCGTCAACTGTTCGCTGTGACCTTGACTACTCATCAGCGTGCACTCTGAGCTGCTCGTCAATTTTGCTGCATCATTCTCTTAAAGGGAAATGTTAGCAGATGGACTGGAACTGAACTTTATACCCTAGAAATATAGGAACCCTTGCCTTTGTGGAAAAAATTGCTTCTTTATTTAGTGGGAGAATACTATCTCCCAGCTTAGGTCAAAATGATAACCAAGATGCTCAATATTTTGGTCTTGCAGCATGAAAAACAATTCAACTATGAAAGAGCTCTGGAAGAACCATGTCATACACCTACTCTTATAAAATATACATAGCTATAATATATGTTGTTTGATAACTTTAATACAGAGCAGATGTTCTGATAGAGATGAGAGTACGTATGGGGAAAACATTTTTTGTCTGTCTACATAATGAATATATTCCATTTAGAGAGTTCAGAGCAAATCACTTCTCCACTTGACATGTGTGATATGCCTGTGACCATGTTGAGAATTGTACTGATGATATGAATAATGAGATATCCTGACATGATAATCAGCTGCAGAGCTAGAACTTGGCGGAAGTACTCAGCCCATTGTCAAGTGTGAAGAGTATAGCAAATAGACATCACAATCTGTCCTTTAGTCGACCATGAAGTGAGAAACAAGGACAAACTCGAATCAGTAAGGCAGCTTCATGTAAAGAACAAAAGTTTTACACAGTCTCAGAAATCACACTTCTCTAGCTAAAGATAACCCCTCTGCAGCCACACTTAGTTTTGATTTCAAACAGAACTTGACCTTACTTGTGAAACTTTCTATGCCCATCAGCTTTGTACATGTTTCCATTTGGCTCTCCCTCCTGGTTTCCAGTTGTATTCCCGCCACTTTACCCTCCACCCACCTCCCTTTTCCATAGCAATTCATCTCCTTGCATGCCTTCTCTGATGACTAGATTAGCAGGATACCCTTTCCCTGTGAATCCGTGTATTGCCAAATGCATTTCCTGCATCATGTAGCTGCACACCACTATTCACCCACCAATTCTCTCTCCATCACTTATACCAAACCTCTCTTTCTCTAGAAGAATTGCTTCCCCAACAGGTAAAATTTCTCCTTCTATCTTTGCTTCCATTGAAGGCTCATTCCAACAGGAATGGACAGTCTCCTTCACATGAATCAAATGGTCTTCCATACATTTATTGCCCACAACTCCATCACCCTTAGTACCTCCATCACCACCTTACCTTGTCCATTACGTAATACCTTCGTTATCCCCTGCCTCAACCACCCATAACCATCAGCTGGTTTAGCTCCTTCACAAAACTTCAATTCTTCTTTGTTTATATTCTTTCCCTTTCTTCCTTCATTTTATTTCCTTGCCCTCATCTCAGCACATCACTACTTTTATCCTGCCACTTCCTGCATAAGAGAATTGCTTTCTGAGTGAACGGCCCAAACCTTCACCTTGCTATAAAGCTAGTGAATAATACAAAAGAGAGAGAAGATGAACTATTGTCATAGCCGTGCGATGTTTCTTCCTGGTCACAAAGTCAAGTATACTTCTCGATGACCTCCTTTTTACAGAATTTACCTGTTCCATTCCATTAGTCTTCCTTCTGTAGGATTCTTGACTTGCCTGACTGCACCTCACTCTAACAATAGACTGGCTCACATGTAACTAATGCACACACATTTTTGGTTGTTGTTTATTTGTTTTTCCTACTTCACTCCTGATTTCCAACTTGTGAAAACTTAGACTGTCTTAGAGAAGACTATGGAAGACAATTTCGATCTGCCCCCGTCCTGTACCATACTTTTCTGCCCTGATACTCTCCTATATTTTACCAAACAATTTAAAAAAAATAACTAGTTATTTCAATATTCCCTCTTGGCTCCTTTCGAACCTTCAAGTCAAAACATGTCCCAACCTGTATTCCTTCCTTTTTAACTTTAGTTGCCATCCTCTTTCTTCTCCACATTTGCCCTAACTGAATATTTCCACTCTTGGAACAAAGAGTCAAAAACCTTTTTTCTTCTCCCAACCTCTTGAATTCTTCCCACAACAACTTTTGTGATAGCACTCTGCACAAGAACCTTCACATCCATCAATCATTCCTCGAGTTCTTTATGTCCTAAATCACATGATGTACCACACATTACACTTATCCTTCATCTCGTGTACTTTATTTGTTAACAATTTATTTATTCAATGGAGCAATGACCACTACAGTAGATGTCTTACCAGTTGATAGTAGCTCATCAAAGATCAGGGGAAACAGGCAAAGCAATGCTCTTCCCAAATCTTGTAGGAAGAATGCTAAACATCTTTTTCAAAAACAAAACCTCAACAATTTTCTGTTGCTCAGGTTTCATCTGGTTTAGTAAAGTATTTTAGCTCTAGCCACTGTCAGTCTACCAGCGCTCAGTCCCAGGGCTACCTACCCCATCTTATGCAGATCACTGAAAATACAAAAAAATTATTGAGTAAACAGGAATTTGTTCCAAGTGATCTGATTAGACAACAAACTATTTGCAGTGGCTGCGAAAATTGTAAGTATTATATGTTTCAGTTGGACCACCTCTCAGTTATTACTGTGAATAGTAGATTTGGCTGCCATTTGCAATTGATCACTTGAGCTCCACTCATTTTGTTTACCGAGTTATCGAAATTCCTTCACTCCCACATAATCTTAGCCGGCAAATTTATTATGGAATGAAATGTGGGATGAAATGTGGGAGGCCAGTTTTGCTTAGAGCGGAGCTAGACAAATATGTGCAGCTCAATGTCAGGAAGATGAGAGAAAGTGGAGTAATTTCTGCTAGAATAGTTATGGCAGATGCTCAAGGTGTGTTACTCTCCTGCAATAGGAGCATGTTGGCCGAGTATGCTTTCCTAAATAGACACTGGGTATATTCATTGCTGAACAGGATGGATGTTGTCCAGCAAAAGACCACAACAGCAAACAGTCAATATTCGCTGGCTAACTTGACTAAATTACAGAAGTCATTTATAGAGGCATTGGCTGAGACTGTAATAATGGAGGATATTCCACTGGACTAATATTGAACTGGGATCAATATTGTATCATCATCCTGACATTGGATCAGAGAGGTGTGAAGAGAGTCAAATTCGTTGGTCTGGATGACAAATAGCAAATCACTGCGATTTTCTCCCTGTACAAGTTATTTATAAGGAAAAGACAAAGCGGTACCACCCCAAGTTTCAGTTCCCTTCAGGCTGGCACATCACACACTCATGAAAGCACTGGTCAACCGAGGAACCATGCTCCAATACATTATTGTGCCCTATATTGAGGGTATAAGATAATTCATAGAGATAGAAGATGCTACTCAGATTACACCATTCCATTACCAGCTTACTGGAAGCTAACAAATGTAAGAGAGGCATTAAATAGAGGAATACCAATGCCATGTATATGGTTGTGTGTGTATATATATATATATATATATACATAGCACTTTTTATAAATGGGTAGTTCAGGTCAGGTAATATGAAAACCCTGATTGTTATTTGTTTGTACAGTGTTGAGGTAATCATACATATGCACGAAGATTTGGTGACCATATGATGCAGTAAGATCAAGTGTGGAGAGACAGTTGGGTGGGCTTTCACGGGTGAGCAGACAGCCGAGCTTAATAAAATATATCTCAACATCAATAGCTAAGTAGAGACTTAACAAAAAACAGGTACTTAATATAACATATAGATCCCAGCTTAGTCAACCAGCTTTTACGATATTACAACATTGTATTGATATATCACTATTTCCAATTATAAACATCCTTTGCCATAGTCATCCAATAATAGTCCAGTGTAAGACGTGCCAAGGTATGCTTCTGACCTTGATGTACAACATTGATGTCATGGGCCTCACGCAAAACTTTCTGCTCTCATATTGAGAATAGGACCAAGCGCTTATCCTTCTCATTGGGATGGTTTTTTGCTGGTTGTGTGTAGAACATTCTTACACCTATAGACACGACAATAGACCTTTATATTCAAGACACCTAAAAAAAAATTCATTTTTGTTCACTTGAAAGAAATGTGCCAAGTTCTACATAATCAGGTGTACAACACAAACATCAGGAAAGCAATGGTTTGTGTAGGCCTACTTTGTTGTGCAGAATATAGACCATGTATGGGAGGCTTATGAAATCATTGGCATGACAATCACCAGTCAAGCTGTGGAGAAAACACCACAAGCAGGTGGTGAATTATTTACATACCAATAACAATGAAACTGATGCTGCTCTTCCAATACCACTGACCACCTGTCACAGCTATGTGCACCATTCTGTAAATAGTACTCAACCTTCCGCAGGAACGCAAGTGGATCTTTCTCGTTCACACCATGCTGACCTGAAAATTCAAATAACAACCTTTTATATCTAAGGGATAGTACATACTTATCTGTAGATATCTGTCTCCCAATTTTTTAATTTTTTTATATTTTTTAATTTATTTTTTTGCGTACGGAAGGAATAATGGCTGCGCTTGCGCAGTGGGTGAAGTGAGTAATTATGTCATGAAACCACAAGACCTCGCGAGAGGAAATAAAGAGGACAATGAATAACACTACCATTGATCTATGCAAGAGTCCCAGCTCACACAGTGTCGCGGTGGAATACTGGGACTCAGACAGTTCTGGACTAACCTACAGCCAAGTATCTGCAGCGTTTATAATCCTCATCACGGTTGTAGGACTACCATGGAACGCCATGGCAGTGATTATAGTTATAAAGGAGAGATTGTACCAGCCAACCATTATGCTAGTGCTCAACCTGGTGGTGACAGACATTCTGGTGTTGATGATTTCTTTGCCAAATTACGCAGTACCTGGAATTGCTGGAGAATATATCTTGGGACGCACAGACGTTATGCGTTGTAAGGCCTGCAAAATTTTAGTCTTCATTCACGTAACCTTATTCATGGATTCTCTTTTTGTCATTGCTTTGATCTCCATTGACAGATTTCTATTCATCTTCAAACCACTCCATTATGAAGGAAAAGCCTACAAACGATGGACATTGATGAGTATTGCTTTCACAGCCATCCTGAGTATTGCTATTGGCTTATACATTTTGATCAGCCCAGAAACATCACAGTTCTATGCAAGATCGCTTTATTGCTCATTTAATAGAGAAAAAAAGGGTTACATAATAGTTGTGACTATTGTTTGCTGCATAGCTCTCATTGTAATCGCTGTCTGCAACATCTGTGTGATCTACATAGTTCTGAAGAATATCAAAGAGGTGTGGAAATCGCGATCTAGTAAAGACAAAAGGATGGCATACATTCAAGAGATAAATAAAAGAGTCAGAGAAGAACGTCACAAGAAACAGCTTCATTTGTTCCGTGTCTTTGGTGGCCTGCTTCTCTCAAATACAATAACATGGTTTCCTAAAATACTAACATATGTATATACTTCCTGAAATCTTTGAGATAGAACTGCCTCTAAGCTATATCGTTATTGCTGATGTACTCTTTCAAAGTCAAGTAGCCATACACCCTATCCTAGAGACCACCCTGATCAGTGATGTGAGAGAGCCGCTGAAGAACATGCTTACATGTGGCCTTCTCAAGAAAAGAAAGAATGACTTTGCTAACCACTTCCACTGCTGCATATCTACAGAAGTACATGATAAAAATCACTGCAGTTGTAGTGTCCTGTTCCAATTGATTGACGCTGCAATATTACCTAAAGAGAGTTCAAGCAGTTCTACATCAAGAGAGTACATTTGATAGTTGAGAAGGATCAAGCGATGGTGAAATCCACTTGGACACATTTGTAACTATTCACACATTCTTATCATCCCCTCCCCACCCATATTTTTACTTACTATAATCAATGATCAGTATTGTATGTCAGTAAGGAATGCTAGGCATTTTTAGTTTAAATGTATCTCTCAAGAAACTCCCAGTTCACTTATAAAGTGTACAGTCCTCACCAAATAGTGTGCCAGTGCTGTCACTTCCTATAAACTACGCATTTGAGCCTACTATATTCACATATTGTAGTGTAAAGAAGAAGCACGTAAATGGCAACTAAGTTAACCAGTGTGTACTACACCAATCCAGAGTAGAACGAAATATATTAAGGGAAACTTGGCAAAGCCTTTAACACTTCCACAAACTGTAGCAGGAGCGACCAAAAATTAAAAGAAGCAATAATAGAGTGAAAGATATGAGAGGGAAAGGGTCTGAAAACACATGGTTATGTTATAAAGTACCATCTCTTTGTACTCGTTCAAGGTATGGTCTTGATTTCTAACTGTAATACAATATGGTTACTAATGGTAAATTTAACCCCCATACATGTCAGGGTTTCATTTAGGCAGGGGTGGGGGGCGGAGGGCAGATGCCCCCCCCCCCCCCCCCTTGGAACCTTTTTGCCCCGCCTAGGAAATTGTATTATTAAAATGCATTAGAAACTTTGTCATATCTTTAACCATCATGGCCCCTCTTAATATCCAGATTCTTCCAGTTGTCCCCCCTTGGTCAATTTTCTAAATGAAACCCTGCAAGTTTTCTTCTGGAACTGCAGGTTGGAATGTGAAGTGATATCACTCATTACTAATGCTACTTTCCAGCATCAAGTCTTGAGTGGCTATAACAACTGTGATTGTAGGGACTTTTGAAAATTCAGATTTATGAGTGACTTATGTTCAAGTGAAGAGGGGGCCAAATTATACAATACAAAACCTTGTGACTAGCACTTTGGAGCTACATATATAGATGCTGCACACTTGATATAATTATAGCTCAACTGATAGATCTCTCTGAGTACTCTTTTGGGGTCAATTGAAGAATAGTCACCCAAGCGCGGCCCAGGTGACTATTCTTCAGAAGATCCCAGGGCTAGGGCTAGGGCTAGGGCTGAGGCTAGGACTAGGGCTGAGGCTAGGGCTAGGGTTAGGCCTACCAGCCGCGTTCGGATGACTATTCTTCAGCAGGCGGGTGACTATTCTTCAGAAGGTTCCGGTTCGGGTGACTATTCTTCAGAAGATCAGGTTTTCCTCGCCCTGGGTGACTATTCTTCAGTTGATCCCTCTTTTTGATACTATGCCAAAGTTACATGCAGCCAAAGTGGTGGTACCTTTAAAATCATAGTGCCTGAACTGGTTGCAGTTGTGTTTCCCAATTGGAAAGTAAATAGTATCTTAAAAGCCCTCCTCGGTGTGTTAATTAGGTGCTAATACGTGACTAAGTGGCAAGTGCGGGTGCTGAAAATAAATTTTGTTTCCCATCGCAACAAAAATTGATTTTCAGTGCACACAATTCCTTCGCCAGTGAGTACCGTCAATATCATCAACTGACTTCCCAAATTCATCAACCAGATGAACAAGGTCTAGTCCAAGTCTAAATACCATTTTCCTACATGGCTGCAAATTCTTCGTCCATTTGCACAATAATTCATCACATTTTAGTGCCTAATGAACACACCCATTTGGTACAGTAAGGGCACCCTCTAGCCACAGATACTAATTACTTTCCAATCAGGAAACACAAATGCAACCAGTTCTTTAAGCTCATTTTTTTAGGTACCTCCCTTTGGCTGCATGTAACTTTGGCATAGTTCAACATTTTTAGAGCAGGTCTATTTTATATCTAGTTCATAAAGTAAGGCATGCAGAATCTATGAAGCTCCAATATGGTAACCACAATGTTTTTGGGGTGTTTGTTTATCCACCCATATGAGAATGTGGCATGTTTGTTGAAAGAGGTGTTGATGAAGTATGAGTGATTGATTGAATAAATCATTTTGTGGGACAGAATTAAGACAGTCAATCACATGATGTGTCTGACTAGCATTGGAGAGCACATGCACTGCAGCTTGGAAGTACTGTACCTAGAAATATTTGAAATGGAAGTTCCTACTACCAAGTGCAGGAAGGTAGCTTCTCAGCAAGTGACATTAAAAAGTTTCTTCAAACTTTACCAAGTGAGTCAAATCAATGGCTAAGAACCATAGCAATATTTTTTATTTGTAGGTACAGTGGTGACAGATTCCAGTTGATGCTGCTGAGACAGTGATAACTCCACTTCCAGTCCTGAAGAAGACATGATACCTCAATCACTAGCAGGCTGTAGCAGTTCACTTGCCGACATTTATTCCATTGACGTAGGTGAGCTTTTGGAGAGTTTAAGCACTCATAACACTGATGCTCAAATTTATACTTATCTCAGACATCACATCCAACCACCAGCAAAAATGATTTCAAAAACTGTTGTTAAAGGTGGAAAGCCAGTAAATCTGACATACCAAGCTTCTTGGATGTCAGGGAGTCAAGCTTTTTGGCACGTTTACTCTCCAAAGTTGAATGGTGGGCTATGTGTCGAGCGTGTTTTCTCTTTAATAAGTCCTATGACACTTCAAAATGTGGTGCTTTTTTTAGGTTTCCATTTCAGAAACTTGAAAAAGCTCTTAGTTCTAGCAAAAACAACACAGGAATAATAAATTCTCATGAACAGTCTGCATATCATATTCATGCACTTCAGATGGCTCAAGATTTTCTATACAACTATGAGCACCCTCAGTCAAAGATTGATAGCAGAATTAACAAGACTAAGCAAGAAAATTTAGAAATATTTTGCGATCAGTTGTTGATGCAATTCTTCTTTGTGGTAAGCAAGGAATAGCTCTTCGGAGTCACCGTGATGATTCTACTGCTGATTCCTCGTCCAATAGAGGTAATTTTCTTGCTATCCTTGAAGCATTTGCTGATAGAGATCCGGTTCTGAAAGAACATTTGGATAATGGGGGGGAAAATGCGAGATATACAAGCAAAACAATCCAAAATGATGTTATTGATTGCATTAAGCAGCATGTTCAAGAAAGCATTTTACATGCTATGGACACAGAAGGTGCTAGTCCTTTCTTTCCAGTTATTGGTGACAAAGTAACTTGCAATGTTTCTAATAAGGAAATTCTTTCTTTGTGTTTGAGGTACATTGACTTAGTGTCCAATGAAAAACCAGTATTGAAAGAAGCATTCTTTGAACTAGTTGATGTTCCCAGAACAACTGGTAAAGTGCTAGGAGAAACTGTCCTTAGCATTCTTGAAAGGCACAACAGAGATCTCCGTTTTTGTGTTGGGCAGTGCTATGATGCTTTATCAATGTCTTCATCTCATGTTGGATGTCATGCTTAAATTTAAGCAAAGGCTCCTCTTGCTTTTTATCAACACTGTATTAGTCATTGTCTTAATTTGGTGATCAGTGATCATCCAAGAAGCTGAAGTTAGAAATATGATTGACAGTATAAGTGAGACGTTCTTCTTTTTTCATAACTCACCAAAGCGGCAATGCTTTTTTCTGTGAGTTTTAGCTACTAAACATCCAGAACAAAAAAAGCAGAAAGTACGAGGTCTTTCGAAAACAAGGTGGGTTGACCGTCACGAATGCTAGGAGAGTTACTTTGAAATGTATGCTTGTATAGCATTAACATTTGACCATCTTAAACCCAGCTGCTTATGAATCAGTCTATGTTACTGAACTTGAGGGTGATGAATCTACCTTCAATGACTGGAGTTGGGACAGGGAAACACGTATTAAAGCTCAAGGACTATTCAAACTCCATGCCATGCTATTTGTTTAACAACTGTGATGTTTGCTCTTGAATCAATAAAGGCCCTAACAGTCAAGCTTCAGAAGAGAAATCAAGATATCTATCAAGCCTATAAGCAAGTGGATGAAATTATTGACTTCATCAAGTCTAGATGTGCTGATATTGACAATGTATTTGATCAGTGGTATAAAGAAGCAAGTGCTTTACTAACATTTGTTGGAGTTGAAGAAGTAACTCTTCCAAGGAGTGTGGAGAGGCATGCCCATATAAATAACCATCCTGGTGATTATGCTCAAGAATATTATATAAGGATTACAGCTATTCCTTTCCTTGACACCTTCATCTGTCCAACTGGAGTCACGGTTCAACAAGGAAAGCAGAATTGGTGCTGAGCTTTTGCTTCTCACTCCAGCCATTTCTGTCACTGATAAATTTGACCCAGTGTCCGAAGTCGCTCACATGCTTACATGGAAATGCCATCTTCCTTCTCCAGTACAGCTCCAAAATGAGATGTAAAGATGGAAAATATTCTGGCAAAGAAGATTGGATGCAGGTGATGAAGTTCCTAACAGCTTGCTAAATGCAATTAGTGCTATTCGCAGAGAAGATTTCCACAAAATATATACCCTTTTGTGTATTGCTTGCGTCCTACCTATTACCAGTTGTGAAGCAGAGCATAGTTTCTCTACTCTTCAGCGGAACAAAAATTTCCTTCGAAACACTATGCTAATGTCCAGACTGTCATCTCTCATACTTATGGCTCAGCATAGTACCAACTTCAACAGAGATAAAATAATTGAAATATTTGTGAACAAACATGCCCGTAGAATGTTTAGATCATCTATTTTGTGTGCGTAATGACTTCCACTGACAATATTATTGATGCTGTACTTATTGTATATGTATGTATGACTTACTAACACTTTCTTTAACCTTAATAAATTTGAAAAGAAACACTCAAAAGAGCTAAAGGTGACAATACAAAAAAATCACTGTCAACAAGTCAACCCCCCCTAGTCAAAATGTCTAGATCCGCCCCTGATATGTCACTTAGGCAAAGTTCAACAACTCATCCTTGCTCTCTGACAAGCATTCTGCAGCTTTCGGATATTTAGTCTCATAAGTTGACATAAATTTCATCCAGCCATATTTTCAAAAATCCCTTTCAAACCTCTAGTCCTTAGCTCTACCAATTGCAGTTGTTATAGCCACTCAAGACTTTATGCTGGAAAGTATATAGCTGAGTTTGTGGGGGTGATTTCACTTCACATTCCAAAATTTAGGTATATGATCATAGCATGAATATGATGATACAGTGGTCCCTCCCTATTAAGACCATCCAGGGAGCACTTCCAACTGGGCTTATTAGAGAGGTGGTCTTACTTGGGAATATCGCTCTCAGGCAAGGCAGGGGTCTCACAAAAGCATTGCTCAATGGATTTTATTGTATAGTGTACACGCATTCATAATATTAAACCAACTGCAAGCTCCCCAGACAAGATACTGTATTCTCATTTGGAATTATGGGTGTGTCTTGAGAAAGACATTGCTTATCATTGTACACATGTATGTATTGGACATTAGACTCATGCAGTGTCCTTAGGACACAGAAAGTCTGAGATACTGGACTGAACAGTCCGCTCCATCCTATTGACCATCTGCTCGATAGAATCAGCACATGCCACAAGCTTGGGAATGCCTCGATGAGTGGCAAAGTCACGCAGCTTGCACACCATCTTGAACACCTCTGATACAGTCACAGGAGTGGGCATGGTGCCATCCTCCTCATCATCTGACTCAGGCTCCTCAGGGGAGGAGTTAGCAGGGGTGGCGAGGGCATGGTTGAGGGCAGGGTCATAGTGGTCCTCACTGGTGTGCACCTCGCTGTCGATATTGGCGTAGCCCTCAGCAGTGTCACACCCTCTGGCAGCTGCACATTTAAGACTGTATCCTCAGCAGAGATGGTGAGCTGCTTGACCTCAGCAGCAGGGGCAGTGGTGGTCGTGAAGCAACACGTCTTAAAGCACTTCTTGATGGTGGACACATGGAGGTCATCCCAGGCCTTCTTGAGCCAGCGGTTCGCCATCAGAACGTCCACCTTCTTGACAAGCGAGCTCATTTTCTCACTGCAACCACTATCGGCATTCACAGTGTTGTCCATGAGCCGGAGAATATAGCGGATCATCTGCTTCCGGTAGACCAGCTTCATATCCTGAATGATGCCAGCATCCATAGGCTGAAGCTTGGAGGTGGTGTTGGCGGGCAGGAAGACCAGCTTGAGGTTTCTGAGGTTGATATCTGAGTGCGCTGAGCAGTTGTCAATGAAGATGATGATCTTCCGGCGGCCCTCGGCAAGCATCCTATTGTTGGTGCGCTTGAGCCACTGCTCCCAGATGGGAGTGCTCATCCATGCCTTGGCCTGTGCCTCATACTCAATGCCGAGGTCCCTCTTTGGATCAATGCAGATGTAAATATGTACCAGTTCCTGATTTTTCACAGTTGGGCAAAGGTATGTCACTTCAATGAAAGGTAGATATTCAAACAAAAACAAAAAGTTCACCGTATTCTTGGATGCTTGGTCTTACTTGGGAGGATATTGACCCAGCCAAGTGGTCTTATAAGAGAGGTGGACTTATCTTAGAGGGTCTTACTTGGGACGGGGAAAATAAAGCCAGCCAACCGGGAGCAAGTCTTATAATGGAGGTGGTCTTACTTGGGAGGGTCTTAATACGGAGGGACCACTGTACTTGTAATAAAACCACCTGATCGGATGCGGTCAGGGACTTTCCACCTCTTTAAATTGAGTGACCAAAATAACAACAATAGAAGATAATGGTTAAATTAGTCACACCTATTAAGGCCATGAAGTGTTTAACAGTTATTGATGCATTTTGTAAGGGAACTGAAGGATGAGCACTTCCATAAAGGCACAAAAATTAGAACACCCTATTGCATATCCTCAAAACACAACACTTCTGAAATGATTCTCTTGACTGCAACTACGAAGGCTTGCATAGCACTTTCGATCCTATCAGCACACGAGGAACAAGGTTAGGAACCCTTTTGACAACCAAGTTAACATTTGTATATTTCTGACGTAGAGAAAAAGCACCCTTGGTCAAACAATTTCATCGGCACGTAAAACTGCCATGCTGTTGTCCATGCACAAAATATATTATACCATGACATTATTATGGAGGTTCTAGGCCACAAAAGTATACCCCAGTTTTTAAAAAAGATCACTTTGTCGGGACCTGATCTACTTCATACATTTGGTAGCATAAGAAGTAGAACTAACAGGGTGAGAAGTGTATTCCTACACCAATAGTAAGACACAGTGATATGTAGTTTCCCCCCTCCTCCTTTTTTACCTGAAAATCATGTAGAATATTGGAAACACATTTCTTCTGTAGTGATTCAATCTTGGCTTGGTCTATGATAGTAAGAATTTGAAGTGTCTAATGCTCCCTTGCGAGACCTCTCAGTTTGTTGTTACTCAAAATAAACTGTATTTCCACCATCAGCTACAAAAAGTACCATGCTAGCATGTGTGAGCAGAAGGGTGAGCACTATCAGGAAATTACATAGTGACTGAGTGCACACAGATGGACCAAGTGTTCTGGTTAGAAATTGAGACCTGAAAAGTGAGTTACTCTCTACTTCTTGTAGGAATGGAAATCTGTTTAAGATGTGTTCAGTCACAGACTCTGTTCAGTTCTTCCCACATTATGGCAAAGGAACGTTTAACCAGTTCATCAATAACCCGTTTATTCCTACATGCTTTCTTGAATTGCACCTGCATGTATGTTGACTACACTTAGCTATTATATGAAGAGGTAAAAAAAGGGCGAAAAAATATATATAAATTTTTGTTTGCTGCTCATAGCTCATTCTCTCCTCCCCAGGTAATGGAACCGGTTGAGTTACGGACTTTGTTATTCCATGCGAGTTCTGACCTTTGTCACTTCTTGGGCAATACCTTATTAGTGAACACATGTATTGACAGATTATCATCACACAAGCTGATAACAGATACACCACACAGACGCAGTCTCTGTTCACACAGGTGCACCACACATCGGTTGGACAGATGCACCACATAAATAGATGCATCACAGATGCACCATACAAATGCATTGTCACACAGGTCAAATTAAAAATCTTGCATAATCTTACAAAATGTATGTGATCCTTCAAGATCATCTTACATGAGAATTGAAACCATGATCATGCATTATCTCGGCTTGTAATCAAAGATTTACATCAAAATCACTAATGATCACTCAAGACAATCTTGTGGGATCTTCGCAAGAATTTACCTGCAAGATCACACAAGAAATTGAAATCGTAGTCATGCATTACTTAGTTTGCAATCATTTAAGACCTTATCAAAGTCTACCAATAATTATTATCTATTAGTTCTTGGCTTGGTTAAAGCTGTACTGCTGATGGTGGCAATATTTCTAGATCTGAATTGAAAACTGAGTAAACACTAGCAAAATTAGATCTATGGAAGAGTTAGCAAAATATTGGTCTTCAAGGCATAGATATGTGAGTAGCCATTATCATATAGATTCCAATGGAAACTTCCACAAGCTGCTTGAGTTTCGTCTAGTTGCAGGCACACAGTTTGGAGTATAGCATTTCAAGACAGCACCAAGAAATGCAACATACAGGTCTAAAACAATTAAGAATATGCTGCTGTGGAGAATACATTTGTTAACAGGTAGTTCAAGACACAAAAGCAGTAAAATATTTTTCAACAATGGCTGATAAAACTACAGATTGCAGCAGTATGGAGCCAATGAAGTTTGCAAGGAGTTTATGGTTTGTTTTAGCATGTATATACTGTTGGTTTTACCAGAAGAGCTATAGCTGAAACCCCATCTCTGAAGATGTTTATGACTTAGTATTTAAATGTCATTGTTCAGGTATTTGTCATTTTACAACAGTGATTATTTAAGTTTAGCGGTCAGTGTTATGATGGAGCAAACATGTCCGGTCCAAGGGTGCTGCTGCCATCATCTGACAATCCCATAATATGGTTAAGCATGTGCACTGTTCTAGCCATAGGCTAAACCTGTGCACCATGAAAGTCTGCTCTGTGCAGGTGTGTGCATAAGTAATAAATTACCTAAAATAGATTATATGAAACAAGATGGAAACTGTTGCAGAAGTGGTCATTTCACAGAAATGACAAAGTATCCTGGACGGTAAAATAGCAGAGCTGTGCTCACAATCTAGAATAAAGCAGATAAAGGATTTATGCAGAACAAAGTATGGTTTATACATTTTATGAACAATTTTCTGTTATTAAAGTGGTAATTTTTGTCAAGATGAAAGGCTGGATGTGCTAGATATAATTATCTTCATTATTCTGGAATTAGTAGTTTATAAACTTGAAGCAATTAAGGGTTAAAAACAACTTCAACAATGAGAGCATCTGGTTTAGACCATTCAATTTATCACAGTGACTTCATTATATCACTTATTGCAAGAAAAGCTTGCATACACCAAGGCACTAGCACTTAAGATGCAGGGAAGATAAATTGAATTGATGGAAGCATATAATTTTGTCATATTGGTGAAGGATACCATTGCTGAAATGAAAAGTCAAGTGCATATGAATATCACAAGAATTTGTTCGAGATAGCAAAGGGTGTGCGTGAAGAGTTGAGTTTTGAAATTCAGAAACCCCTGTCTTGTATTCGTCAAATCACCATAGCAATATATGTGCTAGTGAATATTTCGAGCAAACCCTAACTATCCATTTCTTAGATCTTGTTTTGTTGGAACTTTGGCCCTATTTACCACAACATCTCTTCCAAAGGGGCATGTTTCACAAATGAAAAATAGTCCTCAATGAAACCTCTCCTTCGCAGAAATTTATGAAGATGATTTGCCATTTCCTGGCTCAATAGATATCGAATTACCTATATGGAGTGGAGCAGACCAGGTTACCTGCCTTGTACATCACTGGAAACATTAATAAAGACTTATTTCCAAATTTGACAGAACTGTTGCACACTTCGCAGATTACATTGTGCTAGTGTGAATTTACACTCTAACATCTGAAGACATATAAATATGCATTCTACAATGGATCAAGACAGGCTCACCTTGCCAGTTAACTGTTCCTATAATGATTAACTTTGCATTTGTAATTGTCGTTTAATTTGTACTTAATTAACAATATAGAGAGTAGCAAGTTTTATGTACACAAGGTGCACTGCTAGAACTTGATTTGGAAGACTCTCAGTAAAATAGACTGGAGCTGCACCTGCTGGATTAGCACTATAAACACAGTAGAGCTACTGATGATGGCACTGCTAAAGCAACTAGAACACAGGGAGAAAGCTGAGGTCTGGATTAACTTTACCTTAATGGACAGCCATCAAATAGGAGTTGTACTCATAAATATATTGCTAAGTGTGGAAGAGGTGCAAGTTGAATATAAACAGAGAAGAATTGAAGTTTTGTGAAGAAGCTAAACCCGTTAAGGGTTATGGGTGAATTTGAGGCAGAGGATAATGAAGGTGTTACATATATAGGAGGTGATAAAGGATATAGGACAAGGTAAGGTGATGAATGATGGAGGCACTAAGGATGAGAAGTTGTGGGCAATGGAGGAATAAAACACCATGGGGTCAGTGGGGAAAGGAAGGAGGCTATCCAAATAGTTTTTGTTATGTGATGCAAGTAGGTAAGGTGAAGTTTGGAAAGAAAGGCTATAAAGTAGTTGTAGTGGAGTTTTCAATGCTATAATTGTGTTGGGATCAGAAGTTCACACAAAAACCAATGGGAAGAGGTTGTTTGGGGTTAATGAGAGCTGTGGATCTTGTAGTAGGAAACTGTCTGCAGTACTGTCAGGGTAGTGGATGATTGTAAAGGACTCTGGTAAATTGGATGTGCAGTCAGATTGTAATATCAGGTGGTGTGAAGTAGTGTAAGGGAGGCGGTGAGAAGAGAGCAGCATATTAATGTTAGTAGATAAAGCTAGACTGGGAAGAATATCCGAAAACAATGTTCGCAGGATGGGAGGAGTAAGTGAGAGAGCTTTGATAAGAGTTAAAGTACAGTTGAGGAGGTTTGGAGTAATAGAAGTAAGTCTTGGCTGCAGCAGAGGAAGGAAGAAAGTTATGGAGAGATCAGAATAATGGTCACAATATGTGGAGAGGCTAGGTAGGTGGCTGTAGGGGTTAAGGAGGGATGAAACCATTTAAGTAGTAAAGTTTAAAAAAAACTATTTGTGGTTACCATTTAGATTCTGCAAACTTCATGGTATGGACTTGATATATAGCTCAAAAGATAGGTCTCTCCTTGTGCTCTCTTTTGACAATTTTTATAGCTATAACTATACCAAAGTTACTGGAGCTAAAGTGGGGTTACCTCGAAACCTGAGTGCCTGATTTTGTCACATTTATATCTCCAGAGATTGCCAATGCTATAGAACTGAAATTAGTAGTCCCAGTGGCTAGACAAAGCCCTACTCTATGCAATGAGTGGTTTCATTAGGTGATAAAACTTAAGAGAAGCAAGAAAGAGAGGAGAGCGAGAGGTTCATCAGATGATTGTGACTGAGAAATGCAGTGAAGAATGTGATCAAGAGAGACAAAAAGGTTTTGAGAAAGAAAACAGTGTAGAAAATTAGTCCTATCAGTTGCAAATTGTTTTGAGTGATTTGAGAAGGAGATTAACAGGATGAAGAATGATGATAGTAGGATGGTAGAGGAAGAAGATGAAGTGTTGAAAGTGGAAGCAAAACATTGGGAAGACATTGGGAAGAGGAGAGAAGATGACCCAGTACCAGAATCAGAGATATGAGGTATAGGTGGCTATGATATGAGCATGTGTGAGGAAGTAAGTTGGGATGAAGTGGTGGAAATCATGAACTGCTTGAAAAGAACAAAAGGTCTTGGTCCTCTGGAATTTTGAGTGAGATGTTGGAGTATGGAGGTGGAGCTTGCTGAAGGTGATGTTGCAGAGATGAACATGATGATGAGGAGTGGATGCTGCCTGGTAGATTGGAAGAGGAGTCTACTGGTCCTACACAAAAATGATTACACAGAGCAAGCTGAACTATATGAATCTTGCTTTAGGTTCTAGTGGCAATGGTATTTGCAAGAGTGCTGGTAAGAAAGTTGTGAAGGTTTTCTGAAGATAGGGTCTAGACAGAAGTGCAGGGATGGTTATAGGAGATGTTCTGAGCAGTGGTTTGTTTTGAGAGGTATGTGTGAAGTGAGGGAAAGGGAGAAGAAAACTCACGTTTGGCCCTTTTGGATGCTTACGATAGTATGTGGAGGAGGGAGGGACTGTGGCACATAATATAAGGCAATATGGTGTAGAAGAGCAGTTTGTGAGGGTCTGTGAGGGGTTGTACATTGGGGTGGACATGAGGATTGTGATGGAGGGAAATCAATATTGTTCAGCATAGAGAAGGGGATTAAGCAGGGAGCCCCAATCTCCACTTTTCTTCAAAGTTTACATGATATCGTGGAGGATTTGGAATGAGCCCATTTAGGGGGGTGAGCTCAGGCAATGTTGGTATGGGATGCTTGTGAATGCAGATGTATCACACTGGTGGCAGACTAGTGGAAGGAGCTACAGGCTATGGTACAGGACATATGTTAAGTTGGAAGATGAGGTTTGATAGTAGGTAGAGTAAGATTATGGTAGTAGGGAAAAGGGAAACTGGAATGAGTTGGAAAATTAATGAGGAAGTAATGGAAGAGGTGGACGAGTTCAATTTCTTGGGAGTGTGAATTTAGAGGCAATTATGGGGTAATGTCCATTTGCAGAAGATGGTAAAGAAGGCAGAAAAGTGGATTGTTAAGGTGACTAGATGAGTCAAGTGAAAGAAGAGGTGAAAGTAGACAGTTGTGGGAGCTTCTAGTGGAACTGAGTATGGAGTATGCAGCAGAAGTGGATGGGCAGGAGGACATAGTGTATGTAAGAAGTTGGAAGTACAGATGAGAGTAGGTAGTGAATTGTTGGGAGGCCAGCAGTAAAGTAACAAGAGTAGTATTGTTGGGAGATCTGGAATGGAGTAAGTTGGAAGGGAGGTGGAGGAAGAGGTGAAGGTTTTATTTCTTAAGAAATCAGAGGTAATGCAAGGGAGCATATTGGTGAAGGTGTTTGTAGATCACTAAGAGAGGATTCGATGGAGGAATAGGGTGGTGAGAAGAATATGAGGCTTTGAGCTTGGTAATGAAGTCAGTGCACAGGTGGAAACAAAAGATTAAGGTGAGAAATGAGAAACGACTGGGAAGGAGAAGTGAATGCTGTGTCAGAAGTAGTACAAGTTAGCAAAGAATGGTACAGGGGTGGATAGGTCTGTGAGGACTGTGCAGGTTGTGAAAGTATAAAGTTGATGTTCAGATTGAAAATTGATTCAGCAGGGTTGTTGGTGGACAAGAAGTGATGCAGCAGAATTGAATAGCTAAGTAGAAGTGATAAGTCCAAAATCTATGTTTTGAGTTAGACACAATTTTATCATGGTGTAATAACTGCATATAATAGCTTCCTGGTACATAATGGCTTCTACCTACTAGACTTACTGGAAAAAACCCTTCCCCCCATCCCAGTTATGTTTATTATTTCTATACTGATTGTCATGTGATATAAGCCTACAGGATTTGATAGATTGAACAAGTAAGAATAATAGAGTGGAAGAGTCATGTTAATCATTTTCAGAATCTTCATATCTATCATTGGCTGTAAGAGTTTTATAGAAGCTCTTGCATTCTGTAGATATATATTTGTCAACTAGAGTCTGTAAATTATTTAATTTGGAGGTTTAATTGATAGCTTAGGTTTATAGAGGGTATAATTGGAAGAACTATTCTCTAGGCTTCTAGGGTATACCCACTTCCACACTCAAACTCCCTGACATCTATGATGTTCCAAAACTTTTCTCTGTCACTTATATACACAGGTGGAATTTCCTTTAAACATTGATGATAGAGTGTTTATTTTTATAGAGAATATCTTAATTGGTAACTGGTAACATCAAACTTGGGTTCCCTAGACTCTTCAATGATGTGAATCATTATTCAGGAACATACACAAAGTTTCAACTTTTTGCTTCTAGGATGTGCAATCATAACCATAGCTGTGACTACAAACGTAAAATATGCTGGACACATTTGAAAGACAGAACTGAAAAAATCATAGCGAATTATTTTCCTGTCCATCCATCTGAAAAAATAGTGTCCCAATTTTGAGATAAAAGAATGCTGAAGTAATAAAGAAGATATGATTAGCAGTTCTCTCTGCTGTTGAACAGTACATGGTACATTTTTTTACAGTTGTGTATACTAAAGTTACCACCAAAACTGATTGCAAGAAAAACAGGAACTGACAAGTTAAGTTGGAAACTTAAACTAAGTATGGCTACAGATGGGCCATCTTTAGCAAGGGAAGTGTCATTTCTGAGACTGTATAAAACTTTTCTGCTTTACATGAAGCTGCCTTACTGATTCGAGTTTGGCCTGGACAGATGTATCAGTTCTTTCTCACTTCATGGTCGCGACCGAACAGATTGTGATGTGTATTTGTTATAATCCTCACACTTGACAATGGGCTGCGCACTTCCACCAAGTTCTAGCTCGGCAGCTATCAGAGGCTCATATTTGTCAAGATAAAGCCGAAACTTTTGGCCACTGAGAGATCTTCAATTAAGTAACACTTGTGATGATTATCATGTAGGAGCAGTGTGATGATTACAGCACATGTTGGACTATCTCATTATTCATATCACCAGTAGTACGATTCGACATGGTCACGTGCTTACCACACATGTTGTCAGGAGAACTCCTGACTGGGGAAGGAGGAGCGCCCCTGAAGGACCTAGGTGGGCGGATGGCCCCGAGTGGAGGTCAGGAGCAAGTGTGGGTATGGGACGACAACACCACGATGGAACGGGACGACAACACCACGATGGAACGGGACGACAACACCATGATGGAACGGGGGTGGCATGATTCGGTAGGACCAGACCACAACCGGCAGACCACGGTTCATCGCAAGTTCAGACTAGATGAACGATTCAACGTCACAGCAGCACAGAAAATGACCTAATAAGGTCACAAGAACAGCACAAGAACAGAGTATAAAAGAGGCGGACATTTTAGAGAGAGAGAGGGAGAGACAGTGAGAGCAAATATTAGAGGTCGTTAGCGAGAGAGAGATAATAACGAGGTACTAATACTCTGCCATTCTACGTGTTATTATTATACCAGTTTATTGATTGTGCTCTGAACTGTCCAAGTATTTGATTGTTGTGCATCTAAGTTTATTTGTAGCAAAGTCAATACAACTACTACACCTCTCTTAGTGAGAAAGGGAGAATCGTGTGCGAGTAGTTCTGGTCCAGGTAGACTTTAACTAGCGAGAGTTAAAGGGTGGGCTTGGGCGTCATCGGATTGCGTGGAATCAGCTAAGAGAGCTGATTATTCGAGAATCTGGGAATACGAATCCGACACATGTCAAGTGTCTCTAAATGGAATATAAACACTAATGTTGAGTAGAGTGGCAAAAAATGTTTTCCCCATACTGTCATCTCTATCACAACATCTGGTCTGTGTTAAAGTGAATATATTCATCAAGCAACATTCAATGTAGCTATAATAATATATATTTTATAACAGTAGGTGAATGACATGATCTTCCAGAGTTGCTTCACGGTTGATGTCTTTGCAATGCTTTCCATGCTGCAAGACCAAATATTGAGCATCTTGGTTAACCTTCTGGCCTTAGCTGGGAGATAGTATTCTCCTTTTCACTATCACTATATATAGAAACAGTTCTTCTCACAAAGGCAAGGCTTTCCTAGATTACTATCCTCCAGTTCCAGTCTAATCTCTTCTTTTGCTAACATTTCCCTTTAATGTTTCTGGTTCCTTCTTTTCCTAGTAGCTCGAGGACGTCCTCTGCAACTGGAAGTGGAAATTTAATATCTATTTACTATCCTAAACTAAACAGTTATGGCAGTAAACAGATATGGGTGATCACTTCCTATGAAGTCTCCGTGGTATTAGGAAAGAGTCCCTCATGAGGCCAACTAAACTTTGATGTAATGTATTATTGATGTTTTCTCTTGTATAATTCACACATGCAGTGTATGCCAATATTTAAGACCTAGGTTGGAGGGCAGCTGTAAAGTGTGATGTGCAATATATATAGACTGTTCTCTTGTAACTAAGTTCCCTGTCCTATCAACTTGGTCAGGTAATGACATAATTTGTTTGGCTTTGATATACACATCCCAGAGAAATGATATGAAACAGAAGAGAGCATTAGGTTTGGAACTGGAGGAAGGTGGGACAGCTCAAATTCTGAGGAGAATTCACTGGAATGTGACCACTGTGGAAGATGGTTTGAAGAGATATTTTCTGATGAAGACGGAAGTATTTTAGATGTTGAGTGGCTTTGTCAGTTTTGTGACAGCATTTGAACAGAATAACTGCACTACTTTGCTTAAATATTATTTTAATTATTAATTGGAAGAAAGTTAATTCGTAATACATCACTATTGTGCATGTAGAATGGAAGTTGTCCAATTTATTGTTGTTATGAAAGGTGAGGCTGAAAACTCCTCCTGTGGCTGAACACACTCTTGGTTATGTTGGTGCACTTTGCTGCACAAATCTGAACAAAATACGAACAAAATATACATGATCCTCGTAAAGTGATAGTAGTGTACCCCAAGAGAGGCTAAACACCAAATCCTACAAGATGAAATGAAGTTCATGAAGAGTGTTGTAGAACTGCTTCCAATATTATGTAGACTTTTACAATAATCATGCTCTTCAACTTTTAGGTTATTTAAGTTCATTATTGAGAATGTTGGTATATTCTACTACAGGTAAGACAAGTGAGAGTTCGTTGCGAGTTTCACTTCACCTTAATGACCACTCCTGGTTTACCTAAGCATGTTCCATTTAAGGAGGAAGAGCAATTCTTGTGAATGCACCATAGATATATAAATATATTGATGCATAGGTAGTAGATAGTGGATATTTATACGCCATATGTTATGGGCAAGAATTGGAGAGCAAGCAATACAACGTCTTAAAATCCAAGCTTCAGGGAATACAGGAATTTTTTTAATTTTTTCTAAATGGCATGGCAAAAATGTTCAACTAACATCGCAATGCATAGGTCACCGGTCTTAAATACTGGGGACTTATTGGTGGTGAAATAAGAAAGCTCCTTAAAAATAACCAAATATTTGCATTTGACTTGCAACACCATTTACACATGCTCTGACTTCAGAATCTGGTTTAATATTTCCCACAATTTCAAAACGACGTCTTAATTTTCTAGTACACTTTTAAAACTCACTGCGGACAGGAAATAAAAGACGAATCCCAAGTGTGGCTGGAGAAAGGTCACCTTCAAGATTGTGTACCACTTGGATGAATATTGCTAATTTCATACGTAGTCACCTTACATGATTGTAAAAGCTTCACACTTTCACAAGAGTCACCAAATTCCAAGGCAAGGGGGGGCTTTAGGTCAAACCACAAAAAACATGCCACAAAGTAAACACCGTCATAACTTTTAGGTTTCTAGGGCTACAAATATAATTTTTGTGTCAAAAGATAGCTCTTTCTATGTGCTTTCAAGTAATATGTATAATGATATATTTACAGGTGTTTTTCTATCTAGGTACCTGCAGCCATCAGACCTCCTCAAAATTACCATTCACAGCTTCCCATCTTGGATATTGGATCAAATGACTTCAAATTTGTTGTTTGTTTAGATAATGCATTACTCTTTGTAAGCAACGATCAGATTTTTTTATTTTATATTCCCACTGTTTGCTGGGTTCATATAGATGCCACGCCCACTAAGCAACATAACTTTCGACACATATATACCTGAATTGAGTTTGTATGTATAATTACCACTGCGAGTCAAAGGAATAGTCTGGAACTACTTCTGCACTGGTGTTTTTCAAGAACTTTAGTCATATCTTTAGATCACAGCATGGTTTATCCTCAAAAATGTCTATCACACCTTCATAGTAAGAACATGTTGATGCTATGTGAGAAGGAAAATTGCTATTAACCATGCAAGCTATTCATACTTTCCTCTACAGCCAATTTTCTTACCTCTACCTTCTCGATCCTTCTCTTCACTATTGTGACCATTCCTGGTTTACTTTATGGAAAGGACCAATGGCAAAACCAAGATTTCATTCATATCCCCCCCACCCCCCTCCCCCAGCGAGGGCTTACTTTGCTCACCAAAAACTCCACAGTGTTTTACATAATTGTTAGTTGGAAAAGTCTGCATTGCCGTGCATGGCATATAGATATATATCTACTACTTATGTATCTGTATCCATCGTATTCACAAGCAAGAATATGAATGGGTCTCCTGCCTTGAATAAAACAGGCTTACTTAGACCAGGAATGATCATTAATGTGAAGTGAAACTCGCAACAACCTCTCAGTTGACATAAGAATATAACAACTTTCTCAATAATCAACTTAAATAACCGAAACTTTGAAGAGCAAACTTAAAGAAAATGTTATTATAAGAGAAATATATATTAAGAAAATGGAAGAAAACAAAACTGAGAACTGGATGCAGCTAATGGGAAAGGATGCTCGAGTTTAATTCTGACATGCCACCTAATCTGTCAAAATTGTTCTAGCTATAGAAATGGATAGATCATTTTTGTTTTAATGATCCACAAACTGTAGTGTTATATATACAGCTTGGTAAGGAAAACACATTCAGCCATTTCTATGGATAGAGAGGACTGGTTACATAGTTGGCAAATATATATTGGAAGGAAAGCCGATGAATACAGGAGAGTTGCCAATGATGGTGAACATAATGAACATACTGAAAACACCAAAAAAGTCGATTAACATCTTCTGCATGGCCTTGCTTTTAGTGCTGTGAGAATTCCTGCAGAAATATCTGCCTAAGTATTCTTAACTAACTCCTCTCACACCTACACTTCCGCATGCACATTCTCTCTTGTCCAAGAATTATGGCAACATCTTCCATGCCAGAGAAGCAGTTTTTTTGGATGACTAAGGAGCTCAACAATTTATTGATACTGTCAAGAAAACAAGAAGAGAGTAAATTGTGTGGAATTGATGGTGTCAATATGTTTTCAAAGGGAATTTGATATTCCCATTTTTGGCAAGCCACTGCCCCTCCCTGATAACACCAAAGTTTGTTGGAAACCCCATCCCAAATACCATAGAATAGTGCTTCCCAACATTTTCCCTAGGATCCCACATGGTGGCTAGCTGGACTCTCTCAACCACTGGACCTCATTATACAAGTCTTCATTATATAGACAAGCACCATCTGAACCCACGGATGATGTGGGTGTGACCTATCCTTGCCCTACATGCAATCTTCTTTCGACTGGAACCTAATTATAATAACTATCACATGATGTCTTCTATTATTATATTTTCGTCATTTTTGTGAAACAAATATGAAATTTGAAAATAAAACAGCAGAAATGTCATGATCTTACTATGTTTACTATATACATGTATGACTAAAATGTATGCAACCATAGAACTCCATTCAATGCAGCTCATATTAATTTTTTTAGGTTCAATATGCATTTTGACTGGTTGGTTGATATGTAACAGAGTATCGCTGGAAATTTTGGCCTATTAGGTATGAGGGCCTTTGTGGAAGGTGGGTTTGCACTACAATAAGGTACTTAAAGTCGTGCTTTCTTATTTCTGGCGGAGTATCCGTTAAGGATTTTACAACAACTATTAAACCATACAGCTGCATAGTGCAGTCAGGAGTCTAGCATTGAATTTCTGGGAATTGACTTTATTGATGTCTTCACTATGATGAGCTTTCATTATTTAACCCTCTCACAGCTAATTGCTGGGTGAGATTTAGAAAAATGAACCAGCGCCAGTTAAATATCTATGGCTACCAAGTCAGAAGAAATTCACTCAAATCCATAGAAACCATATATTATGGGATAGCTCTATTGTTGATGAACAATGTGGTCGGTTTTTTGTGACCATGTGCTGTCCATAAATGTGAATATCATTATCTAAATTTTAACAATATTAGAACATACTTCTCTTTGCATATAATGTGGAAACTGTTGCTTACAAACATTCAGCAATTATTTTTTATTGTTGATAAAATACAAGCATGGGGCTATATAAAAGTAGCTAAGGTATTATAGACAAAGAAGCATATTCCTACTATAACAATATCCACAACATAATGTATAAAATTTCTGTATCAGATTGTTTCTGTCCAAAACATAGACCAGGCCTGAATCTTTGGAACCATAATAACTCTCTCACGCTTCTTCATACCAACTCTCCCGCTTTCCTCCGTGCACTTTCGGATATAGTGATAATTGATGCTGGTTGATAATTGGTTGTTTACACCACCACACATACAATATGGCTATGTTTGTAATGATGAATAATCTATTTTTACATAGTGTATATATTATTATAATGGAGTTGTGAGAGGAGATGGAGAACAAGGAAGCAAAAGAGAGGATATTTATCTGGCACCACCATCCAATCTATCAACATAAAGTGTAAAACAAAGTCCCAGGATATACTGAAAAGCTAGCTGTAGGCTCTCCCCACATTTTACACTGGGAAAAAACTACAGCTTTTGGACAACAAACCGCTAATGCTATAGCTAGATCCTATTTACAAACTTGAAAAGTCTTCTTAACCATGCCTTCCTCATCAGAGACCAAGCCATTTTTTGCTGTAGTTATCCCCAAGGCTCCATGTTTGGAAGAAGCCCCTCCCAAGTAAGAAAGGATGCCATAATCTTCTCCCCGTCTAGAGGCATCTTCAGATGAGTCAAAAGTACTGCCTGTCACTAGAAATACGGCTTCTGCTAGACTTAGTTACCCAGTCATTATTTTAGTCGTCAAAACTGCAAATGGTCCACATTTCAAGATTCATTAGCAGAAAGTGATGTTCTTAAAATAAATAGAGCAGGAAATGCGAACACGTGCATGTTTTTCGCCATATCGTGCTGCTATTATTATTTTTATTATTATTATTATCACTTTACAGTACATATAATTATATAGAAACATGAGTGGTGACCACGATTAGGGAGAAAGAGTACTGATGGTCTGTCAAAATCAAGTAGCCAGATTTAAGTGCTGGAAGTTGGGGGAGAGGGGGGGGGGGGGGGGAATGGTATATTAGTGCATTTGTTACATGGACATAGAAACTGATAAGAGCATGAATTATTTGGATCAAAGTTTGACATGAAGTGATTAAGAAATAACAAGTTTAGTAGATATTTTATAATAGGTAATGGAAGATTCAAGTCTATATATATATACTAGGGAGTGAATTCCAAAGACGAGGAATGCGAGTGAAAAATTAGTGGAGGTTCTTTACATTAAGAGCAAGAACATGTGTGATTTTTAGATGATTAGTAGATCTGGTAGTTATGGTTGACATAGAAATGTAAATAAGAATATTGAAATGTTCAGATGGGTTTTTTTAGAGATTTTACAACAAATAATATATAATTTAGTTCCAGATTCATCATTAGGGGAAGCTAATAAGGCGATATTTGTAATCTGATGGTAAATCTACAAAGATAAACTTAGTTGCTCTTGTTTGGTTCTTTTCCAATGGGACAAAGTTTTTCTTGAGACAAGGCCGCTAGATTGGAGAGGCATATGTAAGTAGAGATTTCACTAGTGTGAAGTCAAGTTGTTTCTTTGCACTCACTGTATTGCAATGATTCAAACTATGTCTAAGAAGCCCCAGGGACTTGTAGGATTTACTAATGCATGGAGACTCCATGATAGGTCACACAAAATCAGAACTACTAAGTTTTTGGTGAAACTTTTTCTGGTAATGACCTTTTCTTCAATAAGGTAATCAATGTTGTACAATTTTGAATTAGTACAGAATCTCATAAGATGGCACTTTTGATTATTGAAGGGGCGGTACCAATCATTCGACCACTTGGAAAGAGAAGTCAAATCAACTTGTAAAGAGGCTGTATTGGATGTAGATTTTATTGACTTATAAGACTTAGTATCATCAGCATAGAGAAGCGTAGATGAGATTAAGGCCCAAGAAGGAATATCATTAATGTAGATCAAGAACAGAAGGGGACCAAGAATACTTCCTTGGCGGACACCAGAGATTACAGGTAGGGACGGACAGGATTGACCATCTAGGAATACTTTTTGAGACCTGGAAGCAAGGTAGGCCTTAAACCCGTGTCATAAATTACCAATGATGCCAAAGAACCATAATTTCAGAGAAGCTCATTATGAGGAACCTTATCGAAGGCTTTGCAGAAATCGAGATAAATAACATCAACTTGAGATTTTGCATTTAGTGAGCGATTGATAAGATTAGTATATTTGAGTTGTTGCTGAGTGGTAGAGCAACCTTTCAAAAATCCAAATTGCAACAAAGAAATCGATTTCTCTACAAAGACAGCCATTTTGTTATATATTAGTCTCTCGAAGATAGGGGAGATGGAACTTAGAAGCAAGATGGGCCTGTAGTTAGTGACAGATAACTTGTCACCTGATTTATATATTGGAATAATAGAATGAACTCTCCAGTCATTTGGGAGATGGTGTTGGGAAATGCTTAGAGAAAATAGATGAGTAATAGGTGTATAGATAGCAAGGGCACAGGACTTGAGAAGTTTAAGGTTGAAACCATTGGGTCATGTACACTTAGTTGTGTTAAGCGATGATATGACACCTCTTGACCCAAGATCATTATGTTATTTAGTACAACTAAAGGTGTGAAGAGAGTATCTATTGGAGGCAGGTTGCAAGTGTTTCTGGTGAATACAGAGTGAAAATACTTGTTGAACAAGTCCAAGTTAGAAGATACTCTAAGATTTTCTAGAAACAGTGTGGGGGGAATTAAATTGTTTTTTGTTAGCCTACGAATGTACTTATAAATCTTGGAGCTGTTATTATAAGTCACCCATATGCAAGATTATTCTCGAAGGTAGATTTGGTGTTAGACAGTGATGACAGAATTGAGAGTTGGGAGGTTGAGTTTGTAGAAGTTAGTGGAAGTGCGATGAGATTTGTATTTCCTTCTGAGTGTATTTAGGCAATTCAATTCATGTTTTAAATTGGGGTCATCCATTTAGGTCATTGGTAGGACCTTATTCTGACTTTGGGAATAAATATATCCATTGATCTTCTTAGAGTAACACTGAATTCATGCCAAGCAGTCTCAACTCAAAGGAATTAAGGCAATTACTGAAATCTGTATCCAATAGGTAATAGGAGAGAGCCTGATAATTTACCTTAGAGAGGTCAAAAACATTTTTTGGTGCCTGTTTAGATGTTATGGTTGGAAAGCATATTGATATAGCGGAAAAAATGATAAAGTGATCAGAAAAAGACGGATAAATTAAGGGAGCATCGTTTTGAAGGTCTCACTATTATTACTGAGTACTAGATCAAGCATATTTCCTTTAATGTATGTAGGAGCAGTGATGAGTTGCTCAAGATTAAACTCAAAAACAAATTCGCAAAATAAATGAGATAAATTAGAGGATGCAGTCAAAGTGATCCAACAGATGTCAGGGAAATTGAAGTCGCCTAGAATAATAACTTGTGTTGAACAGCCAACCAAATGAGAGAGGTATGACAGAAGAGATTGAAGAGGTAAGAATAGTAAGAGTTTGGAGGTATGTAGAGTGCACATAAAGTAATAGAATCTTGGTTGTAGCATAGAACTTTAATTACTTCTAATCCTTCAGGAGAAGTCAGACGTAGAATAGGTTACTGATTCATCAAGTGCCACCAAAACTCTGCCACCCCTTGAACATCGATCTTTATGTAAAATACAGTAGCCAGTAGGCAGAATTTCAGAGTTATAGATGGAGTGAATGAGCCAGGATTATGTGATACATATGATTTTGAAAAGAGGAGTATACAAAAGATTGAAAGAGTGCAAGCTTATTTACTAGACTACGTGCATTGAAAGTGCATAATTTTATAGATAGTGAAGAAGGGGTAGTTGATATTTTGGGTGGGTGAAAAAGAGCTCCCAGTTGGGATGGAGTCAAGAGAAGGAAACCACGGCAGCTGGCAGTAGCGTCTTGAGTATGAGCACGTCGGGAGAGACAGAGAGCAAGAAACCCTCGAGCTGTGTCAGCAACTTCAAGAAAGGCAGAGACAAAGTGGACATGTTAGGTGAGAGCAGAAAAGCTGAGCAGGAAAGCTGAGCAGGAAAGCTCAGCAGCACTATCCAGGTACATTCATAGTCAAGATTGGATGAGACAGAGGTTACAGATGGATATGAGTAGGTATGAATTTGTGTTGGTGACTAATTGATAGTCTTGATATAGTGCATGCAGCTGACCTTTGACAAAAATACATTTATTTATGCAATTTCTATTTAAACCTGAACTGATTAGGGACCAGCATTCCTTGAATAGAATTGATTTCATAAGCCTCTCAGGTGAGTGAGGTCTGGCTTGATGAAATGGGGGGGGCTTTAGTACTTTCCTTTTGTAAAGTGGATTCACAACTTCCGAGATATGACTGAACTTTACCACGATGGATCTTTGATGAGTCGACTCTGGGTGGTACTTACCCAGACGATGGTGGTCTCTGATCACACTAGCCTCAATCGAAGGATCAATATTAGAGAAAATGGTTGCCATATTTTCAAGGTCACTCTTCTGTCTGAGAAATCTGGGTGAACCATTTGGTAATTTATTAACTCCAAAAACAATTAAATTCAACTTCCTTTCAGATGAATATTCTGATGGACCATTTCGGCCATTGGATTCTCCAGGCATTTTCTCTATTGATCTCTTCACAAAGACAACCATTTCTGATTTACGTAGGCAGGTGACCTGTTCAGATTTTTTTACAGGTGGTGAACATTTGGTCATATATAGATAGATAGATGTGAAATGCCAAGGTTTCCATTCAATTCCCCACTAAGGGCTCTCTTCCCTCGACAATAACTATATACATCTCATTGAATATTATCGATCTATTTTCTTTCTGTGTACTTTGCTAGGCATCCAGTGGTGAGAAAAGAATTTAAAAAAAAAGCTTTTCTATGAACTCAGTAAATAACCATTACCATTATCCTTTGTTGTCTGTGCTGCAATTTTTTTGTATGTGGGCCTAGCTCCATGATCCATGCAATAAGCTGATGACCTCTTACCAATAGCAGAATAAGCAGGCTTGAAATAGGCCAAACAACCATCAAAAATCTACCAGCCCCCTGCAGGCTCTACAAAGCCACCTCCCACATAGGCCCACATACCCTCAAAAATCCATTTTCTGCACAGGAGGTGAGAAGGGTTGCACAGCCTAAAAGGAAAGGTTAGACATAGTTACTTGTCCATTAGTTTATTTTCTCTTTCTTCACTAGCCACTCAATGCCTAGCATTCATTGGGAGTTAGCGAGCCAATCAGTTGGGAGTTGGATGGAAAACTAGGTATTGACATGCATGGTGTATGTATGCATCTATCATCTATCAATCTCTCTATAATTATGTTTACCCATAAAACGTATGAACAATTCACATGCCCTCAGCTTACATAAATTGGGAATGGTTGTCACTGTGAAGAGAATGGTTTAAAGAATACCAGGCAGCAGATTCGAAACGAGACTGGTCTGTCTGCAGTGAGCAAATGAGAACAGGTTGTAAAGTTAATGAGCTACAAGCCCCCTCACAAGATAGCAGAATAAGCCTGCCTGAATAGGATAAACAACAAACAAAGAACCCATCAAGCATGCGCAAGCATTCCAAACCACCACCCCCATGGGTCCATCAAGCCTCTCTATGCTTAGCATTATAGTATATTTATGGGTGAATGCATAGTGAATATAAAACATTCATAGATAGATATCAGTATTAAATTTTCCATCCTACTCTCTTCTGAGTGCTTGCATATCACTATATTGCTATAGATATAGTCTTAAACCTAGCATAGCAGAAGCCCTAATTCATATACTGATCTGATTGTCATCAAATTGTAATGCTTGGATTATGATAAGGAAAGTAACTAATAATTGTATCTGTAATATATCCTTTACATATTCCAAACTTGTGAAGATTGACCTATTCAGATACTTTCCAGATTTATCATTGCGATCATTTCCAACTTATTTAAGGCTGTATCACACCCCCTTCAACTAGAGCAAGCTGATCAATTAATAGCTACATCAGAATGAACTCCAGCATTCTTCCCCACCAGTAATTTACCATGCAGCCTGTTCTCACATGCCAGTTTTCTCCTCTAATTTCGAAATCATTTGCCAATTTCACAATTTCTCTCTTTGTTACGATAAAAATTCCTTTAAGGCATGTGATGACAAGTTTATAAATTTAAATTTTATGGGTGAATATACAGTCAATATACCAGTATAATTATATAGATAGATACATAGTTATGCTATGCACAGGCAATACCTAATTTTCCGTTCAGCTCCCAACTGAAAGCTTGCAATACTAAACATTGAGTGGCAGGAAGAAAAAATGGTAAAACTTATAGCATGTTGATGAGTCACAATACCTTTCTGCCAGCCATGCAGCCTGTTCTCACCTATATAGATATACCCAGTGGCGGAAAAAACAGGGGGGCATGGGGGGCTCTGGCCCCCCCATTTTTTATACTGGTGGGGGGGGGGGGGGGGGCTAAGCCGCCCCATTTTTTGTCAATGTCAACATGTTTAGTTTGATCATACGAACTGCCTTGTGTAATTACAGATAGAACTTTGCAAGTTATGTAGGCAGACTGAAAAGAACATACACTAGATACACTAGATGTTCACGGTCTAATTAGTGCACTGAGGTGCCTGTATATACTGACTTGTGTTATTATAATTTAACCATAATCATTAGTGCACTGAGGCGCCTACACTGACTCTTGACTTGTGCATATTATAATGCCAATTAACCAACTTGCAAGCTCAGCATCTAGACCGCATGGGCACATAGCATTATAACCAGCTACATTATTATCTAGATACCAGGTTGATTTGTACTACATTATGTCTAAGCGACAAGCCTCACTGTAAAGTTGGTCCAGTAAAACTAAAAAAGCAAAGAAAACTGAGGAACTGGAAGATAGTTCAGAAGCCAGTGATTATGATGAATCTGAAGCAATGGTTGTCCTTGGCAGTGATGAAAAAGGAGATGCTCAACATGGAAGTCCAGAAAATGTAGAGCAGCATTAAAGTGAGATAAACTCAAACACTCCTATCTTACCAACCCCTAATTATGTTGAAACTTCAAATCAGTGCATGTCACAATGTTGTAGTAGTGATGTAGAAGCTTTTCAACCAGTTGATAAGCCAACACTAGCATTATTGAAGATGAATAGAAATTTGTCAATGGAGATCAAAGCAATGACAAAGAGAGAATGAAGAATGAAACTTTGCAGATCTGACATTGTGCTCCCAAAGATATATTCTCCTGCAATACCAGTAACTGATTAACACCAGGATATCCAGATTGAGTATCAGCATAATGGTTGTCTGGTAATAAAACCTCTTCTTTATGGCTATAATCAGTACCTTGACGTTCCATGGCAGTCCCGCCACTATGATGAGTAGCATAAATGCTGCAGCCACTTGTCTGTAGGTTATTCCATAAGCATCTGGGACCCAGTATTCTATCGTGACACTTTTTGAGCTGGGACTCCTGCAGAGGTCAAACGTAGTGTTGTTCATTCCCCTTTCTTTCTCTAGTCCTGTATGAGTATTCACGGACTATAATAATATGCTAAGATCGCGCGTGAACACGTGGTAAAGAACATTACCGCTAGAGATCAAGTGACAGATTATCTATTCCCAGCCTATTGGTGGTCTGCCCAAGCCGCACACCAACACGCTAGAGCGCTATTGCAGTGGCATAGCAAAACGTGAGGGCCGCTCAATCGCCTCACCTATATTTTCCTTTAATCAAGCCACACATTCCAATCAAGCTCTAGTCCCCTAATGCAACCACAAGTCACACATTTCTTCAGAGTGCTGAGAGAGTGCATTCTTTACTGCCCACAAGTCACATTCTGATATTCTGTGCTGTAACTGAGGGAATATTCAGTAATTTACGTGAAGAGGGAGGAGGCAAATATCATCCCATCCCCACACATAGAAGGGGCATTAACAAGAATGTTATTATATTTTTACATACCATATCCCCAAGCCATATGTAGCATGAAGCTAGGTGCTCACTAAATACAAATCAAGCCTTGAAGCAGTAGGGCTACTTCAACTAGCTCTCATCCAAACCAACCTAAAAAGTTTTGTTTTCCTTCCATTTGGCAGTAGAGAAAATTTAGTTTGAAGAATGGCCATGGTGGTATTACAAAGAAGACAATGGCTCTGGCTGTGCTTTTATTGTTCTGAAATAATTTGTTGCCTAAAGTGTTTCTTGCAAGAGAGATGATGCTTACATTGTCCTCCAACTGGAAAGATGTAAGCTCAAGATTCATGTAAACTTTAAAAATAGTAGCTTCTGTATTATTAGCTAGTCTTATAACTGAAAGCAGGAGGTATAAAATAATCATCTTGATGGTGTTCAAGAAGTCACTGGATCAACAAGAATGTTGGAGAAATGTTAGACCAGGCATGCAAAGAAGAAAATAAACTGATAGGTCATGTATTGATGACTATTCTTGAGAATGTGCTGTTTTATACAAAGGATTATCCTTCAGAGGACATATTTGGAAAGAGAGCAATTATATTGAAATTGAGATGTAGTGATAGCAGGCAAGTCTACATAACAAGGAGTATAATTTGACCAAACCGGTATTCTCGATTGGCTGGAAAAGAAAAAAGAAAAAGGACAAATATACAAGAGCAGATATGAAATGTGAAATTTTGCAAGTGATGTCACTTCGTGAGGTCATCAAATGTATTCAGCAGGATGACTATTAGTACTATTATGGTGGACGAAAGTGGAATTGTGTCCAACAAGGAACAGTTGGTAATATGCTTTAGGCATCTCAGTCCAGATCTTAACTACAGCAGCTACTTTTAGTAGTTAGCTACAGCTTTCACTTGGAACTCAAGTGCATGTTAAGAGCACATCTGGCAGGTAGAGTGGCTACACTTCAGGTGGGGTTGTTATAAGCTTGGTTTGTTATTGTTCTTGTACACACATACACCACCAGAGGTAAATATATATAAAGGTTAATATTACGCATTAAATAGAGTCGATAGCATTATAAGTTTCATACACTATCCATATTGGATGTCATATCTGGCTGGCATACTTACTTGGACAGCTTCTTGCACTTTCCAACTTGCAGGTTAAGTACCTAATCATATAACACACAGTGGAAATATTTTACAATTTGTTTGTTTTTTGGAGAGAAAAAATTCTCCACAAGGGGAGCACACCTAGGATACATTTACCACATTGATTGATGGACCAGCTCATAAACATTTGGTGGAATCACAAATTATTTATATAGGCAAGCAGCCACAAGCTTCCATTTTAACTCACACAAATAACTTGCGAACACTATCTTCCTACATCTTACCGTAAGAGAGTGGTCACGAGTGGGATGATGTAATTGAGTACAGGAATATGTACTTATGAAAAATTGAGGTATTCAATGGACTGCACACATTTGCCACCACCAGAGTGTAGGGATGGAAAATTGGAAGAAAATGTAGGTTCCAGTACTGCCTTAAAGAAAGCTTGTGTTTACTTACCATGATGAGTTCAGAAAACCCCAGCTTGGGCTAGGGCTGGGGGCTAGGGCCAGGGCTTTCTCTCAGAAGGCATTCCAGAGCCCTGTGTGATCATATTGCTCTCCAATTCCAAATGTAGATCTAGCTCGGGTGACTATACTTCAGAAGGTTCCGGCTCGGGTTTCCTTGGCCCGGGTGACTATTCTTCAATTGATCCGTTGTTAGTTAATGTCATTTATGTAATTGATACCAAAATGGAAGTTTATGGCTTCTTGCGCCACTATACACTAAAGCTGTTGTTAAAAACACTCTATTGCGATTTACTTACACATAGTCAGTGTGGTAGTAGGACTTGGATAAAAACATTTGCTATTTCTTGCATGTGTGGATGTATCTATTTTTTATGTCCACCCATACATGTAGCTTGAGATCCTAGGATTGTTCTGGATGCCTCCTGGGACAATATTGGGGTATCTTACCCACCAAAGCCACCATCTATTCCAAAGATTGACCATTAAATTTTGGGGAAATTTCAACTCCCAATTTGATCCGCAGAACGGGTTTCTAATTTAATTTAATTAAATTTAAATCAATTCACCATGTTTTGTTAACCTGCAATTAATCTTACTCTGAGAGGCAGAGTTAATTTCTAGTGACTATTTTATCCAGTATGTGGAAGATGTAGAGCTTTGAATATCAACTGCCTCCATATGAATATTCTGCCACACTTGACTGTCATTTTGGAGTTGGGCCTTTTCATATCAAAACAATCTTCATGGTTTAATTAATGTTTGACCTTTGTGGGACTCTTTCTATTATAGAAATATGGACAGATCAAGTGTAGAAACTTTTTCAGAGCATAGGGAAGACTCGCTGTAGATGATGCCAAGCATTAGCAATGAACATAAGAGAAAGGGCAACTTTATCATGAGCCATTTTGAAGAGCAATAATTTTTTTAATGTTTAGCTAGCTAGCTAGATAGAGCTATGGCAAGTTTGTAAGGGAATTTATAAACTCTCCCAAGAGACCTAACCAAATTTTGTTTGCTGATTAGAGTTGATGCTGGTCCTAATTCCAAATTTTTCCGTTGTCTGGGTTTAGTAGACATGATAATCCTATAGAAAAGCCAAATAAATCTGAAAGTATGGTGGGTGAGTTAAAAATGCAGCTAGATAATAGCATAAACATATCCTATAGATTCCCCATTTCATCAGCTTTATCAGCAAGTTAATCCAGCTACAACCCCAGTTCTCTCTCTCTAGTCTCCAAGTCCTTATGTATGGGCATCTCCTCTCTCCTCTGAAGTTTTATATATTAGGACTTTAACATAATTATACAAAGATTAGTAATATAAGGTAACATGTTTGTTTATATTTTCACACACACACACACACTCTCACACACACACACACATACACAGACACACACAGTCACACATACACACACAATTATTCTTTTCTGCCAGTATAGGTTGCAGTCATCATCATTTCCAGTATGATAAGCTAAAGTGAGAATTCTTGGCAAATTACTGGGTCATCACCATGTGTGTGTTACTTTTGGAAAGGTTTCCATGTTACAGTAAAAGGTATTCATTTTACTACAATTGCGGTTATGTCAGATATTTCATTTTCACTTGTTCAGTGCAGCAAGAGAAGTGTAGCTTCTAACCTCTGTGAGTTCACTTTGTTGATCTCTTCACTATGACAACCATTCCAAATTTACGTATTATTTAAAGTGGCTGACCCATTAAAAAAATTTCATGGCTGATGAACGTATGGTATAGATAGATACACAGATACACAAGGCATGGCAATACCAAGTTTTATATTCAACTCCCCACTGAGGGTTGCTTTGCTCATCAATAACTAGTGACTACTAATGAGTCCTAGCATTAAAATTAATGGTGAGCGAAGAGAAAGAAAAAAGCTAGAGCTCTTTAATGAACCAAGTAACTATGTTTTCATCCTTTCCTGTTACCCATGCAGCCATTCTCACCTGTCTGTGCAGCAAACTCTTTTTTGTACAAGGGTCAGGGAAGTTAACCAACACGCTTCAAATACAGATTTTCAAGAGTGTGGACAAACATAAATTAGCATGACTACAGAACCAGAGAGAGCAGGCCCTGCCTGAAAAGAACTCAGCATGTTCCAGGAGTCTTCTAACCCAGGTGAAAATGAACAGTCACAGATGCCACAGCAGCAGGGCATAACAGGACCTGGGTTTGACCCCCATTTCTCACAGGCAGGTTTCTCAGGAGAAATGATGCCGGGACAAATAATGGGCAACATGTAGTTCACAACAGTGGGCAGGATCTAACTTGATGGCAATGAACTCAGCAAACATGATGTTTCAATAAATGCAACTGATGCAAACAATGATAGAAAGCCAACGTGTTTATACCAAAAAATCACATCACGAACAACAACAAAGGTTGGAAGCCCAGAGGGAGGATGACAGGAGGAGACACCCAGCAAAGAAGAACAACAGGAGATGATAAGAGTGGAGAACTTTGAAAGATAACAGAGATGGAGAAAACTAGCCAAGCCACTACACATGCTTCACTCATCAAGATTCCCCTCACATGGTTAAATTCCAAGCACTTGTTTCTGGGGAAGACACACAAATGCACTTCTTAGCTTTTGAGACACACATGTTCAGCATTCATCTCCTCAAAAAAACAGTGGATAAACCACCTCACCCCGATTTTGACCCTGTCAGCATGTGAGGTATGTCCTCACTTGGATATTGAAGAATGTAGGATTATGATGCAGTGAAATGTTTCAGCATTTTAAAGTCACTCAAGAGTCATACTTTCGAAGATGGACAATCTTAAGAGAAAGTCTGAAGTCATGGATGATGTGTGGGAAGTGATCCACCTCACGTTGAAGTGGAACAGAAACCTGCACTTCATTGAGAGAAGTCAATGAACTTATCAGTTGGGATGCCATTTATAAGTTGATGCCATGACAGATGTCTACCGCAGTTCGAGACAAAAAGCCAAGGTCATTAACTGAAGCATTAGAAATGGCTGACAACTTTGCAGCTGAGGAGGGTAGTACAAGGTATCATATGAATCAGACCGACATCAGCAAATGTCGGGAGGCATCATCGTTAAGAAGAGAAAACCAGATGAATTACAGAGATGAGCTCAATTCACGATTAACTGAGGACACCTTATAACAACGACAACAGCAAACTGTCATACCAAGTAGATTCAACATGTAAGCCACTGCAAAAGTTTGATCAGCGAGGATGACCTAGATGTTTTAACTGCAACCAATTTGGCCACTTTGCAAAGGAATGCCACAACCCTAAGCCAACACCAGACAAAAACAGGGCAGTTTAAGTACATAACCAGAACCAGCCATGACTTTCAACCCACCTTGGAATCTGTTAATCTCTTACAACCTCTCTATCAGACAAACAAGAACTTGCCTTAGGCGAAAATCAAAGACAACAGAATTGCCCAATCACAGCAGTCACAAACAGTCAGACAGAAGCTGTTGGATCTGGAGCAACACGAATTGTCATTCATAAGTCGTTCGTACAGGACTCAAATTATGTAGAAGATAAATCCTACATTGTGTCAGCAAACAATGCCATTACAGTCCACCCTAAAACCAAGATCCCAATTATTGAAGTGGGATGGAGAAGTGCAGACATCATCGTGGCTGTACAAGATGACCTAATGTTTGATGCACTGATTGGGGCAGGCTATCCATACATCTGGGAGCTCGAGAGGCAGCTAGCATATCAGAAATTAGCCTAGATTCATTCTCAAACCACAGATCCACAGACACCACACTCAATTGCAACAGATATGTCGGGGGAAGATGACAGCGAGGAGGAGGATGTCATGGAACCAGAGATCAATTGGGGAGACACTGATACAGACGATTCAGACACAGGGAGCAATGACACGAGAAAATCTAAGACTGTCAGCAGAAGTCAGAAGCAAAAGGACAGAACTAAGTTTCACAGCAGTCAAGTGAGACATCCACTGGACCACAACAAGGACGAGTTCAGAGCAGCACAAAGAAAGGACTTGTCACTTCAAGAGATCTGGGTTAAGGCAGAGAAGGAAAATGATAACTTTGTCATTCAGGACACTCTCTTGTGGAGGAGGATGAAGGACATAATCGTGAGACCCTTCAACTGTGCATGCCGGAACAACATCGACATTTGTTTTGTCTTTGGCACACAGGCCTGGTCACCTGGGATGAGATAAAACAATGATATGAGTGCTGGATGTGTATTATTGGCCCAGAGTCCACTCGGATGTTCGATGACTGTGTGCAGCATGCTCGAAGTGCTCAAATGGAAGTCAATAGAAACCTAGGCAAGGCACCACCCACTTCCAGTCATAGATGTACCTTTCACCAGGATAGGGATAGACTTGGTAGGTCCATTGCCATGTACAGAACAAGGAAACCGTAATCAGCAGACAGCAGGACAATTGATGGAAGAACTTCTAACTATGTTCACTCGAGCTGGCATACCTCAAGATAGAGTCATGGACTGTGGCACCAACTTTCTGAGAGGATGAAAGAACTGTATCGCCTTCATAACATCAACACAAGCCCCTACCACCCAGAGACTGTCGAGCAGTTGAACTGCATGTTTAAAACCATGTTGAGGAAGTCATGCAAGATGTGGAACAACCAATGGGAGCTGGTACTGCCTTATATGCTCGTGGCGTACAGGAGAGCCCCACATGCGCTGAGACTGGTTTCATCCAAGCCAAGTTACTATTCGGGAGGCAACTTAGAGGACCTCTACAAAGTCTGAAGTAGACCTGGACAAGAGATCATATGGCACCACAAGATGTCATCTCCTACATAACTTCAGTGCAGGAGAAATTTGAATGTTATCATGTCAGAATGAAGACAAAGGACATTCAGGCTAGGAAATCTTGTCTTACTAAGGACACCAGCCCTAGGCCCAAAGCTATTAGTGGAGTGGGAAGGCCCTACTCTATCACCAAGGTTGACACTTATACATTTATGAGCGAGCCATGCCTAACCACCCCAGAAGGAAATATTAACCTATTGAAAGAGTTTCACTGTCCAGTGGCAGCTTGTCTGGCCACTATGGAATTGTTGGATGATGTTACACTCAAGAGAGGAGAAAGAATGGAAGTCATGCCAACCATCAGTCAGTCAGTTACAGAAGGAGTCTCATGAAACAACATGAGAACCCGACAGGACTGGGATTGACAAAAGATGCAGTCATAGTGATAGAGATGGAAGACAGTTATCCCATCAGCAGGCCTCCAAGGAGGTTGCAGTTGATGGATGCAGAAGTTAAAAAGTTGTTGTAGTTAGGCATCATACAGCCATCCAGGGGGCTGCACCTGCTCTTCTAGTGAAGAAAAAGTATGGGGGGGGGGGTTCGCTTGTCTATTGATTACAGGTGACTGAATGAGGTAATGCTGTTGAGTTGTAGGATCCACTGGGATTAGTAATGCACATTGCCACGCTCGATTTGGAGCACAGATAACACTAAATCCCTGTTCACAATGATTCTGTTCCCAAGACAGAATTTGTGACACCCCACCCCATGGTAAGTTGGAGTATCGGTCATTTGGACTGAAGAATGGACATCTTCCAATGACTAATGAATATGAACTTAGCCGACATGAATGAATATGCCGCAGCTAATATAGATGACATCATTGTATTCAGTAGGAACTTCAGAGACCATCTTGAGCACCTTGATGCAGTCTTCTCCAAGTAGAGGAGACTGGCTTAACCATCAGGGCAAAGAAGTGCATGTTAGCAGCGTCAGACTGCCAGTGTTTGGGACATCGAGTGGGAAAAGTACGACCATTGGAGGGAAAAGTGGTGAAGTATCCACATCCACAAAAGAAGAAGGATATGCAGGCCTTTTTAGGCTTGCCAACTATTACCGACACTTCATGCCCGGCCCGGCTTCGGTTCAATGGCAGTGCCCCTGACATAGGCTACATGAAAGGCAGCACCCAACAAAGTGGACTGGACTGGACTGAGGAGAAATGCTCAGCATTTGAGGAGATCAAGCAGAACTTGATGGCTCACCTGGTATTGAGTCCCGACATGGACAAGCTATTTCTCTTGTATACAGATTTGTCAGCTGTTGGAATTGGGTCTGCACGCAGCCAGCAGGATTCATAATTCATAAAAACTCAGAGGAGAGGAAGATCGGTATACAGTCAGTGAACATGAGTGTTTGGCAGTAGTGGAGGGAGTGAAGACTTTCAGGTTTACTTGGGTGGTGACACCTTCAATATCTATACTGATCAAAGTAGCCTCAAATATTTTGATCACATAAAGGATGAGAATGTTAGGCTGGCCTCGCTGGGCAAATGGCTCTGCAAACTCTGCAAACTTACCTCTACACTGTCGTACATCAACCTGGCTATGAAAACAGGAATGCTGACAGTATGTCAAGAGTGTCATGTCCTGAGAATGCAAGCAAGTTGGCAAGCAAGTTGACAGGTCCGAGAGAGATGAGGGGGAGGATGGCACATGGTGACTTCACAGCATGACATTTAACATATTAACAATAAAAGTATTAGGTAGAAAGATTAACATTTGGAATGTGTAATGAAATTCAAGCAAAACCCACAGCTGGTAAGGGCAGAGTGCTGGATATATAACCCAGTACAAGGCTCAGTCAGTTGTTGGAGTTCATTGTGAGTACTTTTATGTGTGTATTTGCCATAAAGGCTATTGTATCACAACAACACTCAGATAGTTGGTGGACTTATTAACTACCTGGTGGCAACACTACCTTCAGTCAGAGTTGTATAGTAAAGGGCACATATTTCCTCTGCTGACTCTCTATTCCTCCCATATATGCCCAACTAGTAGCCAATTTTCTGTCCATAGAGAGCAGTAGTATATTTGTTTAGGTACCCACTAAGATTCATAGGTTATAGTTTCTGTAAATAGCTATAGCAGCTGATGATTTGAGTTGTATGTCAAAATGGAACTACAGTATCCTTTCCTATGAGGTATTATTGAACAAACTATGGTCGTTATAAAAAGATGGAGTTAATTTCAAGTGGCTGCCTCATCAGTATGGAACTACAAAACTGTCTGTAACTTGGATTGCAGCTTGAAGAGTTTTTTTGACTCTCAACATTCTGTCCTAAGGACAACCTACACTTTTGTTACCAGGTTAAGAAAACAATTATAGAGTATGTCATACTTCAGTGTCCATTTGCATTACAATGTTCTCGATCTCATAGGCAATCTTCAAGGTTTAGCTGGCCTAATGATAGACTCTTGTGATGTTCCTTTAGAAACATGGACAGATGATTTTCCTGAGCCTAAGGAACTGTATTGTTGGTGGATAATTCCCCAATGAAGGCAAAAAATGTTTTTTAACACAAGTAATTTTCAATATAGCCAAAACAGATCTATAGGGCTTAAGCTTTCTTTTCACTACAGTACTGAGTCAGATACTGAGATATATAGAGACACCCAAGTTATGTGTGCTGATTGAGTTCAAATTCTAAATTTAAGTTGTCTGTTCATTTAGAAAAGTATGCTGGGTTGGTGCTCAAAAGTTATAGTTGTAAAAATATGTCCCTGGATCCCAAATTCCAGCTACGAGGGAAGAGTTGACTCTGGTATCCAATTCCTCATACGTGTGCCTACTCTCTCTCTATTCAAGTGTTCTGCACTGGACCATAAATGATACTGATATAGGAAATGAAAGGTAACATGTCTATGTTCCCAATCTCTCCCGCACACCACCCAGACTCACATACACACATACACACACATACTCACAAACACTCGTCTCTTCTTCTGCCAGTTTGGGATTCAATCATAGTATAAAGCCAAACTGAGCAATCACTGCAAACTACTCTATTAGCATAGTGTGCACAGAGGCCTGCTTGTGTGGTTATATTCACCATTAATAGTAGTTCTTTAGATTTAAAATTAGAAATCAGTACAAGTGCACTTGGCTTCCCGAGTAAACCAACTGGGTGTTAGCTTCTTCATAAGCAGCACTCCCTTTCTGCATGATAGTGCAGGTTTTTGGCTTTCCCCAGCTTCTAATCTGTTGTTGTTTTCTCAGTCCTTTTAACTGTGAGACAATGCCATATCACATTATTTATTGCAGCTGACTCATTCCTTTTTGTTCAGGTGAATGTATGTATATATGTAGAGATTGATGCATATGCCATGGCAATTCCAAGTTTTCCATCCAACTCCATTGCACAATGGAAGCAGTGGACAACAATAACTACGATCCTAGTTTTGCAACAGCAAACGGTTCATGTAATGATATCATTTTACTGATGCAATATCCTTCTCATGAGCCTGCACGTCATAATTGACTGCAGTTAATCAATCAAACCACTTCTGCTAAAACAGTTGCTCTTTTCCTTCAGATTAAGTTTGCTACCACCTACCTTTAAGGGTGTATTAAAATCAAACTTTTTTTTCTCTTTTGACATAATAGTAAAGTTAATTCCTGTATAATGTTTTTTCAAGTGGAAAAGTCTCTAAAGCAGATACATTCTGTTGGGGATCCCCAACCCATGGAGAACCCCAGACCACAACAGACTAACTGAACCATTACCTAATTAGGGCATAACCTAGTAGCATGAGAAGTAACCACTAGAATGTATAATTAGCTAGATCACGTGAACTGTACATGTATCATATATTATAAGGTCCTGGCTGGGACTCGGGTGGTAGCCTATTTAAGGGAGCCACCATAGAGGCCCAGACAGAACCAGCTGAGTTGTATTCTGAATGAAGCATCTTCTATGATCTTTTCCTCTATCGCATCCATTCATCCCGCAACTTCCCCAAATCCCTAACACATTCTCCTTCCCTCCTCCAGGGTATGGTAGAAGAAAGCATCAAAACATGCACAAGACACACTTAAATGCCTTGTTTACATCCTGCATAACTTACCCATTGCTATTCGGAATTTATTTTCCTATAATTAGAGAGATCTATGCTATCTTATGAATCACATGATAATAAGGCATCTTACCATTATGTGCGAGAATTGGTGTCAGAGCCCGAGTGCATAGAGAAAATATCTGTAATAGCCTATAAGATGTATGCAATAATCCTTGTCATTGACAGCTATCTAGACAACTGCTCTAGCTGCTACTGCTGCTAGGAAAGGAACCACAACAACTTCCATGACCTTCCAGATCCTCTTTCACAATCCTAGATTTTGGTAGCTGGCTATAGACTTCAAAGTGAATAGCAGTGGACTCATTTTGGGCAAAACTGTGAAGTAGTTCTTTGGACTCATCTAGATTTACTAACCTATTGCAGCAACAGAACATAAATATGTATATTCTACTATCAGGAGCATGGACTTCTTCACTGATTTACTCAACAGCAACTTCAACATTTGGGAGTGCTAGAGGTAAAAATTTAAGAAAGAGCTGGCAGTATCTAATTCAAATTTTCAGTGGATGTAGCTTCTATCTCCCATATATCCTGACCGTGCTACATCTGTATGTTCCTCTTCAGCCTACTTGAAAAGCTTTGACCTCTTTCCAGAGTAGAATTCTACATAGGTTGAATAAAATGTACATAATAGGTGCCACATAAAAGTATTTATTATTTTTACTGCCGTACATGTACATATATATATCATCATATATATCATAAACTCTCACATTGTTAGATGTTTCTGTGCCATGTCTCCAAGTATATAAGAAATAGACTACATGAGAACCAACTAAAATGTAATGTCTTGATCAAACAAAGATGCCAACAGCATTTTAGTTATCAGCTGACCAAGTGGATACAGCGAGTTTCTCGATAATTAACATAAATTTACTTGCTTGATGTTTTGGCAAAATAATCTAGCTTTCATCAAGTCATTACTCTTGATGAGAAATAGATTAGTAGCCACTCCACTGCATTCAACAATTTGTTGAAACTATGAAGAATGGACCAATATATGCGTGGGAAGAAAAGTAGATAAATTAATGCATAAATAAAAGATCCTCGAAGACCAAATTTTATCAAATGGTACTTTTGGCATTCACCATTTTAAAATAGGGTTTACACTAATCAAAGGAGTCCTCTGGTACTCCCAATAGAGGATGTTTGTGCATGTGCCATAAATGGTTGAATTCTAGTCCTTCTTCAAGACCTTTCAGTTGCCTTGTATAACTAAAGAATGAACTTTATTCTGTATTATACTCAAGAGGATGCACATGTATACTTTAATACGTGGGTCATAAGTAGTTTACCAGGTTTTGTTGAAGGTCTGAATAAAACCTCATTATCAATTATGAAACCCCTATTTATATACGGTAGTCAAAGTACACTGCTAAAATAATTTTTGTCTCACAAAACAGTAGGCTTCCCAGTCAAGAAAGAACTGTTCTTATTACCCATTCTTTAATCATGAATGTAGGGAACAGGAAGATGATGGCTGCACACATGGTATTATCCCATGCATTGACATGCTTTGAATAAGTTGCCAAATATGAATACACTCATTTATACTCGTAATTCCTCACCGTTCTGATGTTTCTTCCGTTCTGATGTTTCTTTAGTTAATACTTCTTCATTTTAGGTAAGCAAGAGAATATAATATGTGAATGTCATTTAGAAGATCTTGATGGTTAGGTAAATACAACCTGTTAATCACTGGAAGCTTGTTTAGTAAATGTAGGCCCCAGTTTCTGCATTATGTATGCACATTCATTTGCTTTTTTTAATGCAAATTGAAAATGATTCTACAATGCATCATGTTATTACAGATGCAAAGCAGATTGTTGCACACCATCTGGTTTAATATTGAAACCGTATTCATGTGCTTAATGATTCATACTCTTATGTCACGCATGTGTATAGAGGAATGCCTAGAATTGAGACTGAAGTCATACAGATCATGTGTCAGAGGTGGGATCTAGAAAATCTGCTTGAATTCATGCTATTTAAGCCCTTAAATGTAGTTAACTTTGTAGGTGTGCCTTCTGTGTTGGTGTGTATTATAGCCCTAATCCTAGCCCTAGCCCTAGACCTAGCCCAGCTTATACCCTAAAACACAGCTTTACTCAAAATAGGATTCATTATACTCCTAGTTATGTAGAATCATTATACTTCTAGCATTGTAGATAGCTATATTCTTAGCTAATTGTTAGGTGCCAGGGAATGGTAGCGGGATAAGATGGTATGTTCTCACAGAAATAGGAGAGGAATATAATGAAGACTCTTATCATTAACGACTAGTCTGGCTCTGACGGGGCCTCTTGGCAGGCTCCCTTAAATAGGCTGCCAGCCAAAGTCCCATTCAAGACCTTAGATATGTACAACTAAGTCTGGTGTCATTAGCACTTAGTGTGTGTATTACTCTGACTATGCATAACTAAGTAGGAAAATCTGATAGCACATTGCATGTGCATCCTAATACTCTGAATCTAGTTCCATCCATATTAACTTGTGTTCTGGAGTCCACTATTGTTCGGGATTCCCGACAATATTATTCATTATACTCCTAGCTACCATTATACTTCTAGAATAATATTCAACTTTTTAGGTTGACTTGGACAAGAGCTAGTTGAAGTAACCCTACTGCTTCAAGGCTTGATTTGTATTTAGTCAGCACATGGCTTCATGCTGCACATGGCTTGGGGATATGGTATGTTAACACAAGCTTGTTAATGCACCTTCTGCTTCAGTAATGCGTGGGGATGGGATGATATTTGCCTCCTCCCTCTTCACGTATATTACTGAACAGTCCCTCAGTTACAGCACAGAATGTCAAAATGTGACTTGTGGGCAGTCATTGCTAATTATAGAAATTTCGTATATAGGAAGGAATGTGTGATTTGTGAGTGCATTAGTTGACTAAGGCTTGATTGGGATGTGTGGCCTGATTTGAAGGGTGAATATAGCGAGTGGAGCGCCCCCCACTTCTTGCTATTCCACTGCCATAGCATTTCGGCGCACTTAGCCTGTTGGTTTGGGTAGACAACCGGTAGGCTGGGTATAATTATATATAAGACTATCTGCCCTTTGCATTAAAAAAATTTTTTTTTTTAGACCAAAGTGTACAAACACAACGGAAACTTTTTTGGGGGAAAATGAATACAAAAGTGGATGAGACAAAAGTGTACAAACACAACCAGTTAAAAGTTAAATCATACCATCTACCTCCGGGGATCGAATTGGGAGGCGGCGGATCCACAGTGTGGCATTGCCCTTCCACAAGTTAATTGAGAGCCTTTGGAACAGATGGCGAGTAGCTTCTGAGGGAGGAATGCCCAAACGATGTCCTTGAAGGCATCCTACCTCCCGAATAACCTTGGCTGCATCCTCGCTCCACCCCCCCCAGAGTCTCCACGACCATAGCAATGAAGGTGACACCTACAGCCCTGCATGTCTCAGAATAAGCTACCATTTTCCTTTCGATTCCCACGGAGAGGGCATGTCCCTGAGTGACAGCAGCCTTCTTCAATGTCCTGCCCTGAAGAGTAGATATAACAAATACATCTAAAGCAGCTGGTTGACCTCTCTTCCAAGTGGGCAAGAAGACATCGGCAGGACGACTGTTGGTTCCGGGAATGAGAGAGGGCAACTCCTTCCTTGGTGCAAGAGCAGCAGATTGAGCTGCAGAAAATAGAGCATCTCGGATGGAGTCGTGCCTATGGATGCGATCCCCGTTACCACCACAGCCTACTTGGTGGTCCCCAAAGGAGTCAGAAATAACCTGGCAGATGGGGCATCTAGCACCCTCCTCAACCATCGGGAGACCCAACCAATACTGCAAGCACAATCTGAACTCCCAGTCTTGTAGGTGGAGACCAAGAGCATGAGAGTGGGTGACGTTCAGCCAATCGCCGGCATGGGGGATGGCGGATGAAAGAGCTAGAGCTTTGAAGCGTATGTCGGTAACCTCTGCTACAAGCTTCGAGTAGGAAGCCACATCAATGGAGTGAGAGAGGTGTTTTTGGCGGATAGGGACGTCCACTTCACAGATGGAGCACCAGTCGGGTTTATTGGCAGACTTGGCCAGCTCTAACAAAGTTGGGGCTAATTCAGCCAGAGACTGGCCCAGGATTCTGTCAACAAGGGGCCTGGACTGGTCTAGAGAAGCGATGAAGGCAGCTGGGGCATGAAGGGATGCTTGTCGAATGTTCATTCCCCCGAGTGAACTAGGGAGGGAAGCCTTCAACCATGCCCAATCTGAAAGTGGCCCCCCCCCGCCAGATCGGAAAGAGCCTCAAGCATGGAGTTATCAAATGCTGCAGAAGCTTTGCCGATGTGACTAGGGGGACAGGTGCGCAGGGCAAAGGACTCTTTGGGGAGGGCAAGGCAGGATCTAAGAAGGGTGGTTTCCATTTGGGAGTCTTGCAGGTCAGCCAGCTTGTCCAAGGTCACCTGCACCTTCTCCACACGCCTAAGCATAGTGGACTCGCAGTATGAGGGGGGCCCGATGGGAGAGCCCAGGAGCTCAAAACCACCTCTTGTGATAGGGATGTTGAGGGGGAGGGGGTTATTGGTGAGAGGGTCATCAGGTGGTATGAAAAGCAGGCTGTTTAAATTGAGACCATGGGCTGCTCAATGATCGCCAGAGTGGAGCAAAGGTCATCAGCAGAACCACACAAAGTACTATCATCCAGGTACCAAGCGTTGATCAGGAGATTTGGCACCTCTTCCTTGATTTTTTCAATGATGGGCTGGAGAGTGAGGCAAATCCTAATGGCCCCAGAGGGTCTCCCTGCTGAACCCCACTGCAGCTAAGGATGGAGTGATCACCCAAGCGTAGAATAGGTTGAGCCCTGTAGCAACTCTCCATCCAAGCAGACATGGGGGGAAGGCTTCCCGAAACATGGAACCGTGATCCGCACTATTAAAAGCATTAGAGAAGTCGAGCAGCATGGTCCATTTTTGTTCAGCCGGGATGTTGGCATCCTCTTGCACAAGAGACAAGGCGTGCACGATAGCTTCACACCCAACTTAGACACCGACTCCAAGTTGTAAGGGGGTCAGGATTCTGAATGCTTCAGCCTGTACTGCCCGAGAAATGCATTTGGATGTTAAGCGACGGAGAACCTCCCCCACAGCGATTGGGCGAAGGCCACCATCTTTCTTCATACATGCAAAGAGAGTGGCTCCGCGAGGTGAGGGACCACTACAGGAGGGGCTTTTCCAGCACACAAGAGGTTAATCACTCCCGTCTAGGCTCGAATGGCACTGTTGGCACGGTCTGGGTAAGGGCAAAGCACCGCCTCCTTGAAATGGTTTGCCCTAAAAGAAGATGGACCAGGAGCAGAGAAAGATTTCAAGGCCTTGACGACAATCCCCTATGAGATTTGGATGGGCGAAGGGACAGGTTCAGGGGAGTTGGGAGGGATATTAACCTGAGGGTGTTTTGCTAACATTGCATTGTAGATTTCATCTGAAGCCTGAGCAATCCCATTGGAAGTGAGTGCTTGGATGGCCTTCTTGTATTGGCCATCCTCAACTGCGCGTCGAGCCCGTCTCACGTTAGCTGCCCTTAGTGACTCTGGTGTTAAATTCTTCTTCTTGGACCTCCTGTGATGACAGTTTAGCCTATCCTCCTCCTCCAAAACTACAGACCAAAGACCCATGAAATCACCTTCCTGCCACCTCCTTATCCTAGATTTCACTGTTTTTAGGGTATCACGCCAGTTACTGCGCCCCACTCTAGCAGGATTAGCAAGAATGCAAAGAGCAAGCATAAACATCTTACTCCAAGCATCTATCCCTGAAGGGTCTGAACAGACGTCATTACAAACCCCCCGAAATAGGCTAGCCCAAGCATCCCTAGCTCCCTTGGGGACATGTTGAAGGGTAGACACCCTCACACCCAGAATGACAGACAGGGAAGGGAGAGATGAATGAGGAGAGGCAGGAGTATTATCACTTGAAGGTAGGGTTGAATGTGGAGGAGGGAGGGTATCGTTAGAATCACAGAGGACACTTACTACGCAGGTGGAGAGAGGTAATGAGGTAGGCAATGATGCAGGAGAGGGGCACACAGATGAAGGGCATGTGGAAGGGACTGAGGAAGAAGCACCATCTGACGAAAGTGGCGATTGCGAGGTTGGTGCTGAGACCGAGGTTGAGGAGGCAGGTGAGAATTTGGAGGGGCATTAATTGGAATGTTCGCTGATGTCGAGGCAGAGTTTATATTGCGACAGCGACCTCGGCGGGAAGGCAGGCAAACATTTCCTAACTTCGCACAAACACAGTTATTGCAAATACCGTCCTTATTGCACCTACAACATACCCCCATTCGTTGGAAAATAGTTGACTTGAAATGTGGACCAGCAAACAGTAGATGATTTTGACCGCGTTTTATTTCACGCGTGATCTTTATTAGCGTATTATAGTCGGTGTAACCGCACAGTCACTCTAGAGAAAAGAGAATGAACAACACTACCTTTGACCTCTGCAGAAGTCCCAGCTCAAAAAGTGTCACGATAGAATACTGGGCCTCAGACGGTTATGGAATAACCTACAGAAAAGTGGCTGCGGCGTTTATGCTCCTAATCATAGTGGTGGGACTGCCATGGAACGTCATGGTAGTGATTATAGCCATAAAGAAGAAGTTGTATCACCAGCCAACCATTATGCTGCTGCTCAACCTGGTGGTGACAGACATCCTGGTGATAATGACTTCTTTGCCAATTGTCTCAGTGGCTGGTATTGCTGGAGAATATATCTTTGGAAGCACAGACGTTATGCGTTGTCAGATCTGCAAAATTTTATTCTTCTTTCCAGTGGTCCTATTTATGGATTCTCTTTTTGTCATTGCTTTGATATCCATTGACAGATTTCTATTCATCTTCAAACCTCTCCATTATGAAGGAAAAGCCAACAAACGATGGACATTAGTGAGTATAGCTTCCACAGCCATGCTGAGTATTGCTATTGGCTTGTACATTTTGATCAGCCCAGAAACATCACAGTTCTATGCAGTATTACAATATTGCTCATTTAATGCAGAAAAAAAAGGTTACATAATAGTTGTGGTTACTGTTTGCTGCATAGCGCTCATTGTAATCACTGTCTGCAATATCTGTGTGATCTACATAGTTCAGAAGAATATCAAAGAGGTGTGGAAATCACTACCTAATATAGACAAAAGGAAGGCATACATTCAGGAGATGAACAAAAGATTCAGAGAAGAACGTCACAAGAAACAGCTTCATTTGTTCCGTGTCTTTGGTGGCCTGCTTCTCTCAAATACTCTAACATGGTTTCCTAAAATACTGCTGTATGTACTCCCTGAAATATGTATGGTAGAATTGCCCCTAAGCTATGTCTCTATTGCTGAAGTTCTCTTTCTGAGTCAAGTAGCCATACATCCTATCCTAGAGACCATCCTGATCAGTGATGTGAGAGAGCCACTGAAGAACATGCTCACATGTGGCCTTCGTAAGAAAAAGGATGACTTTGCTAACCACTCCCACTGCTGCATAACTACAGAAGTATGTGATAAAAATCACTGCAGTTGTAGTGTCCTGTTCCAATTGATTGATGCTGCAGTGTTACCTAAAGAGAGTTCAAGCAGTCCTATATCAAGTGAACATATTTGATAGTTGAGGAGGATCAACCGATGATGAAAGCCTCTCTGTTTGATGAACACATTAGAAACTATTCACATAACTCATGAATCCCTCCCCCTATATTTTAAGTTGTTATGATCAAAAAAATTATTAGTGCTGATGTTAGTAAGGAATGCAAGGCATAAAAACCTAAAGCACTTCATCTCCCAATGGACTATATACCGCTTGGTCTAGCTGTTGCAATAGTAAATCTCCTCGATGTTTTGGCTGGATGCTGGAGCCATCACCAGGAATAATTCCTGATGAACAGTAGAGCATCTAGCTGAAACATTGATTAGCAAAGCTGTAGAATTTTTAGGTCATTATTTATTCATATAACCGGATGCCTCATGGGACAAAACTTGACGTTCTACATTGCCTTACAAATTCTGAACTGGTGCACAGTTGAACTCCAAGATGCCCTGTAATAATAGTAGATTCTAAAGCAGTTTCCTTAAAGATAGGCACTAAGAGTTAGTCATCAAGCGTTGCTTTCTGCAATAACTCTAACAGTACCAAACAGACCATGCAGAAGCTGACCAGAAATAGTTGAATGATAGTTTACACACTTGATAAATTTTATAATATATCCATCATTAGCACACCTCTCCTCTACTATTATATTATATGCCAATTATGTAGCCAGTTCCCTCTATCCATACAGATCAGCAGTACTTGCGTCTATCTTACTGAGATTTAAAATAATTTCAGCATCACTGTAACAAAAATGGTATCTCACCCACATAGCTAAATCAAGTTGATGAATTGAACAGCATAGAACTCTAGTATCCTGTCCTGTCAACTATTAACCATCAACTAATTCCTGATTGTCTGTGAAGCAGCCATTTTTCACTCTTGTATATCTGCTGGCATTTTCTCGATCTTTGTCTACACTATGACAAGTTGGTATGACCTAGTTTAGTTTAAGGCAGGTGGCCCGCATGTTGAAACAGCACATACTGGCACTTAGTGTGTGCATTCTAATTACTCTGAATACATATTAATTGAGTTGTGGGGGTCCACTATGGTTGGGAATCCATGACAATAATATTCATTACTCCTAGCTATGTAGATCATTATACTCCTAGCATTAGGGTTAGGGCTAGCCCTAGCCCTAGGCATCAACTTCCACTGCTCTCTCACCCCTTCACCCTAACCACCAAAAAAAACACTCATATCTCATGGATCTCATGGTTTCAGCCAGTATTAAGTTTTAAGACTCCCAGTGTGCCTCAAACAATTTGCAAGGACAGCAATTTGGCAGACAAATTTTGAAAAAATTAATCATCAAGGATTAACTTTTTTACCTTATTTTTCATATGGATACGGAGGTCCATTCATAAATGCCTTAGAACCAGAAGACTTCAGATGCTCCAATGCATATCCTCAACTATACATCCTATTACTCAATTGTGGAATAAAGTGGTTGGTGAGTATCACTGTTTGGTGACTTCATCAATGGTGCAATCAAGGTCAGGGAACCTACAGTTATGCTGTTTGATCTGTGAAGCTCTACCTCCTGTGAGAAAGTCACTAAGTTCAAAGGAGGCTTGAAACTAATGCTCTACTAAAACACCTGCTATTCCTGGGAAAATGTCATTAACTTCAAAGGAGGCTTGTAGCTGCATTCCTACCAAAACATCTGTTTTTTTGGTTGGTGAGTTCTCCGGTGCTGGTGTAATCAAGTCCTTGAAGGAGGTTGTAGCTGACTCTATATGGTTCCAGATAACAACAGCAACAAGACATGGCATGTACCGGTGTGCAACAAAAAACAAGTTAGAAACTGTTTAAATGCCCTGTAGACCCTCAAGCTCTGACTTGGTGTAGTCCTCCTCCACCCAACTCTAAATAATGCACAGAAAGAAAAAAATGAAGCATCAAAAGTATTACGTTTTTGGATCAGAAAGGAAACAAGACTCTACCCATAAAGACCACAATCACTTGCATGACCCTTTACATTTTAAAATTGGGTTACTAGATTTAAGAGATTGGTTGTGGTCTACATGAGTAGAGTCTTGTTTCCTTTCTATTTAACAGGTCAATGTATATATATATATATAAATTCTGTTTTTATATGTATGTGTGTGTATATGCATAATATGTTATAATGAGTTAGAGCAGAGAAGTGCTTGCAGTGGTATAACGAGGGGTAATGGGCGCTCAATAGCCTCGCCCACTACACCCTTAAAATCAAGCCACACCCCAATTAAGCTACTGTCCCACAATTTACACTGTGTCAAGAGTCCTTGGCACATTAGCTACTGCCCACTCATCACATTATGTGCTGTAATGTTTAAAGGGACTATTCAGTAATGAGGTATGCAAAGTGGGTGTGGTGATGAAGGGTGGGGGGGAAATATAAACCCATCTCATCTCAATGCATTACTCAAGTAGAGGGTGCATTAACAAGTCTTTTTAGATGTGCATGAAGCCAGGTGCTCACTAAATACAAATCAAGCCTTGAAGCAACAGGGCTACTTCTTGCTCTCGTCCAAATCAACCAAAATTTTTTAGCTTTCCTTAAAGACTATTTGGCAGTAGAGGAGAAAAGAGAAAATTTAAACCTTGCTTGTTTGAAGAATAGCCATGGTGGGATTACGAAGAAAACAATGGCTTTGTACTTTTATTGAGCTGCACAGCTTTGAACAACTATACATCAGGTAACAGAAAGCAGGAGAGCTGCAGAAGAGAGTCAGAGAAAGAGAAAAGAGATGACGATTTCTCAATGGTACTCCAACCGGAAAAATGTAATCATGTAAACACAGCTATATTGTTAACTAGTCTTATAACTGAAAACAGGAGGCATTAAATAATCATTTTGATGGTGCTCGAGCAGTCACTGGATCAAACTATAATGTCAGACTAGGAGTATAATGAATATTATTTTTGACTAAACCGGAATACTTGATTGAAGAAAAAAGAAGATAGACAAATCTACAAGTCCAGAAATGAAAAATGAAATTTGGTGATGATGTCACTTCATGAGGTCATCAAATGTATTCAGCAGGATGACTATTAGTACTGTTATGGTGGATGGATGTGGTGATGTGTCAAACAAGGAGCAGTTCATAATATGCTTTAGCTATGTCAGTCCAGATCCTAAAGATCAAGAAGACTTTGTGCTTATATCACTGTTACAATAGTGCATGTTGTAAAGGATACTTTATCTATCTATACTTTATCTATTTGATCCTTTCCATAAAGTAAACCAGGAATGGTCACGATAGTGAAGAGAGGGAACGAGAAAATGACAAGGTAGAGGAAAGAAAATTGGCTGTACAGGAAAGTGTGAATGGCTTGCATGGTTAATAGCTGGATGCTCAATTTTCATTCTGAAGTAGAATCAACATGTTCTTACTAATATGAAGGTGTGATATACATGTTGAGAATAAACCATGCTGTAAACTCTTCAAGATATGAAAGTTGAGTAAGTCACTTGATAAACACCAGTGCACAAGTAGTTCAAGAATATTGCTTTGCCCTGCAGTGGTAACTGTACATACATGCTCAATTCTGGTAGGCGTCAATGCTTGAGTTAGTCCGTATAAACTACTTGCTAATTGGTGAGCTTTCATCTGTGTGTGGGTGTAGGACTGGACTAATAGCACTTGCTTAGCTACAGCTACTTTTAGTAGCTACAGCTTTCACTTGGAACTCATGTGCATGTTGATAGAGCACATACTGGCAGGTAGAGTGGGAACACCTAAGGTGGGGTTGTTATAATCTTGGTTTGTTATTGTTCTTGTACAGGCATGCAGCACCAGAGATAAATATATATTAATTAAAGCAGACTGGATTATTGTTTTACTATAAATTAATAAATTACCAAATACATGTAGGTCAGTAAGGCTTTAAATATAAACACTCGCATTATATGTTTCATACACTAGTCATTTTGGAAGTCATATCTGATTGGCATACTTACCTGGACAGCTTCTTACACTTTCCTCCCTAGGCATATCTACAGGGTTTGGGTACCTAATCATATCAACACACAGTGCACTACTTTGGGGGTACTTAACAATTATTATTATTTTATTTTTTTGGGGTGGAAATACTTCCACATGACCCCTAGGATACAGGTATATAACCTCACTGAAAGATCCAAATAAATGGACCAGCTCAGAAACATTAATTTGGTGGGATCACAAATTATGTCTACATTAAAGTTGTTGTTAAAACACTCTATTGTGATTCACTTTCAAGTTGTAAGTCATGGGTAAGTGTGGTAGGACTTGGATAAAAACATTTGTTAATATGTATGTGTGGATGTATGTATCATCTATCTTTTATGTTCACCCATGTATAGAACATGATGGGCCACCTGCCTTAAACTAAACTAGGTCATAGTCATAGTGTAGACAAAGATCGAGAAAATGCCAGCAGATATGCAAGAGTGAAAAATGGCTGCTGCACAGACAAGCAGGAATGAGTTGATGGTTAATAGTTGACAGGACAGGATACTAGAGTTCTATTCTGTTCAATTCATCAACTTGTTATAGCTATGTGGGTGAGATACCATTTTTGTTACAGTGATGCTGAAATTATTTTAAATCTCAGTAAGATAAACGCAAGTACTGCTGTTCTGTATGGATAGTGGCTACATAATTGGCATATATATATAATAGTTAGTAGAGGAGAGGTGTGCAAAATTCATCAAGTGTGTAAACTATCATTCAACTATTTCTGGTCAGCTTCTGCATGGTCTGTTTGGTACTGTGAGAGTTATTGCAGAAAGCAACGCTTGATAACTAACTTTTAGTGCCCATCTTTAAGGAAACTGCTTTAGAATCTACTATTATTACTGGGCATCTGGGAGTTCAACTGTGCACCAGTTCAGAATTTGTAAGGCAAATTAGAACGTCAAGTTTTGTCCCAAGAGGCATCAGGTTATATGAATAAATAATGACTTAAAAATTCTACAGCTTTGCTAATCAATGTTTCAACTAGATGCTCGACTGTTCATCAGGAATTATTCCTCATGATGGCTAGAACATCTAGCAGAAACATCCGAGGAGTAAATATAGGTTTACTGTTCCGGCAGTAATAATACTATAGACCAAGTGGAGTCCATTGGGAAATAAAGTGCTTTAGCTTCTTTTTTGGTTTTTATGCCTTGCCTTCCTTACTAGCATACAACACTAACAAATTAAAATTAGGGGTGGGGAGTTATGTGAATTAGTTACAAATGTGTCCATCTAAAAGAGTGACTTTCACCGTCGCTTGATCCTCCTCAATTATCAAATATGCTCACTTGATGTAGGACTGCTTTAACCCTCTTTAGGTAACACTGCATCATCAATCTATTGGAACAGGACACTACAACTGCAGTGATTTTTATCACATACTTCTGTAGATATACAGCAGTGGGAGTAGGAGTGAGCTCGTTCCACATTAATAGCAAAGTCATCCTTTCTTTTCTTAAGAAGGCCACATGTGAGCATGTTCTTCAGCGGCTCTTTCACATCACTGATCATGGTGGTCTCTAGGATAGGGTGCATGGCTACTTGACTCAGAAAGAGAACTTCAACCATAGAGACATAGCTTAGGGGCAATTCTACCTTAAATATTTCAGCGAGTATATATAGCAGTATTTTAGGAAACCATGTTATAGCATTTGAGAGAAGGAGGCCACCAAAGACACGGAACAAATGAAGCTGTTTCTTGTGATGTTCCTCTCTGACTCTTTTGTTCATGTCCTGAATGTATGTTTTCCTTTTGTCTATACAAGGTAGTGATTTCCACACCTGTCTGATATTCTTCTGAACTATGTAGATCACACAGATATTGCAGACAGTAATTACAGTGAGAGCCATGCAGCAAACAATAGTCACAGCTATTATGTCTTTTCTGTATTAAATGAACAATATAGCGATCCTGCATAGAACTGTGATGTTTCTAGACTGATCAAAATGTACAAGCCAATAGCAATACTCAGCATGGCTGTGAAAGCAATACTCACTAACGTCCATCATTTGATAGCCTTTTCTTCATAATGGAGAGGTTTGAAGATTAATAGAAAAATGGTCTTCTAACTGGAAGGATGCAAGCTCAAGATTCTTGTAAAGTTTTAAAATAGCAGTAGCTATATTATTAGCTAGTCTTAAAACTGAAAGCAGGAGACATAAAATAATCATCTTGATGGTGTTCGAGCATTCACTGGAAAAGAATGTGGGAGATATGTTAAACCAGGCACGCAAAGAAGAGAAGAAACTGAAAGGGAAATGTTGGTGACTATCCTTGAGAATGTGCTGTTTCTTGATAGACTAGGATTAGCCTTCAGAAGACACAATGGGAAGGAGAGCAATATCATTCAACTATTGAAATTAAGAAGTTATGATCAGCAGGCAAGTCTACATCATGAATATTATTCTACATAGCTAGGAGTATAATGCTACATAGCTAGGAGTATAATGCTACATAGCTAGGAGTATAATGCTACATAGTTAGGAGTATAATGCTACATAGCTAGGAGTATAAGGTTACATGGAGTATAATGCTACATAGCTAGGAGTATAATGATACATAGCTAGGAGTATAATGCTACATAGCTATATAGGAGTATAATGCTACATAGCTATGTTTACATGATTACATTTTTCCGGTTGGAGTACCATTGAGAAATCGTCATCTCTTTTCTCTTTCTCTGACTCTCTTCTGCAGCTCTCCTGCTTTCTGTTACCTGATGTATAGTTGTTCAAAGCTGTGCAGCTCAATAAAAGTACAAAGCCATTGTTTTCTTCGTAATCCCACCATGGCTATTCTTCAAACAAGCAAGGTTTAAATTTTCTCTTTTCTCCTCTACTGCCAAATAGTCTTTAAGGAAAGCTAAAAATTTTTGGTTGATTTGGACGAGAGCAAGAAGTAGCCCTGTTGCTTCAAGGCTTGATTTGTATTTAGTGAGCACCTGGCTTCATGCTAAAGCTACACATCTAAAAAGACTTGTTAATGCACCCTCTACTTGAGTAATGCATTGAGATGAGATGGGTTTATATTTCCCCCCCACCCTTCATCACCACACCCACTTTGCATACCTCATTACTGAATAGTCCCTTTAAACATTACAGCACATAATGTGATGAGTGGGCAGTAGCTAATGTGCCAAGGACTCTTGACACAGTGTAAATTGTGGGACAGTAGCTTAATTGGGGTGTGGCTTGATTTTAAGGGTGTAGTGGGCGAGGCTATTGAGCGCCCATTACTCCTCGTTATACCACTGCAAGCACTTCTCTGCTCTAACTCATTATAACATATTATGCATATACACACACATACATATAAAAACAGAATTTATATATATATATACATTGACCTGTTAAATAGAAAGGAAACAAGACTCTACTCATGTAGACCACAACCAATCTCTTAAATCTAGTAACCCAATTTTAAAATGTAAAGGGTCATGCAAGTGGTTGTGGTCTTTATGGGTGGAGTCTTGTTTCCTTTCTGATCCAAAAACTTAATACTTTTGATGCTTCATTTTTTTGGTGTTTCTGTGCATTATTTAGAGTTGGGTGGAGGAGGACTACACAAAGTCAGAGCTTGAGGGTCTACAGGGCATTTAAACAGTTTCTAACTTGTTTTTTGTTGCACACCGGTACATGCCATGTCTTGTTGCTGTTGTTATCTGGAACCATATAGAGTCAGCTACAACCTCCTTCAAGGACTTGATTACACCAGCACCGGAGAAACTCATCAACCAAAAAAACAGATGTTTTGGTAGGAATGCAGCTACAAGCCTCCTTTGAAGTTAATGACATTTTCCCAGGAATAGCAGGTGTTTTAGTAGAGCATTAGTTTCAAGCCTCCTTTGAACTTAGTGACTTTCTCACAGGAGGTAGAGCTCCACAGATCAAACAGCATAACTGTAGGTTCCCTGACCTTGATTGCACCATTGATGAAGTCACCAAACAGTGATACTCACCAACCACTTTATTCCACAATTGAGTAATAGGATGTATAGTTGAGGATATGCATTGGAGCATCTGAAGTCTTCTGGTTCTAAGGCATTTATGAATGGACCTCCGTATCCATATGAAAAATAAGGTAAAAAAGTTAATCCTTGATGATTAATTTTTTCAAAATTTGTCTGCCAAATTGCTGTCCTTGCAAATTGTTTGAGGCACACTGGGAGTCTTAAAACTTAATACTGGCTGAAACCATGAGATATGAGTGTTTTTTTTGGTGGTTAGGGTGAAGGGGTGAGAGAGCAGTGGAAGTTGATGCCTACCATTTTGAAATAGGGATAGGCGGGAGTTCTACTGCATTCCCGATGCACATTGATATATGGATCAAAAGTAGACGGCCTGGTTTTGTGAAGGTCTATGGTCTCAACTATGCCACAAGAGTAAGCTTCATGTTCACTTCTTTGCCAGCAGCTGGTAAATCAACTCAATTAGGCTCAATATTGCATCCATGCAAGTGTGTTTATTGCATAGAAGCTCTTTTACCAATTATCATGTTAAAAACAAAAGAAATAGTTATTGGAAGTTACTGGAACACTTGGAGTCTTATGACAGTAATAAAGTTACTCAAGACATGGAACATGGAGGTGGAATATAAGAGATAATAGATCCCCTATATAAATAATTTGGAACTGGGAATGACCATTTGATAAACAGCAAACTTGCCCACTTTAAGTTTGTGCTGAGCTTGAGATTCCTGATTTGAATTCTTCCATAATGTTGCCAATCATTGGTCCTCCACTTCCCCCTTCCAGCTCAGTTTCTCTCACTACTCCTGAACTGACTCAACTCTTGGTGCTCCTTCCCTTAATCACCCTTTTTTCTCCTCAACCTCCCTCTGTGTTGTCTCGAGGGTCTTCTAATGCAGCCCATATCTACCAGGTTGCGGTGTGCATGTGTTTCCATTTGGCTCTTTCTCCTGGTTTCCAGTTTTATTACTGCCACTTCTCCCTATATTTGCCTCCCTTTACCACACAAATTATCTCCTTTATGTGCCTTGTCTGATGAGTTGATTTGCTGGAAACTCTTTACCTGCCAATCCGCGTACTGCTAATCCACCCTCTACATCACCTACGTATGATGGAGTCCCCAATGAGGCTACAAACTGAATAACTAAACTGCAAATTTGAGAGTTTCAAGATTGAAACAGAACATTTGCCCACTTGCCTGGCTGGACTGGATGAAAGATGCTGATTTGGTGGGCATTCCAGTTGGTCTTCCATACAATCCATAGACTTATCATTGGTTACAGGAAAGCAAACCAGAATGGGAATGCTGGTGGAGTATCTTGGTGGCCATGTGACAATGAAGTGGAAATTCGTATAATCTGCAGTGGCATTAACTTAAAAGAGAGGAAGAGTATGATGGAGTCACTGATAAGGCTACGCTCTGAATATCTCAACTGTGGTGTAATGTAATACTGGGGTTTTCCCTTGTGTAAATGTTATAAATCACACATGTCCTGTACGCTAATTTTAAGACCTCGTTGGGATGACAACTGTAACATGTGATATGCAATATTTAACGATTGACAAGAAAGACGTAATAATTCTCAGTTCTCTTTGCAGCATCTCAACAGGTAAACACTGCAATACAATTGGCTCTGTTACAGCTTACACCAACATTCACCCAATGACTCACTCTCTATAATTTGTGCTATTTTCTGTAGAATGGCCTTCACACTCGTTTATTTCAAAATATTCTCCTTCTACCTTTGCTTCCATTGAAAGCTCATTCCAACAGGATGGACAGCCTCCTTCCTGTTATGTATCTCCTCTCTCAGGCTGAGAACACCTACCAACCATGTCGTCTTCCATACCCTTATTGTTGCCCGCAACTTCATCACCATTAGTGCTTTCCATTATTCACCACCTTACATTGTCCTAAATCCTTGATCACCTTGTCCATAATTCTCTGCCTCAACTTCTCCCAACAGGTTTAACTTCCTCCCAAAACTTCAATTCTTCTCTGATTGCATTCAACTAATTTTTGTAACTTTTCCACACTACACTACCAACGAGTGGATTTCCATTAGGTTAAAGTTAATCCAGATGCCGGGGTTCTCCCTGCATTCAAGTCGCTTTATCCTTCATCAGTAACTGTACTGTGGTGGTATACGTATTAGTGTCCAGTAATCCTGTACCATCTCTTTTCTGCCCCAAAACCCTCTTTTATTTTACCTCACATACATACTTCTTTAATTTTATTAAATTAGTTATCCATTGTATTCCTTCATGGATCCTTCCAAATCTTCAAGTCAATACACACCCCAACAAGTGTTCCTTCCCATTTACCCTAGTGGCTAACTCCTTTCTTCTCACATTTTTCCTAACTTATCATTTTCCAATCTAGCAGTGACTACAAGCCCATTTTTCCTCACTCAACCTCTAGACTTATTCCTCATATCCCAAACGCAACTTTGGTGACCACTCCCCACAAAAAGATTCACATCCAACCCAGCTTGGACCTTCCTCTGAGTTCTTCCCACCTCGTGCCATATTTAGCGTTCACCTCATATACTTTGCCGTTAATCGCCATTTATTTATTATAATTTTTTATAATCATTGGAGCAATTACCACAATGATGGAGTCTTATCAGTTGATAGTAGCGCATCAAAGATCAGAGACAAAGAGGTAGAGAACATTCTTTTCACAAAAGAATGCCAAACACATCCTTTCCAAATCAAAAACCTCTACAATTTTCTGTTTCATCTTGTTGTGGTCGCGCATTTTCAGTGGCCGTTTTTATAGCTCTAGCCACTGTTAGTCTAACAACTCAAAGTAGTATTTTGGTAATACAGAGGAGTAGGAAAACAACACACAAACCACCTGCAATACATGTAACCACTCCAACTGTTGAAACAACTCATTATCCACACCCACATCAATTTGTAATAATGCAAAAACAATTTTACTAAAAAATTTGGACTTCCAATGTATGTTTTTTCATCACATGCATGGCTGAAGATGAGTGTTCACTAACTGCATTGGTTGCTGAAGCAACCAACAGCTTGAACAATTTGGGAGTAAAAGCTTCTCTCTGCACCTGGAATGCTTTTTATCATGTGGACAAGATAATATGCATTAGAAGGTCAACCTTGAAATCGAGACAAAATGTCTGGAGCTGTGCAAGGAGTTCATCTTTCACTAAATCGTCTTCATATATACAACTGATTTCATACATTTTCCCGCCACTATATAGTATCATCTTAACATTGTCCACAACAACACGATAGACTACGATTAAACCTCAAAAAGGTATCCTCTATAGTATTGGCTGTTATATCTGGGCAGTAATACAAACCTACAAAGTCTTCATGAACTTCAAGATCTGGTCTGACATGCCTAAAGCAGATTACCAACTGATCCTTGTTGGACACATCTCCACATTCATCCACCATAATAGATAGTACTAATAGTTACCTGCTGAATACATTTGATGACCTCATGAAGTGACATCACTTGCAAAATTTCATTTTGGATATGTGGACTTGTACATTTGGTTCTTTTCCAGCCAATCAAGAATACCATAAATGCTTAAACACAGCTTTACTCAAAATAGCATTCATTATAATCCTAGCAATGTAGAACAATATTCATTATACTTCTAGCTATGTAGAACAATATTCATTATACTCCTAGCTATGTATATAGAACTATATTCATTATACTCCTAGATAGTTGGACATTATACTCCTAGCTATGTAGAACTATATCCATTATACTCCTAGATATGTAGAATAATATTCATCATACTCCTAGCTATAGCTATGTAGAAGAATATTCGTTATGCTCCTAGCTATGTTTATACTCCTAGCTATGTAGAATAATATGCTAGCTATGTAGAACAATATTCATTATACTCCTAGCTATATATAGAAATATGTTCATTATTCTCCTAGCTATGTAGAACAATATTCATTATACTTCTAGCTATGTTTATACTCCTAGCTATGTAGAATAATATTCATTATATTCCTAGCTATGTAGATTAATTAATATTCATTACACTCCTAGCTCTGTATCACAATACTTCTAGCTACGTAGAATAATTTTTAGGTGTCAGGGAATGGTAGTGGGCTAAGATGTGGTGTTCTCAGGGAAATAGGAACGGAATATTATGAAAACTCTTATAGTTTATGATTAGACTGGCTCTAACCGTGCTCCTTGGCTGGCTCCCTTAAATAGGCTACTGGACCTTATATAACTAAGTCTGGTATCTTAGCACTTAGTGTGTGTATTCTTATTACTCTGAATACATATTAATTGAGTTGTGGTGGTCCACTATGGTTGGGAATCCATAACAATAATATTCATTACTCCTAGCTATGTAGATCATTATTATGTAGCATTATACTCTTAGCTATGTAGCATTATCCTCCTAGCTATGTAGCATTATACTCCTAGCTATATATGTAGCATTATGCTATGTAGCATTATACTCCTAGCTAAGTAGCTAGCTATGTGTATGTAGCATTATACTCCTAGCTATGTAGCTAGCTATGTAGCATTATACTCCTAACTATGTAGCATTATACACCTAGCTATGTAGCATTATACTCCTAGCTATGTAGCATTATACTCCTAGCTATGTAGAATAATATTCATGATGTAGACTTGCCTGCTGATCATAACTTCTTAATTTCAATATTTGAATGATATTGCTCTCCTTCCCATTGTGTCTTCTGAAGGCTAATCCTAGTCTATCAAGAAACAGCACATTCTCAAGGATAGTCACCAACATTTCCCTTTCAGTTTCTTCTCTTCTTTGCGTGCCTGGTTTAACATATCTCCCACATTCTTGTCCAGTGAATGCTTGAACACCATCAAGATGATTATTTTATGTCTCCTACTTTCAGTTTTAAGACTAGCTAGCTTCTGCTATTTTAAAACTTTACAAGAATCTTGAGCTTGCATCCTTCCAGTTAGAGGACCATTTTTCTATTCATCTTCAAACCTCTCCATTATGAAGAAAAGGCTATCAAATGATGGACGTTAGTGAGTATAGCTTTCGCAGCTGTGCTGAGTATTGCTATTGGCTTGTACATTTTGATCAGTACAGAAACATCACAGTTCTATTCAGAATTGCTATATTGCTAATTTAATGGAGAAAAGAAAAGTTACATAATAATTGTGACTATTGTTTGCTGCATGGCTCTCACTGTAATTACTGTCTGCAATATCTGTGTGATACATAGTTCAGAAGAATATCAGACAGGTGTGGAAATTACTACCTTGTATAGACAAAAGGAAGACATACATTCAGGACATGAACAAAAGAGTCAGAGAGGAACGTCACAAGAAACAGCTTCATTTGTTCCGTGTCTTTGGTGGCCTGCTTCTCTCAAATGCTGTAACATGCTTTCCTAAAATACCGCTATATATACTCGCTGAAATATTTAAGGTAGAATTGCCCCTAAGCTATGTCTCTATGGTTGAAGTTCTCTTTCTGATTCAAGTAGCCATACACCCTATCCTAGAGACCACTCTGATCAGTGATGTGAGAGGGCTGCTGAAGAACATGCTCACATGTGAGGATGACTTTGCTATAAATGTGGAACGAACTTACTCCTACTACCACTGCTGTATATCTACAGAAGTATGTGATAAAAATCACTGCAGTTGTAGTTTCCTGTTCCAATAGATTGATGATGCAGTGTTACCTAAAGAGGGTTAAAGCAGTCCTACATTAAGTGAGCATATTTGATAATTGAGTAGGATCAAGCGATGGTGAAAGCCACTCTTTTAGATGGACACATTTGTAACTAATTCACATAACTCATGATTCCCCCACTCCTAATTTTAATTTGTTAGTGTTGTATGCTAGTAAGGAAGGCAAGACCAAAAAAGAAGCTAAAGCACTTTATTTCCCAATGGACTCCACTTGGTCTATAGTATTATTACTGCCGGAACAGTAAACCTATATTTACTCCAGGATGTTTCTGCTAGCCATCATCAGGAATAATTCCTGGTGAACAGTAGAGCATCTAGCTGAAATATTGATTAGCAAAGCTGTTGGATTTTTATCGTTATTTATTCATTTAACCTGATATCCCTCGTAACCATTCCTGATTTACTTGATCATATAGCATAATTATGGTTAATGGAGATATGCCTTGCATGGCAGAACCAAGATTTTCATTCATATCCCCCCACCGATAGCTTACTTTGCTCACCAATAACTCCACAGTGTTTATGACCAGTGACTTGTACATTGAATTGTTAGTTGGAAAACTCTCTATTGCCATGCATGGCATATAGATATGGCATATATACTACTTATGTATCTATGTATCCATCGTGTATTCACAAGCAAAAATATGTATGTGTCTCCACCTTAAATAAACAAAACAGGCTTGTAAACCAGTAATGGTCATTAATGTGAAGTGAAACTCGCAATAACCTCTCAGTTGACCTAGTAGAATATAACAACTTCAATAATCAACTAAAATAACAGAAACTTGAAGAACAAATTTAAAGAAAATGTTATTATATAGAGAAGAGAATTATCAAGAAAATGGAAGGAAAGAAAACTGAGAATTGGATGCATGGATAATAGCTAACGGGAAAGGATGCTCAAGTTTAATCCTGACATAGCTATCCAATCTATCACAAATGTTCTAGCTGTAGAAATGGATAGATCTGTAATGATCCAGAAACTGTGGTTATAAAGCTTGGTAAGGGAAACACATTCTTCCATTTTCTACGGATAGAGAGGACTGGCTACATAGTTGGCAAATATATATTGGAAGGACAACCAATGAATAGAGAAGAGATATTTAATTCGCTGCTCATGTAGGTGAAAATAGGCTTCATGGCTGATGTCAGGGACCCCCCTGACTGACGCGATTACCAGAGTGTGAACCACACAGAGGAGTGAATAAGGACACAGGAAGTCGTGTCACGAACATCCTAACTGATAAAGAAGCCGAACAAGTGGACAGTTCTTAATTGATACCTCACATTCCTTACTAACGTACAACACTAATATTCATCATAGGAAGTTAAAACATGTGGTGGGTGGGGGGAATGATGAGTTAGGTGAATAGTTACAAATGTGTCCATCAAACATAGAGGCTTTCACCATCAGTTGATCCTCCTCAACTATCAAATATGCTCACTTGATGTAGGAATGTTTAAGCTAACACAGCAGCATCAATCAATTGAAACAGGACACTACAACTGCAGTGATTTTTATCAATTATTCTGTTGATATGTAGCAGTTAAGGTAGGAGTGAGTTCTTTCCACATTTATAGCAAAGTCATCTTTTCTTTTCTTAAGAAGGTAGCAGGTTCTTCAGCAGTTCTCTCACATCACTGATCAGGATGGTCTCTATAGGATAGGGTGTAGGGATACTTCACTCAGAAAGAGAATATCAATAGATAGATGGCTTAAGTAAAATTCTACTTTAAAAATTCCAGGAATTACATATAATAGTATGCCTTCCTTTACAAGGTAGAAGTTTCAGCACCTGTTTGATATTCTTCTTAGCTATGTAGATCACAGATATTGCAGACCGCAACACTAACTTATTTGCTCTCAATTAAATGAGCATTATAGTGCTCTTAAAGAACTGTGATGTTTCTGTTTCTGGACCGATTAAAATAAACAAGACAAGAGCTATACTCAACATGGGCTGTGAAAGCAATACTCACTAATATCCATCGTGTGATGGCTTTTCCTTCATAATGGAGAGGTTTGAAGATGATTAGAAATCTGTCAATGGAGATCAAAGCAATAACAAAAAGATAATCCATAAATAAGGTCACTGGAATAATTAAAATGATATTTTGCAGACCTGACAACACATAATGTCGGCACTTCCAAAGATGTATTCTACAGCAATACCATCCACTGTGGACAATTGGCAAACAACTCTTTAACACCAGGATGTCTGTCACCACCAGATTGAGCAGTGGCATAATGGTTGGGTGGTGACACAATCTCTTCTTTTTGGATATAATCACTACCATGATGTTCCATAGCCACTATGGTGAGGAGGATAAATGCTGCAGTTACTTGGCTGTAGTTATTCGAGAACTGTCAGAGACCCAGTATTTTACCGTGATACAGTTTGAGCTGGGAGTCCGGTAAAGGTCAATGGTAGTGTTGTTCATTGTAATCTCTTTATTATCTCTTATGAGAACTTTTAAATTTACACTGGCTATGCTTAAGATTACTCCAAGTCAAGTGTGAGAAATTTCGATAACACTCGGTAAACAAAATGAGATGATCCCAGCTACATACAGAGGTTAAGAATTATGCAAATTACAGCACTACAGAGTAGTTTGATGCAGCACACCCCTAACATAGTAAGAGCTGAGAGGTGCTGAGAGGTGATCCTGGTCATTCTCGATTTGCCAAAAAATTGCTAATCTCATTAATACTGTATTTTTGCTGATGTGCATTAGATGGGGATGGCTAGCCTAGGGACAACTAAAAAGCTTGACTACACCCAGATGAAAGGTGAACATCAATTTTTTAGAGGTTTTGTTTTCGCAAAGTGTGTTTGGCATTCTTCCAGGGAAGAGCATGTGTTTTGCCGGAACTTTGATTCGCTACTATCAACTGTTAAGACATCCACTATAGTGGCAATTGGTCCATTGAATAAGAATAATTATTGTTAATGAACAGAGTACACGAGGTGAAGGATAAGTGCAGAGTGAGGTAGGCATGTGTTTAAGGACATAAAGAGCTCGAGGAAGGATTGATGGATGTAAAGGTTTTTGAGAGGTGTTGTAAAACAAAAGTTGTGTTGGGATAACTGAGGAAGAAGTCAAGAGGTTGGATCAGGAAAAAGGGGTTTGTAGTCTTCGTTCCAAGAGTGGAAAGGTTCAGTTAGGGCAAATGTGGAGAAGAAAGAAGTTGACGACTCGTTAAAAAGGAAGGAATACTGGTTGGGATGTGTGTTGATGTGAAGGTTTGAAAGGAGCCAAGAGAGAATAATGGATGACTAGTAAAACAAAATTAAAGATGAGTTGTTGTTTTTAATTGTATGGTAAACTAAAGGAGAATAGTAATAGGTTAGGAAGGGATGGTACAAGACAGGGACAGATCCAGACAGTCTTGGACAGACTTCTGGAAGATGGTCGAGATTTTTTGCAAGTGCTAATTCAGGAGAGAGAGAGAGAACCAACACAAAATAGAACATGCATGGATTGTAATTACATGTGAGCAATGATCCATTGCCAGTCCAATGTTAGAGTTAGGTGTCACCAGGCAAGTTAAAATTCCTAGAAGATTGACTAGTGGGATGGAAGGCAAATTTCTAGGTGGTCAATGAGAGGTATAATTGACTTTATGACCAGGAAGAAACATCGCATGGCTATGACAATAGTACGTATTTTAATATTATTTACTAGCCTTTTAGCGAGGTGAATGTTAGGATTGTGCACTAAGAAAATATACAGGAAGTGGCATGATCAAGTATTGAATCACTAGATTCTGCAGATGAAGGTAAGATCATAAAGAGAGAGAGAGGATAGTGATGGAACTGGGTTGAATTAGCCAAATGTTACACATTCAAGACCTGTAGATCTCTACAGTCAAGTTAATGTTGCTGATTCAGAAAATGTGAGCTACATTCTGGAAGATCATTATTAAGTATCAATTGATTTACACAAAGTGAGAATTCAGTCAGTACTCTGAAAAATATGGATAAGCGGCATTTCATGGACTTCTTTCATGTCATCTAAAAGATATTTAAGTACAAGAACATGACCTAGATCTGAAAATGTACGAATATCGATTTCAAAATAAAAAACCGATTTGAGAGATGTAATTATGAGTGGCTTTGTGACAGGAATAGGGTCTTAGTGTATCACCTAAGGGTCTCTACCGTGCTCTATCCTATTTCTCCACTTATTGGTACTGCTGCCACCAGGTACTTTAATTAAGGCTAAGCACCAACCTATCCTAGCCTAGTGCCTACTAGCTAGTCAACCAGCTTGTTGTAAAGTATCTTGAGGCCAAGGTATCCACACATTCAGTTACACACTCAGTAGAGTGTCTCAACAACACAGACTCTGTAAAAACTGGGACTTTAATTAGAACTCCAGCCAGAGCCTGGTTATGACCATACAAGAACAAAACCAGGTGCTAACCAATAACAATATCCAGTGGTGAGCATGCTCAATCACTCCAGCTAGCACAAACACACATACATGTAATAAGGGTGAACAATATCTAAATCCATCTAATTATGTTCAGTCTCAGTCCCTTTGATCTTTCCCTTGCTTGTGTCACAGCTGCTGCTGTGACACCCTTCCCTTCTCCTTCTTGAGTGTCGGACTCTCATCACGACTCCATGCCTGCCTGGATAGGGCATCTGCATTTTGGTGATGCACTCCAGCACAGTGTTCGATGGTAAATACGTAAGGCTGCAAAGCCAGGGCCCACCGCGTAAGTTGTCCCAACTCCTCCTTGCGTCGGTCTAGGTAAACCAGGCTGCGATGATCTGTCACCACTTTGAATGGCCTTCCTGACAAGTACACATGGAAGTGTCGGATGGTAGCCATCACTGCCAAGCACTCCTGCTCGGTCACAGAGTAACGCTGCTCTGCCGGTTTGAGGCGTCGTGAGAAATATGCCACTGGGTGGTCAGTCTCCTTCGAGTCCATCTGGCTCAGTACCGCTCCTATGCCAGTTACTGATGCATCAGTGTGTAGAGTAAAGTCCTTTCCTTTGTCTGGACTGGATAGTACTGGGTCGTGTGATAACGCCTCTTTCAATGCATCAAATGCTTCATCCATCTTTGTCGACCAGAGCATGCTCTCTGGAGCTATCTTCTGAGTAGCCTCCATCAGCCGCACGACGATCGATCCATATGCAGGGATGAAGCGCCTGTAATAGTTCACCAATCCTAGGAATGCCCGCATCTCTTTCTTTCGTCTTGGCTTCTTGTAGTTCAACAGTGCATCAACTTTAGCTTGTAATGGCCTCACCATCCCTTCTCCAACCTGATGCCCCAAATATTGACAGCTCTTGCCAGCTATCTTGCATTTGGTTGTCATAACAGTTAAACCCGTTTTCTGCAGTCGTTCAAACATGGCTCTGAGGTGGTCAATATGCTCTCCGAAGCTACGACTAAAAACTACGATGTCATCAATGTATGCTGCAGCCGATGCAGCAACGTCAGCCAACACGGTGTTCATCAAACGCTGGAAGTTTGATGGTGCATTCTTTAAACCAAAGGGCATACACACATATTCCCACTTCCCAAATGGGATCACGAAGGCTGTCTTTTCGATTGATTCTGGATCTACCAATACCTGATGGTAGCCTTTTGCTAAGTCCAATGTTGATATGTAGCTTGCTGAGCCTAGCTTGTCCAGCAAGTCTCCGATGTGGGGCAAGGGGAACGGGTCAGGAGTAGTTACACTGTTCAGTCTCCTATAGTCGATACAAAGTCTTTTTGACTTGTCCTTCTTTCTGACTAACAATGGAGGGGAAGCCCAAGGGCTCCTTGATGGTCTAATGATTCCCAGCTCCAGTAGTTCTTTCACTGCCTTCCTCATCTCATCCATCTTTCTTGGATCTAGCCTGAACGGAGGTCGGTGGTTTGGGTAGGGTGTGCTGGTATGAATCACTAGCAGGTTGACATATGTCCTCCCTGGTTCATCCCTACAGATATTTTCAAAGTCCTTCAGCAATGCTTTCACTAGTCCTACTTGCTCCATGGTAAGTTGTTCGTCCAGGGCAGGGCTGCTCCTCCCCTTCTTCTGGTTTGCAAGGACCCAAGTCATCAACATCATCATGGCTCTCAATGCTCAAATAGCTTGCAACAGGAGAATGATACACTTTCAGCATGTTTATATGTCTTTTCAGGGTCTTTCTCGGATCATTCGGGGCTACCAGCAGGTAAGTAGTGCTACTGATCTTTTGTTTCACTAGGAATGGACCGTCCCACTTTGGCTCAAGTTTTGGAGTCAGTCCTGGCATTCTCACCATCACCAATTCTCCTTCATTCAATTCTCTTGCCTTTGCTTTTCTGTCGTACGTTTGTTTGTACTTCTCTTTCATTCTCCTTTCGTTGTCTTTGGAGCTCTCTCTTATCATCTCCAGCCTTTCTTGTATAGTCGTGATATACGTCACTGCATTGGTTGGGGTTCTGGATCTGCTTGTCCATCTTCCTTTCAGGGCTTGCAAGGGTCCACGGATCTGGCGACCAAACAGCAACTCCGAGAGTATCCAGTCGTCTGGTTTGGTGTTCTTCGATACTCGCCCAATAGATGCGGTAGAGCTAAGTTCCAGCATCCTCGCTATTGTTTCAAGACTTTCCTAATTATGGACTTAAGTGTCGAGTTTAGCCTTTCAACCATGCCATCGGTGGCAGGATGGTAGGGAGAGGTGTTATTGTCTTCACTCCCAAAAATTCATATAGCTCCTTCAACAGTTTTCCCACAAAGTTTGTGCCACAAATTGAAAGGATCTCGTTTGGCACGCCTGTCCACTCAAATAGTTGAATTAGCTTCTCTGCTTTAAGTTGATCGGAGTGGAAAAGCTTCTGGCCATCTTGTGGCATAATCTGCCACTACCAGCACAAAGCAGTGTCCTTCAGCTGTCGTTGGTAGGAGACCCGTAATGTCCATTGCTATTCGGGAGAATGGTTCATCCACTATGGGTAATGGCTGGAGAGGGACAGGTGGCAAGCTCCTGCCAGATGTTTGGCATTCTGGGCAAGCTTCACACAAGGTCCTGACTTCCTGGTGCAGACCTGGCCAGTAAAATTCATCAGTGATATGTTGAGTCGTTCGGTCTCTGCCCATATGTGCCGGTTTGTGAGCTAACGACAGAATGATGTTTCTGTACTTTCTTGGCAAGCAAAGCTGTGCTGATTTATTCCCAAGTCTGTCTTCTGCCTTCCTCCACAACATGCCATCCTCGACATAAAACTTAGATTGTGTTGCGGTTCAGCTTTCTTCCACCATGTAGTCAACGTCGGGTAATTCCTTTGCTCTTGTCTTAACTCATCTGCACTCACATCCAGTGGGTGTCCTTTCTCCTCCTGCAAGTGCTTCTGTCTTCCATGCCTCTTCTGGGCCCGTGTTTGTTTGGGCTTGGAGTCTGGCCTCGGATTGTCATCCTCTTCTTCTGTATTGCTGGAATCAGGCTCAACTCCTTGATCATCTGGTACACCAACCCATGGTTGTTCTTGATCACCTTCTTCGTCAGTGGAGTAGTCATCCAATGCTTCGGCTGGTTTAACATCCTCCAACTCCTGACTTGTATCATCAGTTTCTTTCTTTCTCTGGGATCTGGTCGTCACCATTCCCATCCACTTGTGGTAAAGTTGCCTTGTGCACAACTCCCACAGTCCTGGCATGTCATTGCCAAACAATACTCCATGCTTGAGGTTGTCTACCACAGGCACTTCCAACTCTCCTTTCTTATCGTCCTCTTGCAGGGTAAGTCTGGCGATGTCATGCTGTCGTACATCTCCTCCATATGATTCAGCAGTCCCCTTTCTGCCTAGCAGACACTCTGTGGGCACCAAATCTGCTCTTACTGCTGTCTGGTCTGCCCTGGAATCCAGCAAGATGTCACTGCATGTCTTGCCTTGCACCAAGCCTTCCACAATAGCCTTTCCGCTCACCTCCGATCTGACTAGCTATGCTTCTTGCTTTCCAGTCAGTTGAGTGTCAATGTCTAAGCTAGCCAGAGTGGGTGGCTCAGCCTTGACTTTGTAGTTTTCTCTCTTTGTTCTGCAGTCTGCAGCTATGTGCCCAACATGGCCACACTTGAAGCAGGTCAGCTTAGATCCCCACTGTCTCCTTCTCATTTCACTTCCAGCGGATGGTCCAGTGCTTTCCCTTGACTTTGTCTTTGCTTGAATCATTCCAGTCGCTACTTCTTCTTGTTTCCATCTAGCTTTCTCTCTCATGTGAGGCGGCTGGTATTTTTGTTCGAGTCTGCCTCCTTTATACTGTCTCTGACTGTTTGGTCCTTCTGGGCTAGTCCAGCCTCGTGCCGTCACAAATCTGTCGGCCAACTTAGCAGCTTCTGATGGTTCTCGATCTATCACATGCTCAGCCAGTTTCCTTGGCATATACTTTATGAGAATATCCAATACTCCCAACTGAATCATGTCCTCCATGGACATGCACCTCTCGATCCAATGTCGATACAACTTGTTAACTCGATGAGCTATCATAGCCCAGTTCATGGTTGTCGTCATCCGGACACTATCGAGTTTTTCCCCGATATGACTGAGTATCAATATTATATCTAGTTAATATGGCTTCTCTTGTCTTGGCATAGTCTACTCGGTCTTCCTTTGGCAAATTGGCAAACTAGTGTAAGTCTCGGATGCCACTGGACTCAGTATGGCTTTTTCATCCAGTCCTTCTCGTCCACCGGATATGTGGTGATATGCACCTCAAATGCCTCCAGATAGTCTACCGGATCTTCAACTTCTTTCATCGTCCTGAATCGGGGTACTTTCTCCCGTGGTGGAGTAGCCGCTGGGATTGCATCCTCCAATATCACTGAACGATCGTCACTCGTCACCGCCAACAACAGTTGTTCCCACTTCCTTTCTCTCTCCATCAATTCATCCCTCTGTCGTCTCAACTCATCTTCTCTCCACTCCTGCTCCTTCAACTTCTCATCCTTTCTTTCCTTCAACTCTCTCTTCTGTAGTGCATTTCTCTCCCTGTCCCACTGTTCGTCCTTTTTGGTTAGGTACATGAGCAAGGCAGTTATGTCCATCGGCCCCATCATGGGTCTTTCCAACTTTACGTCATCATCTTCCTCCTCGCTCTCCAATTCAGATGAGTGTTCATCCACCTCCTCACTATCCTTAACCTCCTCCTGAGATCGGGGTTGTTCCTTCTTAGATCTGGCTCGATTCGCCATAGTCCAGATGCTCGTTTCCCGTTTCGAAAATTTTGGTTGCTTCGGGTGCCTACACGGAGTACTCGACTCAAACAATCACAATTCGATCGATCGACCTTAGCTTAGCTCAGCTATACTCTAGGACTCAGTATCCACTACCAGTAACCTCAATTTCACTATTCAGTAGCGACTTAGCTGTAACTGTCTTAGCTTCAGTAGTCCTAACTTCAGCAGACTAACTCCAGCTATCCTACCGCTGCCACCAGTTGTGACAGGAATAGGGTCTTAGTGTATCACCTAAGGGTCTCTACCCTGCTCTAGCCTATTCCTCCACTTATTGGTACTGCTGCCACCAGGTACTTTAAGGCTAAGCACCAACCTATCCTAGCCTAGTGCCTACTAGCTAGTCAACCAGCTTGTTGTAAAGTATCTTGAGGCCAAGGTATCCACACATTCAGTTACACACTCAGTAGAGTGTCTCAACAACACAGACTCTGTAAAAACTGGGACTTTATAATTAGAACTCCAGCCAGAGCCTGGTTATGACCATACAAGAACAAAACTAGGTGCTAACCAATAACAATATCCAGTGGTGAGCATGCTCAATCACTCCAGCTAGCACAAACACACATACATGTAATAAGGGTGAACAATATCTAAATCCATCTAATTATGTTCAGTCCTAACCAATAACAATGTCCAGTGGTGAGCATGCTCAATCACTCCAGCTAGCACAAACACACATACAAGTAATAAGGGTGAACAATATCTAAATCCATCTAATTATGTTCAGTCTCAGTCCCTTTGATCTTTCCCTTTCTTGTGTCACAGCTGCTCCTGTGACAGGCTTGCTCAATTTCCATGGCTGTCTTCCTCTCCATCTCTTGATGGAGCTTTTAGTTTGCCTTGTGTTTTGTTCAGTTGTGACATCAGGTAAGGTGGTGAAAAATAGTAAAATTCTTGCACAAGTCTTTGTGTATGTGGACTTCAGCCCTCAGAAGCATCTGTTGGTCAAGTAGAACATGTCCAACAAGAATCTGAAGGATCAAGCTCAGCTAAAGACTGAAGTGTGATTATGTGTTTGGGGGTGTGAGGTGAGGGAAGCATGTGGACAAATGACAGGGAAATGTGATGGCTATGTGTGTGTAGAGGGTGGTGGTCAAGGGAGGTGAAGTTGAAGATAGTGATTAGTTTAAGAAATTTGATGTTTTATGGTTATTGAAGATGTTTCTTCTGCAAGAGGTGGGTGTGGAAGGGTGCATATAGAATGAGAGGGTATAAAGTGGGTTAGTAGAGGTTTTGGAATGCTGCTATATACATAATTATGAGTGTGGTGTCAAGGATAAGAAACTGAAGAGAAGGATTGATCTGGGTAGAATTAAGAGGAGCCAGGAGAAGAATTTCCCCCCCACACTCACATCTCTATTGGTCTTTGTTAAAGTCATCAAGGAGCATTCATAGCTATGTATATTTTATAAGAGTAGGTATATCACATGGTTCTTCCAGAGCTGCTTCATGGTCGATGTCTCTGCAAAGTTTTCCATTCTGTAAGACCAAGTATTGAGCATCTTGGTTTTCCTTCTGGCTGCATATCGCGCAGTCTCATATAAAGTATATACCAAATCTTTGCTCTCATTCACTTTAGTTTCCCGATATATATATCAAATTATAGCTTGTAGTCTGTGCTTTCTCTTTTGCCATTTTGTTTCGCCATAATTTTTTTCTAGCTCGTTATAGGCTCTTCCAGTGCGGACCATAAGCCGGTAAGTAAACCACGTTCCAGTAACGACCTTTGCGAGGCTTTTATTCGGTCTATTAGTCGATCATAAACTGCGTGTCTTGAAATTTTGGATTTTTTGTTGCATTTTTTTGAACACAGCTTTATGACATCACGTTACATTTTTATCTATAGGTCTTTTGTAATAATTCTATCGAACAAAAACTCTCGCGCAAGTTGTAGAATGCTTTCAAATGATTTTTTTTTTATTATGAAAGGATAAAAAATATTAAAGTTATGTTTTTGAAAAATCACTTCCAAGATATTGAGCCTTGAAGTCCAAGCAGTTTGTAATCACATCCCAGCTGCCAGAAACACCCCTTGCTTCACCAGAATACATCTCCTCATTACTAGAATTGTGTGTGTACAAACAAAATGTTGAAAGCAACCAATTGACTTTTCATAGTCCTTTATTTTTTCAACAACAGCAGTATCCTGCATTCTAACTACAACCTGAAAACCAACAATATATATATAGTAGTAATAGAAAAGTATTGGGATGGCTAGTCCTATTATAGTTTCATGCGAATGCAATCATCAGGGACAATGAACAACTGAGGTGGCATGTGAGCATATATGAGGTGGGGCAGGCAAGTGGGGTGATGCAAGTCCATGGATGGGCGTCAATGAATGGGTGTTAATGAATGTGATAATTCAAATGCTCTTGAGGAGAAATTTGTTCTTGTGCCTACACTTGAAAGGAATTCTGATCGCTTGTTCAATGATGTTTGGCTGTCGGAGTAGATGATGTGGAATTTTTCAGCATTGCACAAGTTGCAACGTTTCAATATGGTGGAATACGATGCTGCTCTGTCGATAATGGCTCATTTTATGTTGTGTCAGGTTTTGCTGTCTTTAAGTTTCCATATGTATTTGGAGAGTTCTGTAGTGTTTCTCTTGTTTTTGTGGTTGAAGGAGAACTTGTGGTTTGTGTAGCGTGCCTTGAAAGTTGTATCCGTGAGCTCTATGTAGTGTTTTTCGTCATGGTCGGTGGAGACGGAGGCTTTATAAACTATAGATGTGGCGAGGCAGTGCCCATCCAGCGGGCAATCTTTCTTATTTCGGCAGCTGCATGACTTGCTTGGCTCTTGTTGTAGGTTGGTAGGTTTGTTTATTGTTTTGTTGCGAGACATAATTATGCTGTTCATGTTTCTGCAGCAAGAGTAGCTGACCTTGACATTGTTGGCATTGAATATTTTGTGCAGCTCGTTGCCCTTGGGGAAGTGGAACTTGACGAGGCTGAGGAAGGATTTGCCGATGTTGGTGGCTACATTTTTGCTGAAGGGTGGGCTGTACCTAGTATCTGCCTGCCTCTTGACTTTTTGGTGGGCTTAGTGCTATTTTTTGTTGTTGGGGGTTGAAAACTCATTTGGTATTCGTGTCCACAGTTGTGGAGAGCTTTCTGGTAGTCTGGCTGCCTTTCTGAAGGTACTCTCGTTATCGGAAATGCTGTTGATTCTCTTATTGATGGATAGGGGGATGTTCTTTATTATAGATGGAGTGTGGTTTGATTTTTTGTTGATGTATAGGATATGGCTGTTAAGCTTTTGGTATGGTTGGTATGACCCGTGGGCGAGGTTGAGTGTCACATCGAGGAAGTTGGTGATCTTGGTGTTGGTGTGAATGGTGATGTGGAGGTCGAAGGCATGGAAGATAGATATAATTTCCTTCTTCATTGTCAGAGAAACCTCTGACAGGTAAATTCCTGGCTCCTGCAAACCACAAGACGAATGGGGAGAATGTGGCAAACCACACGAATGCAGAGAACTTGGCAAACCACACGAATGCAGAGAACATGGGAAACTACACGAATGCAGAGAACGTGGGAAGCCACAAGATATCAACGATCGCGAGTTCAACCTCGGTAGGAGAACACAGACAACGAAACTCTTGCATGGATTCGGGAGCGAGCTCCTGATAGGCTGCCACGAAGTCACCTTGAAGACAAGTGACGTCAAACTGAGCAAGTAGCTCGTAATTATAAAAGGACTAAACCTTGTATACTATTGAGAGAGGGCGTTAAAAAGTGAGAGCTGTCTTTATTGAGTATGAATTGTTATTGAGTAAGAGCACTTGATATTGTCGATTGATTCGTTGTCCTTGGGATATATTAGCACTATACTCTTGCTAATCAGCGACACGGCAAAGGGTGCTGTGTTTGTTGTTTGGTCTGAAGAGCGGTTCTAGCCAGGGAGGTTAGAAGAGGTTCAGGCGTCGGACCGGGAACTTGGATCTGGCAAGAGCAAAGCGCATCTTGGCCAGAAAGAAGTTTCGGTTACATTGTGGCAGCGGTGGGATTCTCAAAGAGGAGTATCCCAAATTTTGGTTAGGTCAGGATCTAGTTGGAGGTCCTTAGCCGAGTAGCTATCTCAGTATACGGAGAACGGTTCGAGCATTGTGCTTACGGGACCTGAAAACCCACTCTGACCAGTTAGGCTTGTCATTGTTTTGTTTGCATATTTAAGTTTTATTTATTATTAGTTGACATTTTGCTGTCAACGACTCTTATTGTGTGTGTTGCAGATGTCTCGACCGGGAGAAAACCGCCGGTTGCGGAGCGATGATACACTAGAGACCCCCGAACGTCAAGAACAAGGGAAACTGGACAGATTCATGGATCGTTGGGTGGAGATGGAATGGACCAAAGCTGAGAGAGTGGAAGAGCAAAGGCAGGAGGACCGGAGGCATGCAGCTGAACAACAGTGTAGATGGATCCAAGTGCTGACTGAAGCCACCAGACCCCCTATACCTGCCCCAGTAGTAGTTCCCCCTCCCAGGCTGACCATGCAGAAGTTTGTCGAAAAGGTGGACAACATGGGTGCTTACCTTGAAACATTCGAAGTGACAGCGAAGGTTGGAGAGTGGCCTAGAGCACAATGGAGCGCCCAACTAAGAAGCTCATTGTCAGGACAAGATCTGACCGCCGTATCGAACCTATCTGCTCTAGACCAATTGAACTACGAAGTAGTCAAACGGACACTCCTGGCGACTTACCACATCTCTGCAGACACTTATCGGAAGAAGACATTCGAATATCCTTTCGACTCCAGCAATTCCGACCTCTGGTTCAGTATGTACCGACAATCTTTCACTCAATGGATTGAATCGACGGGAAAGACAGCATTTAATGTATGAACTGGCCTTGTGGCCTTGGAAAATTACCTAGATGGTTAGAGGTCCAAATGAGGAATTGGTAACCAGATACATTCGAAGACCTTGCAGAAGCTGTGTCGAGGTATCTTGGGAACCAGCGAAGAGAAGTAGATCCGAGGAGACCTGAACAAAGGGAATGTTCCAGCCCGGCCCAGCAACACACCAACAAGTCGAGACCTACATAAGAGAGAAGCAGTAATTGGAAAGCCGAAGACCGGAAACAGATCGAGTGTTTCAGATGTGGACGGAAGGGCCATATCAAGAGAGATTGTCGCGTCAAGCTGGAGGAAGCAAACCTTGTACGTGTACAAGAACACCTGCCCAAGTAGACAAGATCAGTCAAGGTCAATGGGAGTCCCGTCCTTGGTCTGATCGATACAGGCTGTACAAAGTCGGTAGTGCACCCCAGATGGATCAACCCAAAGGATTATTTGTCTTGGTAGATCCCCTACCACACTGCCAGTTGAAGGAAAGTGGCCGCAAAGATCACATTGACTGTGGAGGGATAGGACCACGACATGGCTATGGGAGTATCAGAGCACATCACAGTGGATATGTTGATGGGACACGATGTTCCCCATTTAAAAAATATTCTGAAGGAAGCACTAAGGGAGGAAGACTCGATTCCACCAACTCCCGACATAACCAAATCATGTATGGTGACGACATGTGCCCAGGAGCAAGCAAAGAGCGAGCTTGCAGCACGAGAACAGCTGGAACAAGAGTGAGACCAGCCAGTCACACATACATTAGACCTGGTTGACATTGTAAGTAAAGCGGAAGATGACCCAGAAGTGACTTCAGATGACCAAAGGATGGATTCTAGTGACATGAATCTGGAACTACTCGAGCCAAATGAGATAGAAGCAGAACAAGAACCAGATGACCCAGATCCTACACGTGGCATCACGAATGAAGAGCAAATTGTTTTCGAGACCATTTCAGCAGAGCAGCTGAAGCTGGCCCAACAGACGGACTCCACGTTGGAGAGAATTCGTGAAAAGGCAAGCGAGGAGAACAGCCCCTACTTTTGGAAGGATGGGATTCTGCTTCAGAAACCGTACCAGGACTAAGGGAAGGATCTGGTGGTTGTCCCGCAGTTAGCTCGGACCAAAGTGTTGCAGTTAGGGCACAACTCAATGGTGGCTGGACACTTTGGTCCAGAGAGAACATTGGAGGCAATTCGTCGGAGGATGGATTGGCCTGGCCTGGCAAGAGACGTAAGGGAATTATGTATGTCTTGTCCTGCGTGTCAGAAAGCTGTGTTAGCCAAAGCACCTTTATATCCCCTTACCCATTTTCATTTCAGCCTTTCCAACGCATAGCGATGGACATTTTTGGCCCCTTGAAGAAGTCTAAATCCGGTAACAAATATATCTTAGTAGTCATGGATTTCACCACAAAGTGGCCAGAAGCCTATGCCTTGAGAAACACCACTGCTGAAACTGTGGTGAATTGCCTAATAGATCTGACAGCCAGGGTAGGAGTTCCACAGGAGCTCTTAACAGATAATGGGACAAATTTTATGTCGAAAGTAGTTAAACAATTTTGTGAGACTACAGGTGTACACCAGATTAGGACTTCCCCATACCACCCAGAAACGGATGGTATGGTGGAACGTTTTAATTCTACCTTTAAAAGGCTTTTATAGAAACTGACACAAAGCAGCAAGGTTGAGTGGGATAAGTGCTTGCCTTTCATCAACCGTGGTAGTGTGCATGCCACGACAGGGTTTTCCCCTTATAAGTTACTGTTTGGCAGAGACATGAGAATGCCTATAGATGAACTTGTGAGATTCTGGAAAGGGAAAGAAGACCAGTGTGAGACAGATGTGACCGAGTACATTGAGATCATGAGGTCTAATATAGAAGTTGTAAGAGACATTGCTCGAGAGAATGAGGAGAGAGAAAAGAAAAAGCACCATGATAAGAGGGTAGTGGAAAGAAACTTTGAAGTGGGTGATTTTGTTCTAGTGTTTAGACCAACCCAAAAGAATAATTACTGAATGAATGGCAGGCACCTTTTCCAGTCACAAAAAAATACCAGATACACTGGAGCCTGTAGGAAGCATCACAAGACGTTCCACGTAAATGCTATGAAGCTTTGGACTTCACCAGCCCCTGCAGTCTTCCTGACAGAGGAACAGGAAATAGACGACCCATTCGAGTTGAGGGGGCCGTTTTCCATTTTTTTCTTTTTTTAATGTTTTACTTGTGGTTACAAATTTCGAGCTCCATAGATTCTGCAAACTTCATGGTATGGACTTGATATATAGCTCAAAAGATAGGTCTCTCTGTGTGCTCTCTTTTGATACTAAAATATGTTTCATAGGTATAACTATAGGCAAGTTACTAGACCCTAAAGCGGAGGGACCTCAAAAACCTGAATCCCCACAACCTACACAGAAACCACTCCGGATTGCAAAGTGCCAAAAAATTGAAAAAGGTACGAGTGGCTCTTACGCACGCAATCAACATTTTGATTAGGAGTTAAAAATTTATTACCTTAGCGCGCGGGTGGAAAATTAAGGGCGTTGAAAATCAACGCCTTCAATTTTGCACCCACGTGTCTGACCAGGTAATAATTTTTTTACGCCTAATCAAAAAGATCATTGCATGCGCAGCTTCCTCTAGCCACTCGTACCATTTTCAATTTTTTGGCACTTAGCAATCTAGAGTTATTTTGGCGGAGGTTGAGGCGATTCAAGCTTTTGAGGTCCCTCCACTTTAGAGTCTAGTAACTTGCCTATAGTTATACCTATGAAAAATATTTTAGTATCAAAATAGAGCACACAGAGAGATCTATCTTTTGAGCTATATATAAAGTCCATAGCATGAAGGTTGCAGAATCTACGGAGCTCTAAAGTTGTAACCACAAGTACAAATTAAAAATAAATAAAAAATACCATGTCTCCCCTTGAATGAGGTAGAAAAGTTACACACACTCTCTCTCTCACAAACAAGCCAACTCACCAAGCTAAAAGAGGCATACAGGGATGTCATACAGGACGTCCCGGGGAGGACGTGCCTAGTTAGTCATGACATAACCACGGGAGACTCACCCCATTCGTTTACAACCATACAGGCTAGCACATACGGCACGGGAATTTCTAAGGGAGGAGATTAAGACTTTATTACACCAAGGTATCATTGAACAAGAGCCCTTGGGCAGCCTCTTTCGTGTTAGTACAGAAAAAAGATGGATCCACCCGTATGTGTGTGGATTACAGGAAGTACTGTTGACCCGTACCCTTTACCTCACATTGAAGATTTAATCAATGACATCGGGAGGGCGAGGTACATTACCACTCTAGACCTCACCAAAGGATTTTACTAGGTTCCCATGGTAAGGCCAAAACAGCATTCATTACACCTTACCGGAAGTATTAGTTCAACACCATGCCCTTTGGGTTAGTATCTGCCCCATCAACGTTTCAGCGTCTGATGGACCACGTGCTGCATGGGGTACACGGTTTTACCACTGCTTATCTGGATGACATCCTAATACGTAGTAACACTTGGGATGAGCATGTCTGTCACCTAAAGGAAGTGTTGCAGACGAGAAGCAGGTTTACATATCAAAGAGAGAAAGTGTAGTTTCGCTGTCAATAAGTGTAACTACTTGGGACATATAGTGGGTGGCGGAGAAGTGAGGGCCTTGGAATGTAATGTTAAGGCAGTGAAAGAATATAGCTAACCACACAGACTAAAAAACAGGTACGGGCATTCCTTGGGTTATGCGGTTATTACCGTCGGTTCATCCCCACATTTCCCACCATAGCCAACCCCTTAACCGAATTTACCAGGAAACACCAAAGTAATATGGTTGAATGGAGTGAAGAGTGTGAACATTCCTTTAACTTGCTTAAAGAAGTGCTCACTAGTGAGCCAGTGCTAACGACCGGATTAGGCGAGGAAGTTCTCACTCTACAGACGGATGCGTCAGCCACTGGACTGGGATACGTGCTGAGCCAAAGAGATCTAGCTGGAGACGAGCATCCTGTAGCCTTTGGCTCGAAGAAAATGCTACCAAGGGAACAAAGGTACTCGGCTATAGAGCGTGAGGCTTTAGCGATTGTGCTGGGGGTCAAGCACTTTAGGACTTACCTGCAAGGTACAACGTTTCACATTGAGACCGACCACAACCCTCTCACACATCATAGAAGCCTGAAAGACGCACATGGAAGATTGGCTTGAGCGCTGCAATCTTACCGGTTCACTGTAAGCCTCACAGCTGGTACCAATGCTGATGGATTGTCTTGTGACAAGGGCTCACGATCAAAGGAAAAGAGAAACCTCTGACAGGTAGATTCCTGGCTCCTGCAAACCATGGGGAGAACGTGGCAAACCACATGAATGCAGAGAACATGGCAAACCACACGAATGCAGAGAACATGGGAAGCCACAAGATATCAACGATCGCGAGTTCGATCTCGGTAGGAGAACACAGACAACGAAACTCTTGCGTGGATTCGGGAGCGAGCTCCTGATAGGTTGCCACGAAGTCACCTTGGAGACAAGTGATGTCAAACTGAGCAAAAAGGACTGAACCATGTATACTATTGAGAGAGGGCGTTAAAGAGTGAGAGCTGTCTTTATCGAGTATGAATTGTTTTGAGTAAGAGCATTTGATATTGTCGATTGATTCGTTGTCCTTGGGATATATTAGCACTATACTCTTGCTAATCAGCGACACGGCAAAGGGTGCTGTGTTTGTTGTTTGGTCTGAAGAGAGGTTCTAGCCAGGGAGGTTAGAAGAGGTTCAGGCGTCTGACGGGAACTTGGATCTGGCAAGAGCAAAGCACGTCTTGGCCAGAAAGAAGTTTCGGTTACAGTCATCCTCTCACATTGCCTTGGTGATGTGTCATGGAGTATTGCAAGTCCATCATCTCTATAAAGCCCAATTTTGTGTTTCCCAAGCTTGGCTGCAAGGTGCGACAGGAGGAATGTGCCGACGAGCTCACACGTCTCCGCTCCATCATAGCTCCCCATGGTGACTTCGAAGAGGTTGGTGGTGTTTCTCTTTGCCCATGTTGTGCTGCTGAACAGTACCGATTTTCGTGCATGCCAGATGACTTCAGCTTCCTCATCAGTGATGGTGGTGCATTGTTTAGCAAATACCATTGCGTCTGAAAGTAGCTGTTTCTTGATTGAGGGATAGAATTCTATTATGTCAAAGGTGATGAAGGTCTGCCTGGGTTTGTGGGGGATATTGGAGAACCACTTGATGACAGAGGAAGTGTTCTTCCATTGCTGCAGGTTCAATGCCAACAATGTCAAGGTCAGCTACTCTTGCTGCAGAAACATGAACAGCATAATTATGTCTCGCAACAAAACAATAAACAAACCTACCAACCTACAACAAGAGCCAAGCAAGTCATGCAGATGCCGAAATAAAAAATATTGCCTGCTGGATGGGCACTGCCTCACCACATCTATAGTTTATAAAGCCTCCGTCTCCACCGACCATGACGAAAAACACTACATAGGGCTCATGGATACAACTTTCAAGGCACGCTACACAAACCACAAGTTCTCCTTCAACCACAAAAACAAGAGAAACACTACAGAACTCTCCAAATACATATGGAAACTTAAAGACAGCAAAACCCGACACAACATAAAATGGGCCATTATCGACAGAGCAGCATCGTATTCCACCATATCGAAACGTGCAACTTGTGCATTGCTGAAAAATTCCACATCTACTCAGACAGCCAAACATCATTGAACAAGCAATCTGAATTCCTTTCAAAGTGTAGGCACAAGAACAAATTTCTCCTCAAGAGCATTTGAATTATCACATTCATCAACACCCATTCATAACGCCCATCCATGGACTTACATCACCCCACTTGCCTGCCCCACCTCATATATGCTCACATGCCACCTCAGTTGCCTGATGATTGCATTCACATGAAACTATAGTGAGAATAGCCATCCCAGTACTTTTCTATTACTACTATTCAATAGCTCTGCTTTAAGACAGCATTGAGCACTATTTGTAGCCTTCATCAGCAAACAACCTTCTAAGTATAATATACATACACATAAATTAAAGACGCATCAGACTTGTTATGTTGCTTTGCTAATATTGAATTAGCAAACATAAACACATCGTCATTTGCAGGGCTCACATGCCCAGGTCCATCCATCGTCACCCTCCATACATGTCTTCTGACACCCTCCAGTTATCCCTGAAAAACAATAGAAAGAAAAATACACATACAAAAGTCATCCTCCAGTAAGTCCTAAGCTTGACAAAAATACACATAAACAAAAGTATCTTCCAGTAATCCCTGCAAGCTTGGCAAAAGACACATAAATGAAATAAAAATGTTACAGGTCCCCCATGCGAGGACCATACAATGCTCTGCCCTCCATTGAAACTCTGCTGCCTCCTGCCGGGTCTTCAGCATCATCGTTGCCATCCTTCTCCGCCTTGCTTCTTCAGTAGCCTTCCTCTCCCGCTGGTCCTCCCTAGACTCATCAGAACACTCAAAAGACATGTTAGCTCGCATACTAGATTACCTAGTTTAGACATAATCTTACCAAAGCCAACCTTCCTCCCAACATTGAAGCTCGCCACACCTAAATCGACGGCAAGCCTGACACTTGTTGCACTCATATGTTCTGTCTTACCGGTAACCCGCTCTACTCCACACAACAGAATTGAACTCTCATTTCAATTAAAGTCCGAGGATCTTTTGTGCAAGTGTTTAGGTGGTTATACACAGAACAAAAAAAATCTCCTATGGGTACCTCACCTTTAGCACAAGCTGGATTAAACTTACACCAACTCAAAACTCCTGTAGGACAATACTCATGTTGGGGATGTTCCATAGTTGACTGAGAGTGATAAAAAATCGCTTTCACATCGTGAATCATCCCCTCTAGGTTGTCCTTATTATTTCTAATTGCTCCCCTATAGTAGGTTTGCATTTTAACTATAGACACACGACTAAACTCCCTAGCACCACCCAAAGTTACACGCTTGCCATTGTCATCAACACCGCCTTTTTTAATGCATGTCTCAAAATGCTTTAAAAAGTGCTAGCTAACATGATTTACACACTCTACCTTCTCTATTTCAACACTAGCACTGAAAGGCTCGACTTTCAACAACCGTTTATGTGCATTTGTATCCCCATCACTAATTATGTGTGTGAACCTAAGCTTCAATCTCTCCACTGAACGCTAAAAAAGTTTTTGTGTTCCTACAACTTCCATAGAACCCGAAGACCCTTCAAAATTGGCTTCACAATTTACCTTGTGACCCTCAAACCATTCTTTGTAACTTGCTTCGGTTTCATCTTCAGGTCTTCACGCACAAGCTTGACTGAACTTAGACATAAGGTAATAATCTAAAACTTCTCCAGTGTCCCAAGACATCACCTCAACCAAGCCATATGGCCCTGTCTATGCCTTGTGCCGTCAACAGTAATACTAACATCAATGATGTCTTCATGCCTAACCCCATAAAAGCTATGAGCGGCATCCAACATAATACTCTCTGTTACTGCATTTGCGTGCGTCACTCCCTATTGACCTAGTATATTTTTAAAAAACAAGTGGAACTAAGAGGGGGCAACATATCCATGACTGCAGTGATGTCTTCCAGACCAGAATGACTAATTCCAGCAATGCGAGCACCCAGTACTGACTGGATGTGTTCAAAGAATGAGCTTCTACAGATACAGGGTTTGAGATGTCTTGAGTGTTACCACAATTTGAACAAAAAGTAGACACCATGCCTGCCCTACGGGAAATTTTTCCCTTCAGTTGCAAGGGAACTCAGTTACCACATTGAATACACTTTATTACACCTTTCTATGACTTCTCTAAGCTTATCAAAGTTTATTAAACGAATACCCTCACCCAGTTCTCCAACACCACCCGAGTCCAAAGAGGTATATAGAGCCAGTAGATCCAGTAGCAACAGCCACAGAAGCAGCTGAACGATCCATGAGAGCCAACTTCTTCCTGGTCATAGTCACCAATGGAACTGGAACTGGCCTCTCTTCAGACATTTTCAATTGATTGCAAGGTAAGTGAAGGTTCACAGAAGGCGCTACCCCATCTAGAGGATCCAAGAGACGCACTAACAAAGGAAGGAAACAGCAAGTAACTTTTTAGGGATCAAGTGGCTCCAGCCATCAAGAAATTCGTGTCCGTTTTTTAATTTCACGCACGCGCGTTTTGGGGGGCGGGAAATACAAAAAAGGCAGCAACACTGAGGTCGTTTGCTCCTGTTATATTTGGAACAACAGAAGAGGTTATAGGCTACCTCAACAGCTAGTTTTCATGTTCCAGGTAAGAAGGGGTACCTCAACAGCAAGGGTCTACTAGCTCTTTCTGTTCCAGGTAGCCATCACATAATTATTGTACTATGTTATACCCATGTATAGGTGTAGTTGTTCAATGGTGCTAAGAAAAAAAGGAGACCAAGGATGGCAAAACTTGGGCATGCCCAAGTTGTAAATCCCTGAAATCAATTAGGCATGGGAGTTTTTTCTCAAAATCTCACCTGGTATTTCAGACATGGCTGCTATTAATATATTGGTGGGTGAGGCAGTACCCTGTATTAAATGCAGCAGATGAGTGTGGCTGCAACAAGAAAACGGCAATTAATAACCAGATTGTGCTTGGTGGTGTTGGATCTGTTATTCAAATAGATGAGTCACAGTTCACACACAAACCCAAGGTATCATTGTAACATTGATATACTTTCACTTTCGTTATTGACTGTTTAGCATCATAGAGGCTGCCCACCTATTAAGGATATTTGGATATTGACACAGACCATTCGCCTGCTTTTGGTACACTTGATAAACGTATTGTGCTTATTTCAAAGATTTTAATTTTTTAATGAAATGTATTTAGGTTACATGCAAGTTGTGGACCAGAGAGACGCAGCCACCTTGCTACCCATCATTCAGGCGCATGTTGCACCTGGATCAATAATCCATTCAGACCAGTGGGCAGCTTATAGGCAGGTGGCTACTCTGCCTGGGATTGTGGCACATGAGACAGTGAATCACTCGATTGAATTTGTAAATCAGAGTATGGGTGTGCACACTCAACATATTGAGTCTATTGGAACAGGGTATGGTTTGTGGAACATAATTTTTTTTTTAAACAACAACAATTATTATATTGTGTGAAGCTCAAGTGGATGTAGTTCATCGCCACCAGCTCCCATCCTACCTAGATGAATTTATTTGGCGTGAGTGATATGGAACAACTGTGGCTTTCACTTATAATAACATATTAGCAGAAAACCCAATACCCTGTTTGATTGTGAAATTTGGATTAGACTTTCATTAATAGTTTAATTTTTAATTGTTAGTTAGTTAGTTTGTAATAATAATAAATTACTTTCATTGTATTATTTGGATGATATTTCATGAAATTTGGATTGTGAATTAGTCTGAAATTTGGATTTGGATGAAATTTCATGAAATTTGAATTGTGAATTATTCTGATTTGGATGAGATTTCCGTACTTTTGTTTCCCGCATGAACCCGCAAAACGCTTGTGCATGAAATTAAAAAATGCGCACGAATTTCTTGATGGCTGGAGTCGTAAAAGCCACTTGATCCCCTTTTAGTACGGAGATAATCATTAAAACTTGCCTGGTGCGGCTACAGTAACAGGCTCAACAACAGCCGCCTGTAGGGCTTTCTTCTTCTTGTCCTCACTCTTCTTGATTCCTTGGCCTTTCTGTTTCTCTTTTCTCTTCCCCATAACTGAATAGTGTGACACTTTCAAAAAAATGTGCTCGCCTTAGCGGTTGTGCACTACCCCCCCCCCCCCCCCCTCCGTGAAATTGGATAATAAAAACGGGTAGGCGATCATCGCCGACCGCCCGAATGTAGCCAGGTAAGACTGGGAGAGAACCTGTTTCGAATGTAAAATGAAATTAAATGAAATGGAATAATAATACACTGTATAAAAATGGCTGATGCAACTTACTCCAGACAGATTATGAACCCTTTTGGGCCCAAAAAAAATTTTGGAAAAAAATGCGTTTTCAGCCCTCTTCCCCCCCTAAGCTAGGAGATGGTAATCGCCGTTTCACTATCACTAAATAAAGAAACAGGTCTTTACACAAAGGCAAGGGTCCAGTTCCAGTCTAATCTCTAATATTTCTCTCTATCCTTCTTTTCCTAGTAGTACGTGAACTTCCCCTACAACAGGAAGTGGAAATTCACTGTCCCATACTAAACAGATATGGCAGTTTAGTAAACAGATATGGGTGATATTGAATCAACACTTCCTATGAGTCCCCGCAGTATATACTAGAAGGAAAAGGACAGAGTCTCTGATGAGGCCAACTAAATTGTGATGTAATGTAATATTTCCACAGGGACTTGGATAAAAACATTTGTTTGTTTTGAACGGAATATGTATGTGTAGATGTTGTATCCAGCTATTTTTATGTTCACCCATGCATGTATAGAACATGACGGGCCACCTGCCATAAACTAAACTAGGTCATACCAACTTGTCATAGTGTAGACAAAGATCGAGAAAATGCCATCAGATCTGGAAAGGTAAGAGTGAAAAATGGTTGCGCAGATATGCAGGAAAGGGTTGGATGGTTAATAATTGACATGACAGGATACTACAGTTCTATTCTGACGTAGCTATTCAATTCAACAACTTGTTTTAGCTATGTGGGTGAGACACCATTTTTGTCATTGTGATCCAGAAATTATTATCAGTCTCAGTAAGAAAAACACAAGTACTGCCGCTCTGAATTGATAGAGGGAACTGGCTAATTAGCATTGGTAATTAATGCATAGAGGAGAGGTGTGCTAATGATGGAGAGAACACTGAATATTATATAATTTGTCAAGAGTACAAACTATCATTCAACTAGTTCTGGTTACCATCTGCATGGTCTTCCCTTTAATACTCTGCATTGCCCACTCTTAGTGCCCATCTTTAAGGAACCTGCTTTAGAATCTACTATTATTACAGGGCATCGGGGAGGTCCACCTTGCAGCAGTTCACAATTTGTAAGGCAATGTAGAAGTACATACAACTCATGACTGCTTCCCCATTGCTCTATTAGGCCCTCAGCTGTGATACTGTTATGACAATAACTAGAGAATTGCTATCTATATAGCAATCCAAAGGTCAAGTTTTGTCCCATTGGGCATCAGGTTAAATGAATAAATAATGACTTAAAAATTCAACGGCTTTGCTGTCAATGTTTCAGCTAGATGCCCTACTGAATTATTCTGCTGATGGCTATTTAGAGGATCTAGCAGAAACATCCGAGGAGTAAATTTAGGTTTACTATATAATGCAGCAGTAATAATACTCGGGACCAAGTGGGAGTCTATTGGGAGAAGAAGTGCTTTATTTTATATTTTTAATGCTATGCATTCCTTACTATATAGCATACAGCACAATTTATATTGATCATAAGAAGTTAAATGTGGGGAGGGGGGGGGGGGGGATCATGAGTTATGTGAATTAGGTATATACAAATGAGTCCATTGAACACAGTGGCTTTCATCATCGCTTGATCCTCCTCAACTATCCAATATGCTCTCTTGACGTAGGAATACTTGAATTCTCTTTAGGTAACACTGCATCATCAATCAATTGGAACAGGACACTACAACTGCAGTGAATTTTATCACATACTTCTGTAGAAATACAGCAGTGCGAGTAGGAGCGAGTTCTTTCCACATTTATAGCAAAGTCATCCTTCCCTTTCTTAAGAAGGCCACATGTAAGGATGTTCTTCAGCGGCTCTCTCACATCACTGATCAGGGTGGTCTCTAGGATAGGGTGAATGACTACTTGACTCAGAAAGAGTATATCAACAATAGAGACAAAGCTTAGGGGCAATTCTACATTTAATATTACAAGAAGTACATAGAGCAGTATTTTGGGCAACCAGGTAATAGCATTTGAGAGAAGCAGGCCGCCAAATACACGAAATAAATGAAGCTGTTTCTTGTGACGTTCTTCTCTGACTCTTTTGTTCATGTCCTGAATGTATGCCTTCCTTTTGTCTATGCTAGGTAGTGATTTTCTTATATTAAATACCTCTTTGATATTCTTCTGAACTATGTAGATCACACAGATATTGCAGACAGCGATTACAATGAGAGCTATGCAGCAAACAATAGTCACAAGTATTATGTAACTTGTTTTTTCTCTATTAAATGAGCAATATAGCGATCCTGCATAAAACTGTGATGTTTCTGGACTGATCACAAATAACAAGCCAAAAGCAATACTCAGCATGGCTGTGAAAGCAATACTCACTAATGTCCATCGTTTGTTGGCTATTCGTTCATAATGGAGAGGTTTGAAGATGAATAGAAATCTGTCAATGGAGATCAAAGCAATGACAAAATGAGAATCCATAAATGGGACCACTTGAATGAATAATGAGATATTGCAGATCTCACAACGCATAACGTCTGTGCTTCCAAAGATATATTCTCCAGCAATACCAGCCACTGTGAGCATTGGCAAAAAAGTCGTTAACACCATGATATCTGTCGCTACCAGGTTGAGCAGCAGCATAATGGTTGGCTGGTGATACAACTTCTTTTTTATGGCTATAATCACTACCATGAAGTTCCATGGCAGTCCCACCAGTATGAAGAGGAGCATAAACCCTGCAGCAACTTGTCTGTCGACCATTCCATAAGCATCTGAAGGGATCCAGTACTCTATCGTGACACTGTTTGAGCTGGGACTCCTGCAGAGGTCAATGGTTGTGTTGTTCATTCTAACCTCTTTCTTTTCTCTAATTGAGTACTTTGCGAGTAGCCAATAGCTAATGTAGTGCAAGAACCCATAAACTCTTCCATTTGGGTATTACTTACATAAATTACTTTAAGCCAAATACTACAACAACTTTCACTTTCAGTGAAAACAAGAACAATGTGTTAAATTATGTGGGCTTAAATCTGGGTTAACTATGGTAACATCTCATGAATATTGATGCAATCAATTTGAATGTTTTCATTTTTGTTTCTTGGAATGATTTCTCTAATTGGTTAGTGTACAATAATTGAATTTCTATGTAATTACTTACAAATGAAATGTTTTTGTGAAGCAAATTTTACATTAACCCATTTACCCATTTCTCATTATAAAACTGAGGGGGTTGGAGTTTGAGAAAAGGTGTTATATTGAAATTAGTAATTTTAAGGGAATGAGTTTTATGTTGGAGTTACAACTCAATACTAACAGAATCCAAGGCTGGTTGAATGATTTTCTCCAGTGCTCCAAATATATAATCACAGTTAGCGATCCCAAATCGGGTTTAACTCACAATGGTATTGTGGAAGGAAAATACACCTGTGCTTGTGACTGGAAACCAACTCCTCCACTTGAGTTTTCTAGGTCTTAAAATCATGCATGCTTTACAGGACTTTGATCATCTCAGTTTTGACCATGCCAGTGGTGTCCACACCACACTTCCAGGACTGTTCGTAAGCCCTTTGGTTGGTCACTTTCTATATAAATTATAGCCATCACTTGTATCACTCCATCCCAGTATGTGTTTCGCTTCTTTGGTTGCTTGCCACCATCATTTACATTCATCCTCTGTGCATTTAAAGCATCATCAAGGTAAGCAGTGTTTCCTGAGCTTTGGTCAAAGATAAAAGTTATTTCACTAGGATATTTTGTTTCAGCTATTTCAACTAAATTTTCCAAATTGAATCAGACTCTTTTTACAGTTTCATTATCCTTCAGATTGGGCCCCATATTGGAACAAAACCCTGGAAGCTCTTCGAATGGCTTGATAAATTTGCTTTGCTCACTCATGTTCTTCCTCATTGAGCTGTAGATTACCATGATGCTCAGTAATAAAGTCACTCACCATAATCACACATCCAATTGATTTTGGTCAAATAGTATAAGTTTCCCTGCTTCAGCCCATGCCACGATTGTCCTTCATTTGCATGAAAAGTGGACTCATCATGGTAAATATTCACAAGCTTTCTTTAAGGCAGTATGGAAACTACATTTTCTTCCAATTTTCCATCCCTACACTCTGGTGGTGGCAAATGTGACAGGATCTGAGAAAACAGCCCACTTGAAGCGGATCATCAAATTTTAGTTTATAATACTGCATTCAATTACCTTAAAAGTGACGTCAGATCGGTGCTACCGTTGCCAGGATATGACACATCCAGGAAGAAATTCCCAAGCGTACAAAAACGACGTTTTTAATGACAGTTTACTTCAACCAGGTCTATTTCTTATACTCTGTGCTGTGGTTAGAGAGTTGCAAATAAGACAAAAAAAGGGGCGTATATCCAACTTCGCTATAGAAAGAAAACAGTTAATCTGCTAGTTTGAGCAAGAATTAAGGAAGTTACGAAGCTAGTAGACCCAGGTTGACGAAAGAGAATGAGATTCTAAAGCCCAGGGTGTGTCGAAACTCTTAAGCAACGAAGATTGTAAAGCCCAGGATACGTAAAAACTCGTAAGCATGGAAGTTTCATAGTTTGTATGTGTTTATAGCTTGTTTGCTTCTAGTTTTTATTTACCTTCATTTACCTAGCTAGCTAGACTTGCTATTATTTCTAGTGTATAAAGTTTGATGGTACTGAAATAAACAGCAAACAGTATAAAAGTAAAAAAAGAGAATAAAAATGATTATGAAGTGAAATGTACGTTTAATTGTTCTTTTTGCATGATCTGCTGTTATGTCCCAGATGCTGCAGATAAGCCTCTTCTTCGTCAGTGCTGGGACACTTGGATCGTTGGTGTCTAGAGTTGAAAGAGAGTGGTGTAGGAGTACCAGCTCTACTGGTGAGCCTTGGTTCGTCAGGCAGAGGGCAAGTGATGTCCTTGTCTTGGTCTGGACAAAATGGCCTGATCTGATTGTACAGATACCATCGCCACTCATTGGACAACTATTATCTATGTAACCTTTAGCTGTACACACCACACATCTATGTGCTACATACAACACATATCCATGTAACCTTTAGCTATACACACCACATATCTATGTAAGCTTTAGCATACACACCACATATCTATGGAACGTTTAGCATACACACCACACATCTATGTAACCTTTAGCTGTAACACCACATATCTTTGTAACCTTTAGGATAAACACAACATATCTATGTAAACCTTTAGTTACACACACCACATATCTATGTAACTATACACACCACATATCTATGTAACAATTGCTGTAATCTGTAATATTTATATTACACACACACACAGAGAGAAAGACTGCAGATGTAGGTGATTAACCCTAGTCCTTGTCTAAGCCCTAACCATGTCCTTGTCTAAGCCCTGATCCTAGTCATTGTCCAAGCCGTAACCCTAGTCATTGTCCAAGCCGTAACCCTAGTCATTGTCCAAGCCAAAACCCTAGACATTATCCAAACCCTAATTTTAATCATTATTCAAGCCCTAACCATTGTCATTGTCCAAACCGTAACCCTAGTCATTGTCCAAGCCTTAAGACTAGTCATAGTCCAAGCACTAACCCTAGTCATGGACAAAGCCCTAATGCTAGTCCTTGTCAAAGCCCTAACCCTAGTCATGGTCCAAGCCCTATTGCTAGTCCTTGTCCAAGCCCTAATTTTATCATTATCCAAGCCATAACCCTAGTCATTGTACAAATCCGAACCCTAGCCATTGTCCAATCCCAAACCCTAGTCATTGACCAAGCCTTAATCAGAGTCATTGTCCAAGCCCTAACCCTAGTAATTGTCCAAGCCCTAACCTTAGTAATTGTCCAAGCCCTAATCAGAGTCATTGTCTAGTCATGGTCCAGTCATGGTCCCAGCCCTAACCCAAGTCATTGCCCAAGCCCTAACCTTAGTAATTGTCCAAGCCCTAATCCTAGTCATTTTCTGAGCCCTAATACTAGTCGTGGTCCAATCTCTAATAAATATAATATATACAACAATAATAAAAATAAAAATAAAACATAAGATAACAATAAAAGATGTTACTAATTATTATATTATTTATTTTTATTCTTGTTCTACAACTGTTGGAAGCTGCCTACAGCTTTCTCTTTCACTGTATGCAAATTAACTTATAATTATTACAATTGTAGGAAGCTACCTAAAACTTTCTCTTCCACTGTACATAAATTAACTTATAATTATTACATATTACATGTCAATTGCAGTAGGAAGCTACCTATAGCTTTCACTGTATAAAAATTAATTATATACTGTCCCTCTGGTTTTATGAATCTAGTGGAATATTTTTCCTACTACTATTATATATGTTATTTGTAGATATACCATCTCTGCTGATAGAGATCTATACAAGGAAAAGACTAAGCAAGCTTTAGCTTGTCTATATACACACCACATATCTATGTAAGCTATATAGCATACACTCCACATACCTATGTAACCTTTAGCTTACACACCACGTATCTATGTAACCTTTAGCTGTACACACCACATAACTATGTAACCTTTAGCATATACACACCACATATCTATGTACCTTTAGCATACACTACACACTACATATCTATGTAACCTTTAGCTGTACATACTACATATCTATGTAACCTTTAGCATAAACATCACATATCTATGTAACCTTTAGCATACACACCACATATCTATGTAACCTTTAGCATACACACCACATATCTATGTGACCTTTAGCATACACACCACATAACTATGTAACCTTTAGCATACACACCACATATCTATGTAACCTTTAGCATACACACCACATATCCATGTAACCTTTAGCATACACACCACATATCTATGTAACCTTTAGCATATACACCACATATCTATGTAACCTTTAGGTATAAACACAGCACATATCTATGTAACCTTTAGCATAAACACCACATATCTATGTAACCTTTAGCTATCAGACCACATATCTATGTAACCTTTAGCATACACACCACTTATCTATGTAACTTTTAGCTATACACATCACATATTTGTCACCGTTAGCTGCATACACCACATATCTATGTAACCTTTAGCATACACACCACATATCTATATAACCTTTAGCTGTACACACTACATATCTATGTATCCTTTAGCACATATCTATGTAACCTTTAGCTGTACACACCACATATCTATTTAACCTTTAGCTGTACACACTACATATCTATGTATCCTTTAACATACACACCACATATCTATGTAACCTTTAGCATACACACCACATATCTATGTAACCTTTAGCTGTACACACCACATATCTATGTAACCTTTAGCTGTACACACCACATATCTGTCACCTTTAGCTGTACACACCACATATCTATGTAACCTTTGGCTGTACAATATCTATGTAACCTTTAGCATACACACCACATATCTATGTAACCTTTAGCTGTACACACCACATATCTATGTAACCTTTAGCTATACACACCACATATCTATGTAACCTTTAGCTGCACACACTACATATCTATCTAACATTTAGCAAACATTCGTGGAATCAAAATGAAAGTGATGGAATTTTTTTAATTCCAGGAACCTTTTTCATGTAAGAGGCAAAAATTTCAGTCCAATAAAATGTTGGCACAATAACTGTCTCATCCTCGGACAAAACAAGTGAGCAACATTACACAGAGCCGAGTCATTAACAACTTGTGTGATATTTTTCAAGCTGCTAATCTTAGTCCTTCTGTAGTGTCACTTTATGAGGCCAAAACACCAATCTGGTGCAAATTTAGTATGTCCAACTACGAGGAATGACAAAGTTACTTTGAGTGCCTTCCAGTCAAACATCGCCATATCAAATACTGCATAACACAGCTGTTTTTGTTTTGACAAGTGCAGTTGTCACAATGGAGGAAAACTTCATCGCCAAGAACATGGTGTTCGAAAAAATAATAGAGCTGGGTCACCACTGCATTCGCTCCTTTTCCACATTCCCCAGCCTCATCCGTAAGGAAATTGATCTCGAGGGAGAGCTTTGCAGTTAACTCCAAATATGCTGCACTTCTTGGAGCCCCAAAAAAGATCGGGCCGGGCTGCAGAGGATCAGATGGGTAGTGAACTTGCTGTGTATAATCGAATGAGTAGTGCACAGCAAGATTGTTCGAGTTGGAAGGAACTTTAGAATGAGGTGGTGGGGGTGAAAATGTGCCACATGCCGAGAAAAAAACTAATCACTTGTCGCCTACAGTTATCACACACAGTTTTGTAGAACGACCTCTCTAGCTGGACAACCCTGAGATGCTCTTCAGCTTCTCGTATGGTAGCAGATTTTTCAACATCCGAACAGTTGGCAGCTCAAAGGATCGCTGTACTATTTTGCTGACAAGTCCAACACAAATCAGACATAGGCTTAACAATGCTGTAAGGAGTAACCGCCATACCATACAGAAAGTGGAGTATGCAGCAGCATGAACACATTGTGCAGACTCAGCAGATTCATGATACACCCTCCAAATTCCTCGCATTGATACGCTAAATGGCAAAAGTTTTATATCTGATCTGCTATATATAGCCTGGAATGCGACCAGGTAGAAGAAGAACATTCTGGTCAGCATGGTTTAGCAGAAAACGGATAACATATTCCACAGAAGAAAGCAAAACTGCATGTATCGGGAGTCGTTTGTGTTTCCATATATGCGAGGTGCGAGTGCGTTTACCTTGAAGCCTTGACCAGGTTCTTCAAGCATGTTTCACCAATAGTATGCAAAAAGCGAAACATGTTGGAACATACTTGTCGACCGTGGTGATGATATTTTGTGTAGTTTTTTTTCCTACTACAAGTTTGCACCACGTGGCACATATGGTATTTAATCGAATAAATTTGAATTGACATCAGAAGCACATGCATAGAACAACAGATTGCTAACTGCACCTGCCCAGGGCACTTTTCAAAATAAATACTTCGTGTTTGATATAACGCAGGGTTGCTTATGGCCGGCAATCACAACTGCTGTCTTTGACCATCTCTTCCAGGCCAGCACCATCTCTGTCTGGATCAGGACCATCTCTTCCAGGCCAGGACCATCTCTTCCAGACCAGAAGTGTTCTTCATGAAGCTCTCCTGCTAAGCAGAGAGACTATGCCTTCCTAAATACTTGAATCCCTTTATCCTAGAGAATAAGAGGCTCTGGTGTGGACCTCTTTGCTCTATACTTGTTTCAGACATCACATGACATAGCTCTTATTTGCTCAACTCAACGAGCTCATTGTTCTACCAAACTAAAGCTTATTCTATATGTTCTACCAAACTAAAGCTTATTCTATATGTTCTACCAAACTAAAGCTTATTCTATATGTTCTACCAAACTAAACTAAAGCTTATTCTTTATGTTCTACCAAACTAAAGCTATGTTCTACCAAACTAAAGCTTATTCTATATGAACTAAAGCTTATTCTATATGATCTATCAAACTAAAGCATATTCTATATGTTCTACCAAACTAAAGCTTATTCTATATGTTCTACCAAACTAAACTAAAGCTTATTCTTTATGTTCTACCAAACTAAAGCTTATTCTCTATGTTCTACCAAACTAAAGCTTATTCTATATGAACTAAAGCTTATTCTATATGTTCTATCAAACTAAAGCATATTCTATATGTTCTACCACTTATTCTATATGTTCTACCAAACTAAAGCTTATTCTATATGTTCTAACAAACTAAAGCTTATTCTATATGTTCTACCAAACTAGAGCTTATTCTATATGTTCTACCAAACTATACCTTATTCTTTATGTTCTACCAAACTAAAGCTTATTCTATATGTTCTACCAAACTAAAGCTTATTCTATATGAACTAAAGCTTATTCTATATGTTCTATCAAATGAATATGTTACCAAACTAAAGCTTATTCTATATGTTCTACCAAACTAAAGCTTATTCTATATGTTCTACCAAACTAAAGTTTATTCTATATGTTCTACCAAATACAGTAAACATCATGCAATCCTAGTTCAACATAGCATTTGTATTCTTCTTCAGTAGATATCAGCCAACCTGGTTTTTACATTCAAGCAATGAAGAAACTTCCAGCTATTGTCTGGCTAGAGAGGCTACTTGAGCTCTAAATGGCTGGATTTGCAGCTACTATAGGAGAATAATTATAGCAATTGAGACTGAGCTATGCAGTTACAATTGGAAGGGCAGTTACAACAGGGGGAAAGGGAGTTGGCATGGCCAGGGAGCATGTTCTACAGGCACAAAACACTGCCCATGTTCTCTCCCCTGGTTGAGTTGTCCTATCCCCACTTGGACCTAACCTCTCCGGATGTCTGTGTGAGCACCTGTTGAGGACAAAGAAATACAGACAAGACTGTGAGAAAAGAGTTGCCCTATCTCCACCTGGTCCCAACTTCTCCTGGGTGTCTGTGTGAGCATCTGTGGAGGAAAAAGAATCACAGACAAGTCTGTAAGAGAAATGTTAGTTTAGATAAAATTACTGGGAGGGAGAGAGGATGCTCATCCATTAAAATTTGTTGCAAGACATTTTCTCTTCCTTAATTTGAAAGTCAAACTTCCAATTTCCTCAATACCTGGAGTAGTTTGGGTAGGAAGATGAGTGATCTTCAGCATAGGGTGGGAACCCTCAATTTGTGAGTAAATGAGTAGGATAAAAATATTATTATTCAAGAAAATATGATGCCAAATACATATTATGCACACTAATTAACTATATTTCATATCTCCCTTTTCTGGCACACACCCCTCCCCCTTCTTGTATGTGCATGCACAAGGAGAATGTTACTTTACTGTGGAGGATTATAAAGTATTTGGCTTATCCACCTAATTGTTAGTTCAACGCTTCATCGGTTTGAACTCTGACCTCTGCAGAACATCTCGCCATAAACCAACCAATCACAGTATCATGTTAACTACATTCATGTTCATCACATTCATGGAGACTTTTTTTGCCTTTCCAACTTCAATCAACTTGTTTTTATGCCACCATCAAAATATTGTGTTGTTACTGTTTATAGTACGTCATAATGTTGAAGTTCTGCACAAGCTCTAAGAATATTCACCCCCTAAAATATCATCTCCAGGAAGAATGAAACAGTGTCCATGTAATTGCATTTCTGTTTGTATAATTGTATTGGTGCATTTCTGTCCATGAAATTGTATTCGTGCATTCTGTCTATGTTATTATTGTATTGGTGCATTTTTATGAATGTTAGAATATGGTGCATTCGGTTAATATTACAAAGTGGATGAAGCAAACATTCTGAGTATGCTAATTTTCAAATACACTATCGAGTATTTGCACCTCTCTGCTTAACTCTTTACTCTTAAGATCTTGCTCTTTCTGATGAATGGAAATCACAAAGTTTTCCCGTACCTAAGAAGGGGTTACCCTCAGATATTAAAAACTGTAGGCTAACCAATATGCAAGGGAAATTATCTCACTTCTCAGATATATTCTATCTGGCTTCACAAGGAATTGCTCCTATCTTTCTCAACTGCTTACCCTCTTAGGCAACATGTAACTCGGTAGACAAACTGGATAATGATGTTTAAGTATTTTAAAAAGCTTTCGACATAACAAATTCCTTTTCAAATTTGTGATCATAGGAATCACAGGACCTCTGTGGCTATGGTCTAAAAACGTTTATACATTTGGTTAATACTGTGATAATTCATACTGCCAGTTCTATCTGGTGTTTCCCAAGTATGCATCTTAGGACCTTATGAAATCTACATTTCCACCCTTCAGTGCTATATTTTGGTGCATTAGTTTAACATTAATATGACAAAATGGATGGACGACACCAAATTTATCAAATTGATTATTAGGACCAAGTGATTTGGATGACCTGCAAGCTTATGTAGACACTGGTGTACAGAATAAAATATGCCCTTGCATTATGGTAAATGCAGTAGGCAGTATGCTTTAGGTAACCCTCATGACTACTTCACAAATGGAAATAGCTATCAAGAACTCTCCCATCTCAGAGACCATGGAATAATATTTTGCAGTAACTTATCCAGGTTGAAACATTACAATCAAATCTTCTCTGGTGCCTATCGTTCATGCCACCAACTTCGCATTCGTTCTCTACTACATTACCTACAGAAATAAAGAAGCTCCTCTTCGAGATCCTGTTCACTTATATCTCATGTGTTGTTCACAGATATGGAAACCAAAGCAAATCTAAGCCAATCATTCTGTTCAACACAGAACTACCAAATTTGGTTATAAGGTTTTCAATCTAACTACCAATCATGTCAACCTGACTAAATATCATGTTAATCTGACTACAAATCAGGTCAATATGACCAAAGGTCATGTCAATCTGACTACAAATCATGTCAACCTGTGTAAAAATCATGTCAATCTGACTAAAAATCATGTCAACCTAGTTACAAATCATGTCAATATGACTACAAATTATATCAACCAAACTACAAATTATGTTGATCTGACTACAAATCATGTCTGATAACTTCCACCTCTATATATTCGCTAAAAATTCATAATGACTATTAAAATGTCCTCAAGATCAACTAGTCAGCATTAATATTTTTCTATACATGTCATCTCAAACTCTTCTGGCAAGCTACAGCACAAATACTGCAGGACATCAACCTCAGTACATGCACGACATCAACCTCATTACCTGCAGGATATCAACCTTAATACCAGCAGGACATCAACCTCAGTACCTGCAGGACATCAACCTCAATACCAGCACGACATCAACCTCAGTACATGCAGGACATCAACCTCAGTAACTGTAGGACATCAACCTCAGTACCTGCAGGACATCAACCTCAGTACCTGCAGGACATCAACCTCAATACCTGCAGGAAATCAACCTCAGTACTTGCTGGACCTCAACCTCAGTACTTGCAGGACATCAACCTCAGTACTTGCAGGACATCAACCTCAGTACTTGCAGGACATCAACCACAGTACTTGCAGGACATTAACCTCATTATCTGCAGGACATATCACCTCAGTACTTGCAGGACATCAACCTCAGTACCTGCAGGACATCAACCTCAGTACCTGCAGGGCATCAACCTCAGGACCTGCAGGACATCACATCAATACCTGCAGGACATCAACCTCAGTACTTGCTGGACATCAACCTCAGTACATGCAGGACGTCAACCGCGGTACCTGCAGGACATCAACCTCAATACCTGCAGGACATCAACCTTAGTACATGCAGGACATCAACCTCAATACCTGCAGGAAATCAACCTCAGTACTTGGACGACTTCAACCTCAGTACCTGCAGGACATCAACCTCAGTACCTGCAGGACATCAACCTCAGTACTTGCAGGACATCCACCTCAGTACTTTCAGGACATCAATCTTAGTACCTGCAGGACGTCAACCTCAGTACCTGCAGGACATCAACCTCAGTACCTGCAGGACATCAACCTCAGTACCTGCAGGACATCAACCTCAGTTCCTGCAGGACATCAACCTCAGTTCCTGTGGGACATCAACCTCAGTACCTGCAGGACGTCAACCTCAGTACCTGCAGGACGTCAACCTCAGTATCTGCAGGACATCAACCTCAGTACCTGCAGAACATCAACCTCAGTACCTGCAGGACATCAACCTCGGTACCTGCAGGACGTCAATCTCAGTACCTGCAGGACATCAACCACAGTACCTGCAGGACATCAACCTCAATACCTGCAGGACATCAACCTCAGTACCTGCAGGACATCAACCTCAATACCTGCAGGACATCAACCTCATTACCTGCAGGACATCAACCTCAGTACCTGCAGGACGTCAACCTCAGTACCTGCAGGACATCAACCTCAGTACCTGCAGGATGTCAACCTCAGTACCTGCAGGACATCCACCGCAGTACCTGTAGGACATCAACCTCAGTACCTGCAGGACATCAACCTCAATAACTGCAGGACATCAACCTCAGTACCTGCAGGACATCAACCTCAGTACCTGCAGGACACCAACCTCAGTACCTGCAGGACATCAACCTCAGTACCTGCAGGACATCAACCTCAATATGTTTCCATTTTAGATATTTTCTGTTCGTGGAATGCAGTCCTCAATTTTGGCCTACAAGTCAGTTGGTGTCACATGTGCAATCAATTTATCATCAAATAACTCGTGTCCCTGCTCCGTTACAACACCCAACATGGAAGCTAGTTAAGTTGGCTCATTTATCCACTAATCCACTAATTGACTTATCAATTCATTAATTATTTAGTTAGTCTCTAGCCATTGAGCAAGGCATTGATGGATGGTAAAGATATGATGGAGAAAGGGGAAAAACAAAAGTCCTATCGTTTATTGCATGTGACATCACGAGTGACATTTAATTTCCTGGGCACCAAGTTGGAGGACAATACGACATGGTAGGAACTGAGATTACTCCCAATGTTGGCTGCAGCAAGTTATCTGATAGAGACAGAGGCATTCAGTTTTAATCAATTACCAGCCATAGTTACTCATCGGTGAGTGAATACACACAAGTCACAAGTTGAATAAGAGGTTAAAATATTTATGGTTATCAAGAAGAAATCGAGCTGACTTCATACCAACTGATAACATTCATCTTTACCCGAGACACTTTTTAGTACATAAATCACTGTCATGTCTACTTACTAGGCAAGCCAACTCCACTGTATGATGATAAAAATCCTGACTAGGCACCTAGATTCATCTTGGTGGAGTACCAGAACTTGCTGTACATGCAAACTGATACCAGAGGGTAGTTGAGATGGAACTATGGAACTAATGATGGCCAATTTACATATTTTTTTTTTTAAGCAAATTACTTCAAGAGCAACCACTCCATATGTATATGAAGGAACCTACTAAAACCATTGTTAGACAGCCATTAGATCACATTAGTTTGTAGAAGACAATGAGAAGTTAAGAAATGAAGTTTAGGAATTCAAAAAGGAAGTGTGCACAGATAATGTTGACCACATAAGAGAATAGAATGAACCGGAAATGAGTCTTTCAAAGATAATAAGGTATATTTCACAGGAATAACTAACTATATTCTTCCAAAACTGACATAAACCCTATCTTGTTTCAGGACAAGACCTATGATATCAATTTGGCATTCATGTGTATTTGATGGTGTTTTTAGAAGTATTGATAGGACAGTTGAACTATTTGTTTGCATGGCCAGAGAGAGCGAGAAATCTGCTTGTGGAATTTGAAAAAGCACCATCTAATTGTATTGTAATCAATCATTCGAAATTTTCATCACCGATCTGTTAGTAGAGGACTGATGTATTCCTCCTACAAACACCAGAACAGCATCAAATATTGGCATCACCATTCGAGGAACATTTCAGATATGTGGGGAAGTAGAGTGAGTGATGAGCTTATTATAATATTTTAGCTACATGGAGATACAACACTGCCAGATGAGGGATTAGTATCTAGGTCTATCCTGTATCAATTCCACCCTTCACACATGGAAAGAAGCAACCTACAGTTGAAGTCGCACATACATGAATGATAGCAAATGTGTGAACTCATATAGAAAGGGTCATAGGTAATAGATGAAATATTCTGTTAGCAATACTCGACCTTTGGTTAGTAGACATAATACTCACAATATACCTACCACATTAGATTCATAGTAACTGTATTATAATTCTGTTACACCTTTTTGAAATCAAATAATTTATATGTTTTTTGGTTTGTTTGTGACAATCTGGAGAGTGCCATCTAGGCAAAGCTCTCAAAATGGAAACATTGATGTACACAATTTTCATTGTCACATCTAGCAACCATCCTTCCATATTCTACTTTCTAACAGTAGTGGCAGAGAATGTGATCGTGGCGTATTTGTAATGCAAGATGGAGAACATGCAGAAATTCATTCCGAAGGTCAAGAAAAACATCTTTAAGGGAGTTCCGGGAGTATTACTAAATAACTAGATGCAGTGGCAGAGCACAGGCAGAGAGTTTAAAGAATGTGTATACCCACCTGGGCTTGGCTTACTGTTTGTACCCATGGCATGGTGTGGACTTTTTGAGCCTCAAATAAAGGCTTTCGTCATGGCGCTGTAGCAATCAATTGATCAAATAATTTAATTTCAAATGACCATCGAGAAGGTTATTTAATTATAAGTAAAACATTTTTGTCTTGATTGTTTTCTATAAATATTATTTCAAGCTGCCACTTTCAAGAAGAAGCTGCTCACGATAAATCCAGAACTAACTCATTATAACATTGTCACACTTTACTATGTTTATTATGCATACAAACACATATACATATAACAAACAGAGTTTGTATATATACATACATTGACATGATAAATAGAGGGGTAAAAACTCTATTCATGTAGACCACAACAAATTTAATAATATACAGTTATTCTCTTAAATCTAGTATATACCCAATTTTAAAAGGTAAAGGGTCATACAAGTGATGTGGTCTCTATGGGTGTAGTCTTGTTTCCTTTCTGTCTCAACAAGTCAATCCAATAGATATAATATTTTTGTTGTTTCAGTTTCCCTCCCGTTGTTTTTGTGAGTTGGGTGGAGGAGGATTACACAAAGTCAGAGCTTGAGTGTCTCCAGGGCTTTTAAACATTTTCTAACTTGCACACTGCCTGTCTTGTTGCCCTTGTTGACTGGAACCATATAGAGTCAATTACAACCTCCTTCAAGGATTTGATTACAGCTGCGCAGGAGAACTTCACCCCCAAAACAGATGTATTGGTAGTAGTACAGCTGCAAACCTGCTTTGAAGTTTATGACATTTTCCCAGGATTAGCAGATGTTTTGGTATAGCAAAAGCTACAAGCTTCCTTTGAACTTATTGACATTCTCACAGGAGCTAGAACTCCACAAATCAAACAGCATAACTGCAGGTTATAATACAGCACTTGCCTGACCTTGATTGCACCATTGATGAAGTCACCAATCAGTGATACTCACCAACCACTTTATTCCACAATTGCGTAATAGGGTGTATATTGGAACATCTGAAGTCTTCTAGTTCTAAGGCATTTATGAATGGACGTCTGTATGCAAGTTATTCCATAGGGAAAACGAGGTAGAAAAGTTAATCCTTGATGATTAATTTTTTTTTAATTTTCTGCCAATTTGCTGTCCTTACAAATTGTTTAAGGCACACTGGGAGTCTTAAAACATAATACTGGCTGAAACCATGAGAAATGAGTTGTTTTGGTGGTTGGGTGAGGGGAGCAGGGAGGAGAGGGGTGGAAGTGATGTCTGCCATTAAAATAGGCTAAAACGAATATAGGAGGGAGTTCTACTGTATTCCCAATACACATTGATACGTGGGTCAAAAGTAGTCGGCCTGGTTTTGTGAAGGTCTATGCTGCTATGCCACAAGAGTAAGTTTAAAAATGATTGTTCACTTCTTTGCAGTGAAAACTACAGCAGCCGGTGAATCAACTCATCTAGGCTCAATATTGCTACCATACAAGTGTTTTTATTGCATAGACCAATTATTATGTTAAAACAAAACAAATAATCATTGGAAGTTACTGGAACTCTTGGAGTCACTGATAAGGCTACACTCTGAATATCTAAACTGTGATGTAATGTAAGACTGGATTTTCCCATGTGTAAATGTTATAAATCACACATGTCGTGTATGCTAAGGTTAATACCTCATTGGGATGACAGCGGTAAAATGTGATATGCAATATGTAACGATGACAAGAAAAAGGTAATAATCCTCAGTTCCCATTGCAGCATCTCAACAGGTAAACACTGTAATACAATTTGCTCTGTTACAGCATACACCAACATACACCCAAAGACTCACTCTCCATCATTTGTGCAATCTTCTCTAGAATGGCCTCCTTGTTTGTTAATAATTCCTGAAAATATTCTCCTTCTACCTTTGCTTCCATTGAAGGCTCATTCCAACAGGGTTGGACAGCCTCCTTCCTGTTATCTATCTCCTCTCTCAGGCTGAGAACAGCTAACAACCATGCGGTCTTCCATACCCTTATTGTTGCCAACAACTTCATCACCATTAGTGCTTTCCATTATTTACCACCTTACCTCGTCCTATGTCCTTTATCACCTAGTCCATAATATCTCTGCCTCAACTTCTCCCAACAGGTTTAACTTCCTCCCAAAACTTCAATTCTTCTCTGCTTGCATTCAACTTGTTCTTCTAACTCCTCCACACTTAGCAATATGATTATCAGTGCTGCCACCATTCGTGGCTCCATTACATTAAAGTTAATCCAGATGCCAGGTTTGTCCCTAAGCTTTATCCTTCATCAGTAGCTGTACTGTGGTGGTTTATTAGTGTCCAGTAATCCTGTACCATCTCTTTTCTGCCCCAATACTCTTACCTTACATACATCCTTCTTTAATTTTATTAAATTAGTTATCTATTGTTCTCCTTCATGGCTCCTTCCAAATCTTCAAGCCAATACACATCTCCACAAGTGTTCCTTCCCATTTACCCTTGTCGCTAACTTCTTTCTTTTCCACATTTTCTCTAACTTATCACCCTATATAGCAGTAACTACAAACCCATTTCCCCTCACTCAACCTCTAGACTTATTCCTCAGATCCCAAATGCAACTTTGGTGACTACTCCTTAAAAACCTTCACATCCAATCCAACTCGGTCTCCTTCCTCTGAGTTCTCTCCACCTCGTGCCATATTTAGCATTCACCTCATGTACTTTGCCATAATTTTTTATAATCAATGGAGCAATTATCACAACGATGGATGCTTATCAGTTGATAGTAGCGCATCAAAGATCAGAGGCAAACAGGTAGAGAACACGCTTTTCACAAAATAATGCCAAACACATCCTTCCCCAAGCTAAAGCCTCTACAATTTTCTGTTTCATTGGGCTGTGGTTGAGCCTTTTCAGTGGCAGTATTTATATCTCTAGCCACTGTTAGTCTAACAACCCAAAGTATTATTTTTGCAACACAGAGGAGTTGAGATTGGTGGAAAACAACACCCAAATCACACCCAATAGATGTAACCACTCCCACTGTTGAAACCACTCATTATCCACACCCACATCAATTTGCAATAATGCAAACAATTTTACTATAAAAGTTAAAAATTTTGGACTTCAGTTTTTCCCCCATCACATGCATGGCTAAAGATGAGTGTTCATTAACTACACTAATTGCTATACTAACTACACTGGTTGCTATAGAATAACTATGTTTTTATGCATGGCATGCATGGCTGAAGATGAGTGTTCACTAACTGCATTGGTTGCTGGAGCAACCAACAGCTTGAACAATTTGAGAGTAAAAGCTTCCTCTCCACATGGCATCCTTTTCATCATGACAAGGTAATATGCATTAGAAGGTCAACCTTGAAATCGAGACAAAACGTCTGGATCTGTGCAAGAAGTTCATCTTTCAATCAATCTTCTTCATATATTCAACTGATTTCATTCACTTCCCCACCACTAGCATCATCTTAACATTGACCACAACAACACGATAGACTACCTCAATAAGGTATCCTTTATAATTACTATAGTATTGGCAGTTATATCTGGGCAGTGTTATAGGCATACATAGTCTTCCTGAACTTCAAGATCTGGTCTGACATGCCTAAAGCATATTACCAACTGCTCCTTGTTGGACACATCTACACATTCATCCACCATAATAGTACTAATAGTCATCCTGCTGAATACATTTGATGACCTCATGAAGTGACATCAATGCAAAATTCCATTTTGGATATCTGGACTTGTATATGTCAAAAATACCCTAAAACACAGCTTTACTCAAAATAGGATTCATTATACTCCTATATAGCTATGTAGAATAATATTCCAGCTTTGTAGATAATTATACTCCTATATAGCTATATAGTGTTAGGGGCCAGGGAATGGTAGCAGGGTATGTAAGATGGTGTGTTCTCACAGAAATAGGAGGAATAGACTATTATAATTAACAACTAGTCTGGCTCTTACCAGGCCTCTTGGCAGGCTCCCTTAAATAGGCTGCCAGCCAAAGTCCCATTGATATGTACAACTAAGTCTGGTGTCATTAGCACTTAGTGTGTGTATTACTCTGACTATGCATAACTAAGTAGGCAAATCTGATATCTGCATCCTAATTACTCTGAATCTAGTTCTATCCATATTAAGTTGTGTTATTGAGTTGTGGGAGTCCACTATTGTTCAGGATCCCTGACAATAATATTCATTATACTCTTAGCTACCATTATACTTCTAGCTATGTAGAATAATGTTCATTATACTCCTAGCTATGTAGGATAATACTCCTAGCTAGAATAATATTCAACGTTTTAGGTTGATTTGGACGAGAGCTATACTTCAAGGCTTGATTTTTATTTAGTGAGCACCTGGCTTCATGCTGCACATGGCTTGGGGCCATGGTGCACATGTAAAAAGATAATAACATGCTTGTTAATGCACCTTGTGCTTCAGTAATGTGTGGGGATGGGATGATATTTCCTCCTCTTCACGTACATTACTGAATAGTCCCTCAGTTACAGTACAGAATGTCAGAATGTGACTTGTGGGCAGTAATTGCTAATGGAATGTGTGATTTGTGGGTGCATTAGCTGACTAACTGATTGGGGTGATTTGAAGGGTGGGTGGAAAATATTGGTGAGGCGATTGAGCGCCTCTCACTTCTTGCTATACGACTGCAATACCACTTCCGCGTTTTGGTTTGGGTAGACCACCAGTAGGCTGGATATATAGTCCGTTCAAAGCGTTTTATTTCACGCGCGATCTTTAGTCGGTGTAACCGCACAGTCCCACTAGAGAAAGAGAATGAACAACACTACCTTTGACCTCTGCAGGAGTCCCAGCTCAAACAGTGTCACGATAGAACACTGGGCCTCAGACGATGGAATAACCTACAGAAAAGTGGCTGCGGCGTTTACGCTCCTAATCATAGTGGTGGGACTGCCATGGAACGTCATGGTAGTGATTATAGCCATAAAGAAGAAGTTGTATCACCAGCCAACCATTATGCTGCTTCTCAACCTGGTGGTGACAGACATTCTGGTGATAATGACTTCTTTGCCATTTGTCTCAGTGGCTGGTATTGGGGAATATATCTTTGGAAGCACAGACGTTATGCGTTGTCAGATCTGCAAAATTTTATTCTTCTTTCCAGTGGTCCTATTTATGGATTCTCTTTTTGTCATTGCTTTGATATCCATTGACAGATTTCTATTCATCTTCAAACCTCTCCATTATGAAGGAAAAGCCAACAAACGATGGACATTAGTGAGTATAGCTTCCACAGCCATGCTGAGTATTGCTATTGGCTTGTACATTTTGATCAGCCCAGAAACATCACAGTTCTATGCAGTATTACAATATTGCTCATTTAATGCAGAAAAAAAAGGTTACATAATAGTTGTGGTTACTGTTTGCTGCATAGCGCTCATTGTAATCACTGTCTGCAATATCTGTGTGATCTACATAGTTCAAAAGAATATCAAAGAGGTGTGGAAATCACTACCTAGTATAGACAAAAGGAAGGCATACATTCAGGAGATGAACAAAAGAGTCAGTGAAGAACGTCATAAGAAACAGCTTCATTTGTTCCGTGTCTTTGGTGGCCTGCTTCTCTCAAATACTCTAACATGGTTTCCTAAAATACTGCTATTTATACTCCCTGAAATATTTAAGGTTGAATTGCCCCTAAGCTATGTTTCTATTGCTGAAGTTCTCTTTCTGAGTCAAGTAGCCATACACCCTATCCTAGAGACCACCCTGATCAGTGATGTGAGAGAGCCACTGAAGAACATGCTTACATGTGGCCTTCTTAAGAAAAGAAAGGATGACTTTGCTAACCACTCCCACTGCTGCATATCTACAGAAGTATGTGATAAAAATCACTGCAGTTGTAGTGTCCTGTTCCAATTGATTGATGCTGCAGTGTTACCTAAAGAGAGTTCAAGCAGTCTTACATCAAGTGAGCATATTTGACAGTTGAGGAGGATCAACCGATGATGAAAGCCTCTCTGTTTGATGAACACATTAGAAACTATTCACATAACTCATGATTCCCTACCCCTATATTTTAACTTGTTATGATCAATATTAGTGCAAGGCATAAAAACCTAAAGCACTTCATCTCCCAATAGACTCCAGCTTGGTCTAGTTCTGGCAATAGTAAATCTCCTCGATGTTTCGGCTAGATACTAGAGCCATCATCAGGGATAAATCCTGATGAACAGTAGAGCATCTAGCTGAAACATTGATTAGCCAAGCTGTAGAATTTTTAAGTCACTATTTATTCATTTAACCTGATGCCCCATGGGACAAAACTTGACCTCCTAGGATGCTAGATAGCAATTCTCTCGAGCAATTGTCATAACAGTATCATAGCTGAGGGCCTAATAGAGCAATGGTGAAGTAGTCAAGAGTTGTATGTATCTACGTTGCCTTACAAATTCTGCTGGTGCAAGGTTGAACTCCTCGATGTCCTTTAATAATAATAGATTCTAAAGCAGGTTCCTTGAAGAAGGGCATTAAGAGTGAGATCATCAAGCATTGCTTTCTGCAACAATTCTCAGAGTACTAAAGGGAAGACAATGGAGGAGCTGACTAGAAATAGTTGAAGGATAGTTTGCATTCTTGACACCTTTTATAATATTGAGTATACTTTCCATCATTAGCACACCTCTCCTCTATTGACTATGCATAAATTATATATGGCAATTTTCTAGCCAGTTCCCTCTCTTCATACATTCATACAGAGCAGCAGTACTTGTGTTTGTCTTACTGAGACTGATAATAATTTCTGCATCGCCATGACAAAACTGGTATCTCACCCAAATAGCTCAAACAAATTGATGAATTGAATAGCTATGTCAGAGTAGAACTCTAGTATCCTGTCATGTCAACTATTAACCATCCAGCTCGTTCCTGCTTGTCTGTGCAGCCATTTTTCACTCTTGCATTTCCAGATCTGCTGGCATTTTCTCGATCTTTGTTTGACAAGTTGGTATATCCTTGTTTAGTTTAAGGCAGGTGGCCTGTCATGTTCTATACATGCATGGGTGAACATAGATACATACATCCACACATGCATATTCCATTCAAGACAAAACAAACATTTTTATCCAAGTCCTACTACCACACTTACCATTAATTTACAACTTGAAAGTGAATCACAATAAAGTGTTTTTAACGACAGCTTTAGTGAATACATAATTTGTGATGCCACCAAATGTCCATGAGCTGGTCCATCTACTTGGATCTTTCAACGTGGTACCTGTGTCCTAGGAGTTCCCCCCTCACGTGGAAGTAATTTTCCCCCAAAAACAAAACAACTTACTTTACTTACCAATAACTCCACAGTACAAAGAGTTCTAGTTGGAACACTCTATATGGCATATTAAGTATCCATCTTGTATTCACAAGCAAAAATATGAAGTCTCCATCTTGAATAAACAAAACAGGCTTACGTAAACCAGCAATGGTCATTAAAGTGAAGGGAAACTCTAAACAAACTCTCAGTTGACATAGTAGAATATCACAACTAATCAACTTAAATAACCAAAACATTGAAGAGAATATGGCTAGGGCTAGGGCTAGGGCTAGGGCTAGGGCTAAAGAAAATATCATTATATAGAGAAGAGAAATATCAAGAAAATGGAAGAAAAGGAAAGAAAACTGAGAACTGGATGCATGGATAATAGCTAACAGAAAAGGATGCTCGAGTTTAATTCTGAAATAGCTACCCAATCAATCAAAAATGTACTATATATATAGCTGAAGAAATGGTTTTTGTTGGAAAGCTTGGTAAGGGAAACACATGCCATTTTCTACGAATGGAGAGGACTGGCTGCATAGTTGGGAAGTATATATTGGAAGGATAACTGATGAATAGAGGAGAGATATGACAATGATGGTGACCATAATGAACATGCTAAACAGCACATGTAACTATCAATTAACAAATGCTTATCAGCTTCTGCATGGTCTTGTCTTTAGAGCTCTGAGAATTCCTGCAGAAATATCCGCCTAAGTATTCTTAACTAACTCCTCCCACAGCTGTGGAACCAGCCCCTCCCTGCTCCCCTCCAAATTAGTTATCAGATTTGGTTGTATGCACTACTAGGAAATCAACCTAGTGATGAAGGTATTAAGATTCTGAAATTGCCACAGCTTCCCTACACCCACTCAATATTCAACTATATTTATCTGGCTACATCTAGACACTAGCTTACTTCCACATGCACATTCTCTATTTTCCAAGAATTATTGCGACTTCTAAGAGTTAAATGTGTGGAATAAAGAAAAGAGGAAGCGAGTTAAATGCGTGGAATCGATGGTGTCAATCTGTTTCCCCAGGTAATTTGATATTCCCGTTTTTGGCTATTCCCTGGACCGGATACTACCCTAGTTTGTTTGACAACCCATGCAGAATACCCTAGAGTATATATATGCTTCCCAAACTTTTTTCATAAGCAACCGGATGGTGACTAGCTGGGACTCACAACCACCGGACCTCATTATACAAGTCTTAATATACAGACAAGCACCATCTGAACCAACGGATGATGTGGGTGTGGCCTATCATTGCCCTACATACCTTCAATTGGTTATCACATGATGTGTCTTCTTGTAATTTATTTATTATATTTTCATCATTTTCGTGAAACAAATGTGAAATTTGAAAATAAAACAGCAGAAATGTCATGATCTAACTATGTTTACTATATTATACATGTGTGACTAAAAGTTATCCATAGAGCTCCGTTCAATGCAGCTCATATTCATTTTGTTGAGGTTCAATATGCATTTTGACTTGTTGGTGGGTATATATGTAACAAGAGTATTGTTGGATATTTGTCTAAGGGCCTTTGTGGAAGGTGGTTTTGGAGTGTTTGCACGCTATATAGTAAAGTACTTAGGGTCATGCTTTCTTGTTAGTCCCATTTCTGGCCGAGAGTTTTTACTTAAACCATACAGCCCTTTCTCACTGCTCAGAGCAGCCAGGATAGGGCATTCACTCTATCAATCTCTTCACTATGACGACCATTTCTGATTTACATAGGTTTAAGGGGATGGATATGTTCAAATTTGTTATGAGTGGTCAACGTACTGTGCATATATGGCATGCATGGGAATACCAAGTTTCCCATCCAAATTCCCACTGTGGACTCACTTTGCTCATCAATTAACAATTATATACTATGTAATGAACGCTGAAGAAAAAAAGCTAAAGAATTCTTTGAATAGGAATTGCTGTTCCTATTTACTAATCTACCTGCAATTACTATTGCAATGGCAATCTATCTACTATAGTAACAAATTCTAAGCATTGAGGTGCAAACAAAGGAAACAAAACCTCTAGAGAATGTTGATGAACTGAGTAACTATGTTCATTAACCTTTCCTGTCAGCCAAACAGCCCATTTTCACCTGCAGGTGCAGCAATTTGATGCATGAGGAACTATGTGGGAGGTGGTTTGGATGGCTTGCAGTTTTTTAATGATTTTTGGTCTATTCCTTTTCTGGTCCGCTCATTCTTGTATTTGGTAAGAGGGCACAATCAGCTATTTGCAGCCAGGCCAGTTTAGTTTCGAATATCCAAGTATTCACTCTATTAATCTTTTCACTATGATGACCATTTCCAATTTACATACGTTATTTAACCCTCTCACCGTCGGTTTGCTGTGCAAGTTTAAAAATATCAAACCAGCTTCAGTTTTAAACATCTATACCAAATAAGAAATTCACTAAAGTCTCTAGCAAACATACATTATGGGATAGTGCTATTGTTGATAAACAATGTGGTCATCGTTTTGTGATCATGTTCTGACCACAAAATGTGAATATCATTATCTAAAGTTTAACAATATCAGAACATAGTCCTGTTTGCATATAATGCAGAATCTATTCTTTACACACATTCAGCAATTATTTGTTATTGTTTGAACATGGCAAGTAGCTAAAGTATTATAGAAAAAGGAAGCATATTCCTGTCACTATAATAATATCCACCGTGTATCTTACATATAAATATAACTATAATAATATCCACCATGTACCATACATATAAATATAACTATAATAATATACACCATGTACCTTATATATAAATATAACTATAATAATATCCACCATGTACCTTATATATAAATATGACTTATAACTCTATGCCATTGTTTACACAGATGCATCTATTTTTACCGACCATGTATTATTATAATTGAGTTGTGGAAAGGATTTGGAGAATGAGGAAGCAAAAGAGAAGCTAGTTCTCTGGCTTAATCATCCATCATCCAATCTAAAAACATAAAGTACAAACCAAAGTCCCAGGATATACTGGAATGCTAGCTATAGGCTCTACCTGAATTTTATGGGGGGGGGGGGGGTAACTACAGAACAAACACGCTATAGCTAGATCCTATTTACAAACTTAAAAAGTTTTCTTATCCATCTCTTCATCATGGACCAAGTCTGCTGTAGTGCCTGCCAAGATGATACAACTGTGTTCCAACAATTTCTATTATTGTACCATCTTATAGAAGGCTCCATCATTTGGAAGAAGGCCTGTCAAAGGCCACAATCATCTCCTTTGCGAGAGTCAACTTCAGATGAGTATTGCTTCTGCTCAACTTAGTTAACTTTTTAGTCGTCAAAACCGCAAACGGTCTACGTTTCAAGATTGCCTCCCCTTAGTTAACAAGAAGTGATGCTCACTAAATTAGGTGCATAAATAGAGCAGGAAATGCGAACACATCCATGTTTTCAACATAGTGGATTGGTTGAAGAGGATGGCACCAGGCTCATTGCCTTTTTTACAGGTGGTAAATGTATGGTGAATAGATACATACAGACATGCATAAAATTCCATCCAACCCCCATCTGCCCTCTAAGAATCTCATGCTCACCATTCAGCCTCTCCTGTCAGCCATCAAACCCATTTTCACTTGCCAGTTCAGCAAATTTAATTATGTATTATAAGTATGGCAGCCTACTGGGAGGCAAGGTTTATTATGATCTTGATTTGTTGTTTTTCCTCTCTACAGACTTATTCTGTTATCTGATAAGTTATTACATAAGCTATTATCCTGTTATCATTGCACAGTGCAGCTGAGCCTGTCTAACTTCAAACCTCCAGGCATTTATTCTATTGATCTCTTCACAAAGACTACAATTTCAGGTTAACGTAACTGGCACTATTTAAGACAGTTGACTTGTTCAGTTTTTTTATGGGTGGTGAACATAAGTTGCAGAGATAGATAGATATGACAAACCCACCAATGCCAAGGTTTCCATCCTACTCCCCACTAAGGGCTCACTTCATTCGACAACATCTCATTCGATCTATTTTGTTTCCTGTCTACTTTGTATACTAATAATGAATGCTAGGCATTGAGTGGTGAGCGAAGAATAAAAAAAGCTAAAGCATGTCCATCTGAGTAACTACGTCCATCATCACCATTATACTTCGTCTGTGTCGCAATTTTTTTATATGTGGGCCTAGCTCCAAGATCCATGCAATAAGCTGATGACCTCTTACCAATAGCAGAATAAGCAAGCCTGAAATAGGCCAAACTACAAACAAAAAACCTACCAGCCCCATGCAGGCTCTGCAAAATCACCTCCCAATTGCTGCACTGAAGGTGAGAGCCTAACAGGAAAGGGTGATGCACTGACATAGTTACTTGTTCATCAACATGCTCTAGATTACTTCCTCTTTCTTCACTAGCCACTCAATGCCTAGCATTAGGAGTTGGCATTTTCCCAGGAATAGCAGATGTTTTGGTAGAGCATAAGTTACAAACCTAATTTGAACTTAGTCACATATTCCCAGGAGCTAACTCCACAATTGTACAGCAGAACTGCAGGTTATAATACAGCACTTGCCTGACCTTGATTGCACCATTGATGAAGTCACCAAACAGTGATACTCACCAACCACCTTATTCCACAATTGATTGATAGGGTGTATAGTTGAGGGTATGACATATGAAGTCTTCTGGTTCTAAAGCATTTATTAACAGACATCTGTATGTAAGTTATGCTATTAGGAAAACGAGGTAGAAAAGTTAATCCTGGATTAATTTATTTTTAGATTGCCTGCCAATTTACTGTCCTTGCAAATTGTTTGAGGCCACTAGGAATCTTAAAACTTAATACTGGCAGAAACCATGAGATATGAGGGGGGGTTTTGGTTGTTGGAAGATGGGGGGGAGAGGAGTGGAAGTTGAAGTCTGCCATTTTGTAATTTGAAATAAGGGAAACGAATAGAGAGTTCTACTGCATTCCCAAATACACATTGATACATTTTTGCATCATACGTTGGTCTTAGTGTGGACACAACGACATGGATCGACTTGAAGAGTTTTTTCACTAGGACCCAATGCACCTTAATGCATATCAGTTTAGGTGTAGTGTGGACAGACCTAGTGATTGATCTTGCACATGATTCGATCTGGTTTTGTGAAGGCCAATGATGTCAACTATGCCACAAGAATAAAGTTCTGATTGTTCACTTCTTTGCAGTGAAAACTACAGCAGCTGGTGAATTAACTCATCTAAACTCAATATTGCATCCATGCATGTGTGTTTATTGCATAGACGATCTTATCATGCTAAAAACAAAACAAATAGTCATTGGAAGTTACTGGAACACTTGGAGTCTTATGGCAATAATAAAGTTACTCAAGACATGGAGCATGGAGGTCGAATATAAGAGATCATAGATACTCTATAGAAATAATTCAGAACTGAGAATGACCATTTGACGAACAGCAAACTTGTTCACTTTAAATCTTTGCTGAGCTTGATCCTTCATATTCCTGATTTGAATTGTTCCATAATGTTGACAATCATTGGTCCTCCACTTCCCCCTTCCAGCTCAGTTCCTCCCACCATTCCCAGCTCAGTTCCTCCCGACTCCCATCTCAGTTCCTCACCACTCCCAGGTCAGTTCCTCCCACCACTTCCAGCTCAGTTCCTCCCACCACTCCTATCTCAATTCCTCCCACCACTCCCAGCTCAGTTCCTCCCACCCTGAAGGATGACTCAACGCTTGGTGCTCCTTACCTTAATCACCCTTTTTTTCTCCTCGACCCCCCTCTGTGTTGTCTACTGGAGTGTCTTCCACTGCAGCCCATATCTACCAGGGGTGTGCATGTGTTTCCACTCGGCTCTTCCTCCTGGTTTCAAGTTTTATTCCTGCCACTTCTCCCTATCACTGCCTCCCTTTTCCACACAAATTATCTCCCTTGTATGGTGGCTTGATTTGTTGGAAACCCTTTACCTGCCAATCCTGGTACTGGTGTTCCACCTTCTACACCACCTACATGTGATGGAGTCCCCAAATGAGGCTACAAACTGAATAAATAAACTGATGTTTTCTCAAGTTTGAACAAAGTTTCAAGATTGAAACAGACCATTTGCCCACTCGCCTGGCTGGACTGGATGAAAAATGCCAATGCACGGCTGATTTGGTGGGCACTCCAGTTGGTCTTCCATACAATCCATAGAGATATCATTGGTCACAGGAAAGCAAACCTGAATGGGAATGCTGGTGGACTTCTCTCGGGGGCCATGTGATAATGAAGTGGAAAATCGTGTGATCTCCAATGGCATTGATAAGGAATGTCTAAACTGTGATGTAATGTAATACTGGGGTTTTCCCTTGTGTAAATGTTATAAATTACACATGTCGTGTACGCTAATCTTAAGATCTTGTTGGGATGACAACTGTAAAATATGATATGCAGAAAAAGGTAATAATTCTCAGTTGCCATTGCAGCATTCAACAGGTAAACACTGTAATACAATTGGCTCTGTTACAGCATACACCAACATACACCCAATGACTCACTCTCCATCATCTGTGCAATCTTCTCTAGAATGGCCTCCACACTTGTTTGTTTATACTTCCTGAATATTTCACCTTCTAACTTTGCTTCCATTGAAGGCTCATTCCAAAAGCAATGGACAGCCTCCTTCCTGTTATCTATCTCCTATATATCTCAGGCTGAGAACAGCTACCAATCACGTGGTCTTCCATACCCTTATTGTTGCCCACAAATTCATCAACATTAGTGCTTTCCATTATTTACCACCTTACCTATGTCCTTTATCACCTAGTCCATAATATCTCTGCCTCAACTTCTCCCAACAGGTTTAACTTCCTCCCAAAACTTCAATTCTTCAGTGCTTGCATTCAACTTGTTTTTCTAACTTCGCAATATAATTATCAGTGCTGCTACCATTTGGTGGCTTTCCATTACATTAAAGTTAATCCAGATGCCAGGTTTCTCCCTACGTTCCAGTCGCTTTATCCTTCATCAGTAGCTGTACTGTGGTGGTATACGTATTAGTGTCCAGTAATCCTGTAACATCTCTTTTCTGTCTATTTTATTTTACCTCACATTCATTCGTCTTAAAAATAAATTAATCCTACAAAAAAACTTTTATTAGTTATCCATTGTTCTCCTTCATGGCTCCTTCCAAATCTTCAAGTCAATACCATCCCAACAAGTGTTCCTTCCCATTTACCCACTCGCTAACTTCTTTCTTCTCCACATTTTCACTAACATTTTCGACTAGCAGTGACTACAAACCTATTTCCCCTCACTCAACCTATAGACTTATTCCTCATATACCAAATGCAACTTTGGTGACCACTTCCCTCAAAGACCTTCGCATCCAATCCAACTCAGTCCTTCCTCTGAGTTCTCCCACCTCGTGCTGCATATATTGTTCACCTCGTGTACTTTGCCGTTAACCGTCATTTAATTTTATTTATTTAATGGAGCAATTACGACAACGGTCTTATCAGTTGATAGTGGCTCATCAAAGATCATAGGCAAACGGTTAGAAAACATGATTTTCACAAAAGAATGCCAAATACATCCTCAAACAAAAGCCTCTACAATTTTCTTTTGCTCAGGTTTCATCGGGTTGTGGTCGAGCTTTTCAGTGGCAGTATTTATAGCTCTAGCTACTGTTAAGCCTGGTTCACAACACGCCGCTGACCGAGCAGAGCATTGCGGTGTTGCATTGCATTGCATTGCGTTGCATTGCATTGCATTACATTGCATTGCATTGCATTGTGTTGCATTGCCTTGCATTGCATTGCATTGCATTGCATTACATTGCATTATGCTTGCCAGTCACAACACAACATTCAGTTCGCGCGCAATTTTTTCATTGACCTTCGCGCTCGAACCGCGCTACAAAGATGGACTGCAGTGACAGTACGAATATATTGCTGTTGGCTAGCAGGAGGCTAAGAAAGCGGTAGAGCAAGGATGTGGGTAAGCCCAATATTCACAGTTTGGAGATTATAACAATCTCCTACAAGAGATGATGTTGTCTGACCCAGAGAGTCATTTCAGATATTTAAGGATGTCTAGGGAGAAGTTTGACTCTCTTTTAGCTGAGGTATGCTTTGTATGTACCATCGTATAAGTAATAAAAGTTACCTAATTAAATATTTATAGGTCAGTCCATATCTGACCCATCAGAGTCATGACAGCTCTGTCAGAGATGATATCTCCCCAGGTGAAAGGTTGGCACTCGCTCCAAGATCTACAGGCAACTCACAAGTATAGTACTAAAACAAAAATTAGTTGGGTCTCTCTATCATGAAGTATCCTCTATGATTTTGCAGGCCTCTCTGTCCTTCAACTTTCGTATACGAAAAAGAGTTTGTTTTTTTCCATTGTTCTTGTTCATTATATAAAGTCTAATTTATCTTTAGGTATTCACTGTCCACTGCTTCCATGAGAGATGCCTTCAGGGACTACTTCTCAAGCACAGCTGGAGAAGTCCCCTGGCATGTTTTGGCAAACACACAATGCTAATAATAAAACTGTTCTCTAGACAGCTCCAGATAAACTAACAATATTATAACTCCACACTGTTCTCTAGACAGATCCAGATAAACTAACAATATTATAACTCCACACTGTATTCCACAACATCTTTACCATGAGGTCCAGGTCAGGTGAGCTTAATTACTCTACCTGACACTTTACCTCATGACCACAACTCATTTACACTCATTACAAGCAATGAAACATACACTAACTATATTCTCCTTCAGTTATGTTGTCTATGTCTTCTGTTCTGTTCGCTTGCTGGAGCTCTTAACACTCCTCTCTCCTCTCTCAACAGGAAGTCTGTATCATCTGTTTCTTCTTTGTCGGACTACCAGGCTTGTCTGGACAACCCATCTGCATTCTTATTATCCTTCCCTGGCCTGTGGATGATTTTGTAGTCATACGGCTGCAAACTCAGCGCCGAATGCTTGAGTCATCCTCCAGAGTACTTCAAGCATCCATGATCTGTCACCACTGTGAATGGCACACCTGTTAAATAAACTTCAAAGTGCTTGATACCGTGCACACAATGGCCAGGCATTCTCTCTCGACAGAGGCATAGTTCTTCTTAGCTTTCTTTAATTTTCTCAAGAAGTAAGCCACATGTCAGTCCTGTTTATGTTCGTCTTGAACTGGCTCAAAACTGCTCCAATGCCAATCTCTGAGGCATCTGTCTGGAGCACAAATGTTTTTCTATAGTATGGGCCAGTCATGACTGTATCTTTCTTCAGTTTCTCCTTGAATAATGAGAAGGCTGCCTGCTGCTGCTATTCCTATTGTAACTTGTCTGGGTGCAATTTTCCAGTGAGATCTGTCAAAGGAGCGGCAATGTCTGCATACTGTGGTAAAAAACATTGGTAGTAACCAGCCAGACCGTTTCCTCCCTGGTACTTTAAAATCCTTGGCAGACACTTTACCTTCATTGGGTTGCAGTTTGCCGTGTCCAATTCTATGACCCAGATAGTCACAGGACGTTATGCCAAACTGGCATTTCTCCAGCTTGATTTGCAGACCCGCCTCTGCTAGTCTCTTCAGTACCTCTCGTAGTTGTGCTATGTGGTCCTTCCATGCTTCAGAGTAGATGGCCAGATTGTCCATGTACACAGCCACCTTTCCATGTAAGTCAAAAAATAACTCATTCGTGAGTCTTTGAAAGGTTGCGACTAGCCCAAATGGCATCACCATGAACTCATATTTCCCAAAGTCAGTTGAGAAAGCTGTCTTCTCCCGAGAGGCTGGCTCCATTGAGGGACATGCCAAAACCCTCTGGACAAGTCTAAGATCACGATAGATTTTGTTGAGGACATCACATCCAACAAGTCATCCACTCTTGGGATGGGGAATGGATCAGGTGTAGTTACAGCATTCAACTTGCGATAATAGACGCATATCTTCAGACTGCCGTCCTTTTTTGGCACTAAATCAATTGGCGCAGCCCATGGACTGGGCTGGGTTGAATGATACCATCCCATAGCATCTCCTTAACTCCTTCTGCACAATCGGTTTTCGGGCATTTGCTAGTCGATAAGGTGGTGAACTTGATGACAGGGGATTGCCAGTCTCTACCCGCATGGTGGGCACTATCTGTCCTCGCTATAGCAGTGCCTCTTGCTTCTTTGTATATTTCCAAGGCCTCCTTAATGTCTCCCTTCCTCTCTCAGCTCAGCTTTGTCTCTATGTGTGGCTGGATGTGATCTGTGTTTTCCATCTTCCACGGTGGAAACTCCGCTCCAGTGTTGTCTGTTATCTTTTCCGTTTCTTCTGTGCTCAACAGGCAGGCAGCTGGCGGAGATTCCCACTTTGAGAGCATATTAACGTGGAAAGTTCTTTGATTCTTCCTTGCATGGGGAATAGTGATTTTGTAGGTTGTGTTGGATAACACTTCCTCAACAGCGTATGGGCCCATCCACTTAGCTAGTAGTTTGTTCGTGAAGACGGCAGCAACACCAACACCAAATCGCCTATTGTGAACGATCGATCTCTTGCTTTTTTGGTTATACCAAGTCTCCATCTCTTGCTTGACTTTTGTTTCCATTGTGATGGCAATGTCTTTTGCCTCCTCCAAACGGTCGTATGTCTGTCTTAGGTAGGAAACAACAGATTCTTTGATCCTTCATGGTCGTCATTTTTCTCCTGATGTTGCACAGCGATGGGTCTTCTGTTTGAGCTTTCTTCATCTGCAGCACTCCGCCATCCAACGGTATTGAAGCACCCCACTTTGCTGCATGCAAATGCTTCTCTTGTCACCTCTGTGTTCTGGTGAGGTTGCTCTTCACTCTTGCTGTTGTGAGGTCAGATGTATCTGTGCTTGGCTGGTAGATAACTCGGTGGTTGGGATTCAGTGTTGTTTGACTGCTCACCATCTGTGGCGCTCTCCTCTTCATTGGAGCTTGTCATTGAGCTAGAATCCCTCTTTGCATTATCCATGTAAGATTGAGGGGCTGCTGAAGAGTCTTGTGACTCTGAAGACTCATTGGGAGGGGTTGTGTAAGTTCTTTGCCTTCTCCGTTTTGTTTTGCTCCTGGTTTGGGCAAGATAGCTGCACTTGTGTTCTCCGCTTGCCAAGATATCCACACCAATGAGTCCATCAGATGCTAAATTTGGATTGACAACAACTTGAGTCGTGACGACCTTTCCCAAGACTTCTATGTTTACTGTAGTCTTGGGTTTTCACATCTCCATGAATTCAAGCAATCATGATAGGTGTCTCCCGTCTGTAATCCGAAGCGAGCCATTTTGGGTCAACTTGTGTCACCTGGCAGCTAGAATCTATAATCAGGTCCTTGACTCTCTGTCCATTAATGGAGGAGCCTTACTTTCTCTCCAAATCTCTTAGTTGTAAGTAGCCATCAAACAGAGTTTTGTTGGACATAATTTGGCTATGTGGCCATACTCGTTGCATTGGAAGCAACACGGTCGATTGATAGCATCGATAGCCGGAGGTCTCAGTGGCTTGTCAGTGTGAGTGGCTGTTGGTATTGTAGCTGCTGGCATACTTGGTCCTGAAGGTTTGGTGTAGTTGGTTCTGCTCAGTTTGGACTTACTCCATTCATGATTTCCTCCAGATCTTGACCATTTTGGTGGCTCCTCTCTCTTTGGCTGAGACATCACATATGTGTCGGCCAGTTCTGCTGCAGTACTTAATGTCTTTTGGCATTGCTGTCTTACCCATGTTCAGACTGATGGTTCCATCACATCTAGCAACTTCTCCCTGTTCATCATATATATGACGTCTGCTCTTGTTGTCTGGCTTCATCCAATTGTAGGAAATAGTCTGCGCCCTTTGCGCACATTGCTGGTGTGATTCACCTACTGCAATTTTGATCTCATTCCACTGTGTCCGATATAAATCCGGCATTACTCCATGGAATGTCACTAGTTTGGCAGCCAATACATCAAAATCCTGTTTGTCCGCCAAGTCTAACCCACTCTGGAAGTTGAGTGATTTATCATCTAGGACAGCCAGCAGATTAGTGGACCAGTAGGCTTTCTCTACCCCGTACATGGTCATCTGATCCTGAAAAGTCCGTAGAAAATTTTCGATGTCTCTACCATCCTTCAAACGAGGCAGTTGTAGCACATCTTTTTCTGCCCGCTTTCTGTCCCTCTCCAGGTCGCTTTGCTGTTTCATCTGGAAAAACTCCAATTCATATTTCTGCCTCCGAACTTCCTCATCTTTCTGCCTTTCTTCCTTCTCCTTTCTCCACACTTCTTTTTCCTTTCACTCCTCTTGTCTTTCCTCTTTCTCTTTCCACCTTATCTCATCTCTTCTTTCCATCTCCCTATGCTTCTCCTCCTGTCTTTCCTCTTTCTCTATACATCTCTCTTCTTCTCGTACTCCCTCCTTCTGTTGTCCTCCAAGCGGGCTATATCGGCCTGTATGTTAATTTTATGAGCATTTCCATCATTTCAATGTTTACTGTGTCTGTGCTTGTGATGATGTTGAGGACACGACACTCACAGATTCTGACTAATCATCTGATATCTCTAGTTGCATCTGCCTTGTGTGGTCGATGCCTGCTGTGGTTCTCTGTACGGAGGTGGGTTGAATGGTCTTGCTCCCTGTTTCGTTCTCCTCATTGTCCTGCTCACCACACTTGGCTAACTTCTGTTTGTCAGCTGCTTTCCTTGACCCTCTGGTCTGAATGGTTTAATTCTTCGTCGCCATTTCCTTTTAACTATTTCTGTCACTGGTTTACAATTTTGTAGCACAATTCAACCGGAAACTGGCTAGTCAGTCACAAGAAGTAGGAACTGGCTAGACACTACAACTAGTACTCAACTCTAACTGCACTCTTCTGTTGTTTTGGTAGCGAACTTTGAATAGCTAAGGTAGGCTTCCCAGCTGCCACCAGTGTTAGAGATCTGTTCTCTAGCCAGATCCAGATAAACTAACAATATTATAACTGCACATTGTATTCCACAACATCTTTAACTATGAGGTCCAGGTCAGGTGAGCTTAATTACTCTACCTGATCCAACTCATTTACACTCATCACAAGCAATCTACTCTAAATATATTCTCCTTCAGTTATGTTGTCTATGTGTTTTAGTTATTGTTCTCTTCGCTTGTTGGAGCTCTTCTAGTTTGGAAGATCCCCAACAATAGTAAATATTCTATAGCTAGTTATAGCTAGGCCATTCTTTATATAGCTAGGCCATTCTTACCTGACTTGCCACTGACTTCCAGCCACCTGCCACAAACAAGATCCTGACAGCAACTTTTCAATAGACATCTTTAATGGCTAAACTGCAGGTCAGCGGCATGTATAGCATTCTGATTGGTCCAACGCTGCATTTGAGATGCTGGATTAGAACTTTTTTGACAGCTCCGTTGCATTGCGGACCGTTGCATTTGAGACACGATGAACATCACGCTAGGATGCAACGCAATGCTCCGCTCGGCCAGAGTCGTGTTGTGAACCAGCCTTTAGTCTAACAACTGTTTTTGCAATACAGAGCAGAGGCGTACCCAGGATTTAGAGAGGGGGGGTGCTCTCTCCAAGGCCTTTGTAGTCAAAACCAAATAGAATAGGGTATATAGCTCAATTAAGTGTATTACTGCATGCGGAAAACCAATTTGTGATCAGAATAGCTGGCACCAATTAAAAAATATATCTTCATATAGCTAACCGATCAAATCACCGGTATTTACATTATATAAAGTACATCATATAACAAAAATAAATGATTAATGGGACTAGTTGAGAGGATTGAGTAGCAACATTCTCCGTAGCTTAAGTTTTGCAAATCGTTCTATGACGTTATCAAGGTTTATGCTGTCAGAAATGTCTCTATGACAGAAGAGCAGAAGAAGGGCATTAAGTCGGTTCTCTGTCATAGCATTTCTGAAGTCCAAAAGTGTAATTCTCTGCTTCTTTTTCGGTGGCATTTCTGCTGAGATGTATATAGTTGGCAGCTCAAATCAAAAATCAACCACACAGTCACTGAGCTAGCTTGAGAACTTCTGTCAACTCGAGATGGCGCTCTAGTTACTGCATGCGCGCGCATGTGGATTACTCTTGACCACACCCCTTTTTTGTTTTGCATTCTGTACTCTAGGGGGGGTGCACGCGCTCCGAGCGCTCTATGCTGGGTACGCCCCTGCAGAGGAGTACCAATGGATCTTGGATTGGTGGAAAACAACACATAAACCACACCCAATAAATGTAACCACTACCACTGTTGAAACCACTCATTATGCAGACCCACATCAATTTGCAATATGCAAACAATTTTACTATAAAAAATTGTACTCCCAAATGTATGTTTTTTCCATCACATGCATGGCTGAAGACGAGTGTTCACTAACTACACTACTTGCTAGAGTATAACCATGTTTTTATGCGTGACATGCATGGCTGAAGATGAGTGCTCATCAACTGCATTGGTTGCTGGTGCAATCAACAGCTTGAACAAATCGAGAGTAAAAGCTTCTCTCTGCACCTGGCATGCTTTTTGTCATATGGACAAGGTAATAAGCGTTAGAAGGTCAACCTTGAAACCGAGACCAAATGTCTGGAGCTGTGCAAGAAGTTCATCTTTCACTAAATCATATACAACTGATTTCATTCACTTCCCCACCACTAGCATCATCTTAACATTGTCCACAACAACGCGATAGACTAAGATTAAACCTCAATAAGGTATCCTTTATAATGCACTATAGTATTGGCAGTTATATCTGGGCAGTGATATAAGTCTACAAAGTCTTGAACTTCAAGATCTGGATTGACATGCCTAAAGCATATCACCAACTGCTCCTTGTTGGGCACATCTACACATTCGTCCACTACAGTACTAGTAGTCACCTTGCTGAATACATTTTATGACCTCATGAATTGACATCACTTGCAAAATTTCATTTTGGATATATTTGGACTCATATTTGTTTCTTTTGCAGCCAATCAAGAGTACCCTAAAACACAGCTTTACTCAAAATAGCATTCATTACACTCCTAGCTATATAGATCACTGTAGAGCTCTGTATTAATACACTCCTAGCTATGTAGAATAATTGTTAGGGGTCAGGGAATGATAGCGGGGTAAGATGGGGCTCTTCTCAGGGAAATAGGAGAGGAATATAATGGAGACTCTTATAATTCTAGACTAGTCTGGCACTTAGTGTGTTTTTCTAATTACTCTGACTATGGTCTAATGCAAACTAAGTAGGAAATCAGATTCATTAGCACATAGTGTGTGCAACCTAATTACTCTGAATCCATATTAATTGAGTAGTGGGGGTCCAGGTTGGAGATCCCTGACAATAATATTCATTATACTCCTAGCTATGTAGAATTATATACATTATACTCCTAACTATGAAAACTTCTCAATTTCAATAGTTGAATGGAATTGCTCTCCTTTCCATTGTGTCATCTGAGGCTAATCCTTGTCTCTGAACTGCACATTCTCAAGAATAGTCGCCGTTTCAGTCTCTTTTTTTCTTTGTGTGCCTGGTCTAAACATATCTCCCACATTCTTTTTTGTCCAGTGATTATTTATGCCTCCTGGTTTCAGTTATAAGGCTAGTTATTAGCTGCCATTTTAAAACTTTACAAGAATCTTGAGCTTATCCTTCCAGTTAGAGGACTATTGAGAAATGTAAGCATCATCTCTCTTGCAAGAAACACTTTAGGCAACAAATTATTTCAGAAAAATTAAAAAAACAGCCAAGAGCCATTGTCTTCTTTGTAATCCCATCATGGCTATTCTTCAAACTAAATTTTCTCTACTGCCAAATGGTCTTGAAGGAAAGCTAAACTTTTTAGGTTGATTTTGACAAGAGCTAGTTGAAGTAGCCCTATTGTTTCAAGGATTGATTTGTATTTAGTGAGTACCTGGCTTCATGCTGCACATGGCTTGGGGTCATGGTACACATGTAAAAAGATAATAACACAAGCTTGTTAATGCACCTTCTGCTTCAGTAATGTGTGGGGATGGGATGATATTTGCCTCCTCCCTCTTCCCATATATTACTGAATGGTCCCTCAGTTACAGCACAGAATGTCAGAATGTGACTTGGGGGGAAATTTCTCTGGACTCAAGAAATGTGTGACTTACGGGTGTATTAGGGGACTACGACTTGATTGGGGTTTGTCGCTTGATGAATATAGCAATAATTATGTTGGTGGGGCGATTGAGCGCCCCGCTATGCCACTTCTTCTGCGCTCTTTACCGCCGACAGGTGTCATATCGAATTGCGTCCTAGTAGTCCTACCCGGACGTTATTATTTAGAAAAAGCGTCCGGGGGACGTATACAGATAAAGTAAATGCGCGTTGGAAAGCGTCCTACCCTATCGAATAGCGTCCGCCCAGCAAGACTTTCATTTTCAGTGCCAATAGACTTTCATTTGCATCCATTATAAGTGTAGATATATCCATATAATATGCAAATTGAATAGACTTTCATTTGCATTCATATAAGTGTAATAATATAATAACTTTGCTGTTGCACATCGGCCATAAAGACAATCATCTCATCGTCGTTACCAGTGTCTACCAAGGGACGGTATATTTGGGCAATTTGGTGACTCAATGAAGAGCTAAGATGGCCAGATCATATGGCTGTCATAGATCCTGACTTGATCTCCCTTCGATGATGTAACACACCAGTGGTTTCCATTCACATAATGTATCTGTATGGATTCTTGGTTTTGACAAATCCATAATTCTGTGAAAAAAGACAATTTTGCAAACCACCCAGGGATCGAAATTGCTCTTTGAGGATTCTTTGCGCAAGGTTCACATGTTCATCAGTGAGCTGTTTCCCTCTCTTGAGGTCTTCCCTAATAATGCTTTTTGAAAATGTTAGGGTCTTGCTTCTTTTCCTGGGCTGGGTGAAGTGGCAGTCTCCTGACTTCTCGCATGCTTCTGTGATGGCAGTTTGTTCTTCAATCCCTTTACCAATTCTATGAAGGAAAATTGTTATGTAATGGCATTCAGACTTTTTTGTGTAGGTTGGCATACTGCTTACCACTTCTCTTCAGAGGTCCTTTTGCCTGCACAGCTAAAATTATTACAAATTGACTAGTATATAATATGAAAACAATAGAATGATGTTAAAATTACAATTATGAAAATTATACAGGATATATATAGCTATGTTACAGTTATATAGCTACACCAACCTAGGTGTCCATCTTCATGTATTGCTTTCAATAGTCTCTGCTTTTCTTCCGTAGTTTCTACCACAAGCCTTTTCTCTTGGTTACCGATATAATATAACCGACCTTCATGGACATTGAAGTTATTTGCCTTTCTTCTCAAGCTTCTTTTATAGTTGTGTGTAGGATAGTTTCCAGAATGAATAAATTCAAATACTTCAGAGAAAGAGAATTTTTCTGCCATTTTACAACATAAATTTGTCTGCTGGGACGTAATTCCTCGCCCCCGGACGCTTATGCTCATCAGTTAACGTCCTAGCGGACGAAATATTACGTCCCTAGGACGTATACCGATAGGGGACGTTATCCGTTATGACACCGGTATGCTAGGTAATTGTGGTTGGTCTTAATGACTAGTATATAATATGAAAACAATAGAATGATGTTAAAATTACAATTATGAAAATTATACAGGATATATATAGCTATGTTACAGTTATATAGCTACACCAACCTAGGTGTCCATCTTCATGTATTGCTTTCAATAGTCTCTGCTTTTCTTCCGTAGTTTCTACCACAAGCCTTTTCTCTTGGTTACCGATATAATATAACCGACCTTCATGGACATTGAAGTTATTTGCCTTTCTTCTCAAGCTTCTTTTATAGTTGTGTGTAGGATAGTTTCCAGAATGAATAAATTCAAATACTTCAGAGAAAGAGAATTTTTCTGCCATTTTACAACATAAATTTGTCTGCTGGGACGTAATTCCTCGCCCCCGGACGCTTATGCTCATCAGTTAACGTCCTAGCGGACGAAATATTACGTCCCTAGGACGTATACCGATAGGGGACGTTATCCGTTATGACACCGGTATGCTAGGTAATTGTGGTTGGTCTTAATCCCGAGGCGCGATCTTTAGCGTATTACACGGCGAGAGAAAAGAAAATGAACAACACTACGTTTGACCTCTGCAGAAGTCCCAGCTCAAACAGTGTCACGATAGAATCCTGGGTCTCAGACGGTTATGGATTGTCCTACAGACAAGTGGTTGCAGCGCTTATTCTCCTCATCATAGTGGTGGGATTGCCATGGAACGTCATGGTAGTGATTATAGCCATAAAGAAGAGGTTATATCACCAGCCAACCATTATGCTGCTACTCAACCTGGTGGTGACAGATATCCTGGTGTTAATAACTTTTTTGCCAATTGTCTCAGTGGCTGGTATTGCTGGAGAATATATCTTTGGAAGCACAGACGTTATGCGTTGTCAGATATGCAATATCTCATTCTTCATTGAAGTGGTCCTATTTATGGATTCTCTTTTTGTCATTGCTTTGATCTCCTTTGACAGATTTCTATTCATCTTCAAACCTCTCCATTATGAAGGAAAAGCCTACAAACGATGGACATTAGTGAGTATTGCTTTCATAGCCATGCTGAGTATTGCTTTCATAGCCATGCTGAGTATTGCTATTGGCGTGTACATTTTGATCAGCCCAGAAACATCACAGTTCTATGCAGGATCGCTATATTGCTTTTTTAATGGAGAAAAAAAAAGTTACATAATAGTTGTGATTACTGTTTGCTGCATAGCTCTCGTTGTAATGTCTGTCTGCAATATCTGTGTGATCTACATAGTTCAGAAGAATATCAGACAGGTGTGGAAATCACTACCTAGTATAGACAAAAGGAAGACATACATTCAGGAGATGAACAAAAGAGTCAGAGAAGAACGTCACAAGAAACAGCTTCATTTGTTCCGTGTCTTTGGTGGCCTGCTTCTCTCAAACACTCTAACATGGTTTCCTAAAATATTGATATTTGTACTTGTCAGGGAAATTAACAGGACCACCCCCTGACTTTTCAAACAGTAACCCACCATAACCACAACCCACAGTTAATGGATCACTACTACCACAAGCATTGGATACACCCAAGACTAAGATTAACTAAAAGGTAACAGCCACAGTGAATACCACAAGTATTGGATACACCCAAGACTAAAAGGGAACAGCCACAATGAATACCACAAGAACACCCAAGACCAAGATTACAGATAGAATGAACTATAGTATTTGATTGGCTATCATTATCATGTGACTGAATGTATGTATATAAGGAGAGGAGAGAGCCGGTCAGAGAGAGAGAGAGAAGTTAGACTATACTCTGTATGTGTCTTTGGCATTGACTTGTATTTTAATCAAATACTTATCTACCCAAGTGAAGGGTAGGGGGCCAAAGGGGCAAGACCGTAAAGGGCCTAGAGAGAGAGGCGGAGGTACGGCTTGTCCAGTTAGGTCTAGGAGGGGTGATTGGTGGTGTAGCCAGTACCCTGAGCTCCTAGGCGTCGCGGTGGAAATTACCAGAAGTAGTCTCTGCTCGGACCAGTGTTATTCGTTGAGGCAGGAAGGCCTCAGGAGAGGTTAATTTCCCCGACAGTACTCCCTGAAATATGTAAGGTAGAATTGCCTCTAAGCTACATCTCTATTGCTGAAGTTCTCTTTATGAGTCAAGTGGCGATACACCCTATCCTAGAGACCATCCTGATCAGTGATGTGAGAGAGCCACTGAAGAACATGCTTACATGTGGCCTTCTTAAGAAAAAGGATGAGTTTGCTAACCACTCCCACTGCTGCATATCTACAGAAGGATGTGATAAAAATCACTGCAGTTGTAGTGTCCTGTTTCAATTGATTGATGCTGCCGTGTTACCTAAAGAAAGATCAAGCAGTCTTACATCAAGTGAGCATATTTGACAGTTGAAGAGGCAACCGATGATGAAAGCCTCTCTGTTTGATGAACACATTAGAAACTATTCATATAACTCAAGATTCCCTCCCCCTATATTTTAACTTGTTATGATCAATATTAGTGCTGATGTTAGTAAGTAATGCAAGGCATAAAAACCTAAACCACTTCAACTCCCAATGGACTCCAGCTTGGTCTAGCTGTGGCAATAGTAAATCTCCTCGATGTTTTGCTAGAGCCATCATCAGGAATAATTCCTGGTGAACAGTAGAGCACATATGTAAAACATTGATTAGCAAAGTAGCAGAATTTTTAAGTCTTTATTTATTCATTTAACCTGATACCCCATGGGACAAAACTTGACCTCCTTGGATTGCTAGATAGCAATTCTCTAGAGCTATTGTCATAACAGTATCACAGCTGAGGGCCTAATAGAGCAATGGGGAAGCAGTCAAGAGTTGTATGTACTTCTACATTCTGCATTGCCTTACAAATTCTGAACTGGTGCAAGGTGGACCTCCGCGATGCCCTGTAATAATAGTAGATTCTAAAGCAGGTTCCTTAAAGATGGGCACTAAGAGTGGGATTATCAGGGAATTCTTTCTGCAACAATTGTCAGAGTACTCAAGGGAAGACCATGCAGATGCTAACCAGAAATAGTAGAATGATCTTGACACCTATTATTATATTGAGTATACTTCCATCATTAGCACAACTCTCATCTATTGACTCTGCATATGCCAATTGTGTAGCCAGTTTCCTCTATCCATACAGAGCAGCAGTACTTGTGTTTATCTTACTGAGACTGATAATAATTTCTGCATCACTGTGGCAAAAATGGTGACTCACCTACATAGCTAAAACAATTTGATGAATTGAATGGCTATGTCAGAATAGAACTCTAGTATCCCGTCCTGTCAATTATTAACCATCAACTTATTCCTACTTGACTGTGTAGCCACTCTTCACTCTTGCATTTCCAGATCTGCCGGCATTTCCTCAATCTTTATCTACACTATGACAACTTTGTATGTCCCTGTTGGCCAAGCAGAACATGTCCAACAACAATCTGAAGGATCAACGTCAGCTAAAGACTTAGTTGTGATGAGTTGTTTGGGAGTGTGGAGTGAGGGAAGCATGTGGACAAATGACAGGGATATGTGTGTGTGTAGAGGGGAGTGGTCAAGTGAGGTGAAGTTGAAGATAGTGATTAAGTTTAAGAAGTTTGATGTGTTATGGTGGTATGAAGATGTTTCTTCTGAAGTAAGAGGAGGTAAGTGTGGCAGGGTACATGTGGAACGACATGAAAAGAGAGCGAAGGTGAAAAGTTGGTTAGTAGAGGTGTAGAATGCTGCTATATATGAGTGTGGTGTCTAGGATAAGAAACTCAAGAGAAGGATTGATCTGGGTAGAATTAAAAGGAGTCGGGAGTAGAATTTTTTTTCCACACTCTATCAGTACATCTGGTCTGTGTTAAAGTGAATATCATCAAGCTACATTCATAGCTATGTATATTTTATAAGAGTAGGTGTATCACATGGTTCTTCCAGAGCTGCTTCATAGTCTATGTCTCTGCAATATTTTCAATTCTGCAAGACCAAGTATTGATCATCTTGGCTATCCTTCTGACCTGAGCTGGGAGATGGTATTCTCCTTTTCACTATCACTAAATAAAGAAACAGTTCTTCTCACAAAGGCAAGGGTTTCCTAGATTTCTAGGGTATAAAACTTTACTATCCTCCAGTTCCAGTCTAATCGCTTCTTTTCTAACATTTCCCTTTAATGTTTCTGGTTCCTTCTTTTCCTAGTAGCTCGAGGACTTCCTCTGCAACTGGAAGTGGAAAGTGAATATCTATATACTATCCTTTACTAAACAGTTTAGTAAACAGATATGGGTGTATTGAATTATCACCTCCTAAGGAAGTCCCCGCAATATATACTAAAAGGAAAAGGACAGAGTACCTGCTGAGGCCACCTAAATTGTGATATGTAATATTGAGGTTATCTCTTGCAAACGTTAGATTCCACACATGCCCATATTTGGTAATGTTAAGACCTAGGTTGGAGGGCAGCTGTAAAATGTAATGTGAAATATATATATTGACTGTTCTCTTGTAGCTAAGTTCGCAACTTGGTTGCTTGGCTTTGTTATTACAGATCCCAGAGAAATGATAGCAAAAGTAGGAGAGCATTAGTTTTGGAACTGAAGGAAGGTAGAGTAATGTCCCCTAGTACATCAGGTAACCCAATCTTTGAATATGGACTTAACAAATTCTTGCTCGCCAATTACCACTAGCTTGCTATGTATAATACATCAAAGCTGCCTTTTTGTCTCTAGCATCAAACACAAAAATGATAGGAGTCTGGAAAGTGCATCGGGGGAAGATCCTAAGGTAATCGTGTCTTTGAATAATGTAATTAAATTTTAGCCAAAATTGGACTTATACATTTCTTGCACTCAGACCTTCAATTGTGGGGGCTGGAGAGTGGCTAGATGAATCTGGAAAATTTGGTATAGAGGGAAAGGTGGCACTGCTGTTGTGAAGCGGTAAGAAGGTATAAGTAACATGGTTTTGGAGGTGGTGGATGAATGTGTGATATATTGGTTAGGGAAGTGGTAGTAGAGAAGGATAGAATTATTGTATGCTGGAGGTATGGATGGATTTTGGTCCCCTCCCTGGCCTTCCCGTATGCCTTGAACGGCTGATCTCAATACATATAGTTTGTAGTTGCTACATGTTGGACTGTAATTTAGTGTTTGAAGTTGATATGTAAGTGGGCTGTATTTGAGGTTGACTTGACAGGCTCAACATTATCAAGATCAAATCGTGAAACACCAGGTTAGATAGATACATGGCCAAAAGCATTAATTGTTACCTGGCTAGCGAAAATCTGAAAAACACAGTTCTATATAATATACAAATCTGTATCTTTGTGTCTACAAGCTTGTCTAGTCTGTATATCACACAAGAGCACTGTAGACAGAGATAAGAAGTGAACAATACACTGGTCTACACAATTCCTGAGCTACTCATAGAGGACCATCACTGGCTATCAATCTTGTGCAATGAGAATTTCTGAAAATGTTTGAAGGCCTTTGTTGTGATGAAGCCCACATCATTAAGCATTGTGATAAGGTTATATTACTATTTCTAAGCTTATGCTGGCATAAATGGTACATTGAAGAAAACAACAATTTTGAACCCTGCATGCAAGCATTCTCGAGTAGTTCTTCAGGCCCTTTGAAGTGAACCAACCTTCAATGGGAAGGAAATGTTCTTCCAAATTAGGGAGGGCACATTTGAATAATGGTACATGAAATGATTGAGGTCTCAGAGTAGCTCTATTTTATCAGAGACAATAATGACAAAAAACAACAATGTTCCACCAAAAATTAAGCCTTAACTTCAAGCTACACCAACTAAGTTTATAGAATTAGTTGTTTCTTAGTGCCCATTAAAACCGTAGCATTATTAAATGAACACTTGATCACAAGTACATTTATAATCAATGTAGAGTAGAAAAACTACTTTCTGTGGTTGCAGTAGTACCTGGTAGAGCTAAGAAAATCCTCATAAGTTTTAATACCTCTCTGAAAATGATTATTTATTGCTAATAATATCACCAATGGTTGGGATGTGGAAATAACAATGCAATTCTGATAGTGGGTTGAGAGTAGATCAAGAAGCATGCCTAACTCAATCTTGAGATGGCATATCGATGTCTTTTAAATATAATAATGTTCAATTCATCTGGAACATTTGCTGAGTCTGACATGATACATAACAAAAGCTTTTCCATTGCAACAGCCATTGGTTATGCATTCTTTTGTTGAAAGCATTGATTCGACACACCATGAATGATACCTAATCCTTTAATTTATCCAAAAGTGAAAAGTAAGAAGGAGAAGTAAAGAGTACTCTAAAGTAAGCTTTCAAGCCCCTGACATCAGATCAGTTTATTGAACTTTTGAACAACAAGAAGAAGAAGTACAAGAAGAGGACAATGAAAGAAAAAGACTAGAGAGAGAGGAAAAGGCAAGGAAGAGAAAGGAATTAGCAAAAGAAAAGGCTAGAACCTGACAATAAAAGCAGGAAGAAAGAAAGAGGAAGAAGGAAGACAAGCAAAAGAGAAAAGAAAAGAGGAAGCTTGAGCTTCAAAAGATGAAGTGTGATAATCAGAGAAGCAAGCAAAATTCCATTTCACAGAATCCATCATCATATGGTGAGCATCCATTATCTTTCACTGTTGAGCCTCCATCATTCACTTGTGAACTTCCATCATCAACTGGTGAGCCATCAACACCAGGAGGTTCCCCAGGTCACCACATTTTAACCAGTCTTCACCATGAGAAGGTACTGATGTACTGCAATGTGGTCAGAAGCATGGTAAGGTTGAAATTGTGGCATCTGTTTGTTGTGCTCTCTGTGGGACAGCTGAAGATAGTTTGAACTCTGAGGGAAACTGGCTGGAACATGGCCACTGAAGATGGTTTGAAGGGACATTTGCCAAAGTTTATATGTTGAATGGCTTGGTCAGTTTTGTGACAGCATTTAAACAGAATAACCACACTACTATTTGTTTGCTTAATATTATATAAAAATGCATGAGAAGATTGTTAAATACTATTGTGCACGTAGAATAGAAGTTGTTGTAGTTATTCCTGCTATAACAGGTGTGGCTGAAAACTCCCTCCTGTGGCTGAACACACCCTTAGTTACGTGGGTGCATTTTTCTGCACAAATCTGAACAAAACACACACGATCCTCAAGTAAAGTGATAGTAGTCGAACCTGAGAGAGGCCCAACACTAAATGCTAAGAAGAAATGAAGTTCATGAAGAGTATGGTGGAACCGCACCTTGACTTTCACAATAATCAAGCTCTTCAACTTTTCAGTTAATTATTGAGAAAGTTGTTATATTCTACTACATGCAAGGCAAGTGAGAGTTTGTTGTGAGTTTCACTTCACCATTCCTGGTCTATCTAAGTTGTTTTATTTAAGAGGTTGAGCCATTCATATTTTTTGCTTGTGAATAAATGATCGACTACATAATTATATAGATACATTAGTGCTAGGTACATATCTATATGCCATGCCTAGGAAAATTTGACTGGGGGGGCGGTTATCTAAGAAAATTTGACTGGGGAGGCGGTTGCGTACCATTGGCCAAAGGTGTGAAGTATGCAGAAGCTAAAACTATACTTCTATTTTGTGAAGTGCATATATACGAGGCTAAAAAGGAGTACATGATATTACAACATTAGAACACCCCAACAAAAACATACAGAAATGCAACAACAATATTTAATGTTCACGGTTCTTATTAAAAATTGCAGAATGTGACAGAGTTATCTCATTTTTATTTCACTGACTTGTCTCCAGTTAGCCTTTCTTTCATAAATATCCTCTGATGATGGACAGTATCACGATAAATCAAGAGCATTGCTAATCCACTCAACCTCTCTTCTTTCATTGAAGAACGTGTCCAAAGCTTTAGACGACGAAGAGCAGAAAAAGATCTCTCACAAGATACACTTCCCACAGGTATAGTTAAAAAGACTGTTTATTAATTGCTGGGAATGACTGAGGATTACACTCAGAGAGAGCACAGCTAGCTGTACTGGCCTCCTTTTAGGTGAAACAGATCCATAAAACGTTTTCCATTTAGTTATTTCAACAGGGAAGTCGGTCTTCTCTTCCAAGGACATAAATTTCCCATAATAAGAAGTGTTTTTATTGCTACTCAGTTTGGATAAATATAGTGGTATCAGAGATTCAGCTGCAATAATTTCCTTATGCTCATTGGAAAATCGTGTTTTTAACTGCTCAACCACATGGTCAATAAATGGGTAATATACATTGATTCTGTAGTAATCAGAAGGAGTCTGGCTAACTTGTCCTGCATTGGCTCGATGGCGCTGAACAGTAGCAGTTCGTGGTTTCATAATTGTTAAATTAATAGACAAGGCTAGCATTTCAATTCTGCTCCAAACTTTCTCCCAGCAGTCATCTTTTCTGGCATCCTGAATACATTTCTTTGCAGTATTTACATCCCTGTAGGCTTCTGCAAGATCACACTGTTTATCTTGTAAAGCTAGTGTCACTGAACTAAGGAAGCAAAGAACTGCCTGTGTAACAACCAGTGTGACAACAAATTGGCTATCTTCTAGAAGCCGCATATATGAACAAGCATCACTTATAGCTTCTCCTCTGCTACTATCTTTGATTCTGCCCATGGTATCTAAGACTGTGACATATTGGGCTATAAGAGCTGAAAGAGTTCTCACCCTTGCACTCCAATGGGTGGCACAAAATTTCGGCACATGATACCTCCTTGAACCTGCTTCTATTTCAGTCAAAGACTCACTAAGCTCATTATCATCTTCAATCATCAAGAAGCCAAAAAGCTCTTTTCCTTGGTCAGTAGATGCAACTTCAAAAAAATTTCTTTACGCTTGGCACTACCAGACAAAAACCATGTCAACTTTTGAATATCATCAAAAAGGTTACGGATAGATGGCACACCCGTACAACTTCTGCAATTGGCAAGATTCAAAACATGTGAACGGCAATGAACATATATGGCATAGGGATATTTTTCAGCTACTTTAGCCTGTACTCCATTTCTACTTGAATTCATTACAGAGGCTCCATCATACCCTTGACCAACTAGAAAAGACATGTTCAATCCACATTGCTGAAGTGTAGAGAGCAAAGCATCAGCAATCGTTTGAGCATCCATCTTTGCAATTTTAATAAACCCCAGGAATTCTTCATAAACTTCAGAAAATGCACTTTAAGATATGTGTCAAACTGTGACTTCCAGTTCACAAAAAAAGCGAAGTTTCCATCTTCAGTTTTTGTGATCTTGTCCCAATTACCTCGAAAAGCAATGCCTCTCTTACCAAGGGCTACAACCACATCAATGATTGACAAAATGCCCTTCTTAGTATGGGCCTGCTGAATTACTTCTTTGGCCATTAGTGAAGCAACATCTAAACCAGGTTGTTGAGTTTTTAGGAAAAGACAAGCTTTCTCATCTGCTAGTTTGTGTGCTTCACTCTCCTTGTGCTTATCAAATAAGCTACTCTTCTTACTGAGGGCTTTCTTCCATTTATTAAAGCCCACGGAAGAAAACGGGGATTTGGTGTCTACACTTGCAAAGCACAGGCATGGCAGACAGTATGCACTATCATTTGATATGCTATAACACAACCATGGCCTATTTAGTGTCCAGCTTAGACTAAATCTTCTTCCTGAATTGACAGGAAACACAAATAGGTGGGCATTTGAACTTGGACATAAAGAGTGTTAGCTTGTCATCGACATCCAATAAGGAATCTTTCCAGCATAAAGTGCTGGATCATTGGGATCAAAATAATCTTTGACAATAGGACTTGCAGTTGCTAGATCCATTTCAGGTAGATCATCATCATGAAGGGACTCTTCATCATGAGCCCCTTCAATATGAGCCTCTTCATCATTAGCCTCTTCATCATGACCCTCTTCATCATGAGCCTCTTCATCATGAGCCTCTTCATCATGAGCCTCTGCATCATGAGCCTCTTCATCATGACCCTCTTCATCATGTACTTGAGAGTTGTCTTCATTTTCCCTAAATCATTTCATCATTAATTTAATATAGCTACCACTATGAATCACATACATGGAGCATTAATACCTTGACGGTCCAAAAAATGAAGTTAATTAGCTTGATGACACAGTCTTTTGGCTAAACAGGCCAAACGTGGTCCACATGTTCGTGGTGGTGGGATTCATGGCCGCAGCGTGCAGGTTCGTGGTGGCCTAGGCGGTGGCAGAGGGAGTCCTGTAAGAGATAAGAGGGGCCGGCCTCGTGCTAGAGGACAGGGACGCAGGCCTGCAATGGCTCAGAACCCCAGGATAAATTGGGACATTGACCCGAATGGCCAAAGCAAATTCCATTCGTTAGTGGCGAGGGACTCAAAGTTAGGCTTGGTGCCAATGCAACTATTGATGAATTCTTCACCCAGTACTTTACTAATGATATTTTTAGGCATACTGTAGAGAAGACCAACCGATTTGCTCATCAGTTCAGCGAGGTAAACCGTAAAAATTTGAAGTATTTCTCCAGGGTTCATGACTGGCTGGACACTACCATTGATGAAATGAAGACATTCTTCGGTTGACTTGGACTGATGGGTGTTATTCACAAGCCAAGGCTGGACATGTATTGGTCCACGGACAATCTGATAGAAATGGGCAAATAATGAGAAGGGATAGGTTCTTTCTCCTCCTGAAATTCCTACATTTTGCAAATAATGAGGACCCCGCCCATGACCCTAGAGATCCCAATAGGGACAGGCTATACAAGATAAGGCCTCTCATCAGGAAGGTCAGAGATCGCATGCAGCATGTCTATGCCCCCGAGAAAGATCTTTGCATGGATGAATCCCTTCTTTTGTTCAAAGGGAGGCTGCTTTTCAAGCAGTGCATTCGAACAAAACGTGCTCGTTTTGATATCAAATTTTATGAGCTTTGTACATCTGAGGGCATCTGTCTAGATTTTATTGTCGAATTACCCTGGTGATCTTCGGACTACAAGACTTGAGAAGGGGACATCATGTTTCATGAAGTCACAAACTGGAACATGCAGGCAGTAAAGTTTCGTGCACTAAAGAACAAGTCAAATAATAAACCCAGGGAGGGATGTATATTAACCACGGAGGGAAGGGCTGCTATGATTCCTACTGGAAAACAAGACAAGCCAGCATGCATCATTGCATATAATCACAAAATGGGCGGAGTAGATATGGTAGATCAGCAGCTCCATAGTGTGAGTGTGGTCAGGAAAACATACAAATGGTACAAAAAGATTGCTTTGAGGTTGTTCATGCAGTGTCCTGTGTGCCCACAAACTTCACCGCAAATTCACCCCATCTACCAACGTTTTCCTAGCTGACTTCAAGGCTCCTGACAGTACTTGTATGTTTCAGCCCTAAACTGATCAAAGATCAGGGCGAGAACCAGTACATAGGCTAACAAGGAGGCACTTCCCTGAGAAAAGAGAGGAGAAGGCTGGCCACACAAGGCACAAGAAAGACAAAATGTGTCATGTGTGCTGAGCGCGTGGATTCCACACCAGAGCTGGTAGAGAAATCAGGACAGTGTGGATTTGCCCTGACTGTCCAAGTAAGCCAGGTCTCCATGCAGACAAAGATTGTTTCAGGACCTATCACACAAAATTTGACTACTCCAGAGGTCCTGACAGAGAGGATGATGGAGATACGTCTGATGGAGATAAGTAAATGTTCAAAGTGTGCAGTGTCCTCCCCACATATTCACACTGTGGAGCTGACTAAAGTTGAGGTTCTGAAATGAATATAGTGTTTGCAGTCAAGCAGTTTTATTTCATGAAAGACAATCATTATCATTACAATTTTTTACAAAATGAATTCGAAAAACTAAATCAGGTTGTGACAGAAAATCATAGTTTTCGTCTAACAGGGTCTCCAGAAAGTGGTCGGTATTCAATTGAGTCGAGTTTTCTTACCATGAAATTCTAAAATATGATAACATTGCCAAATTTGGCTGTTTCTTTTCAGGTAGTAGGCTTCAGAAAGAAGAACAATACCATCATTATGTTACAACAAAGGTTTTTCGAACTAAAAAAATGATTGCATTTTCCAAGGAAACGACATCAATGTGACCAAAATACATGGCTGCTAAGGGTTACATAACCAGATAAATGTTCAAAACACATTTGAATATATGCATCTGAACTTCAAATACCTGCATTCCGTCATCCCAGAAGGTTGTATGGAGTATAAATGACTAATTGTTGGGGAAAACACATGTTACAGTCATTTTTTGAAATTTCATGTTTTTTCACGATTCTGCCGACAAACGTTGATTTTTGTCTGTTTTTGAATAAAATGATGAAAATAATTCCTTTTTATGTATCTTCTTCATTATCCAGTGAAAAAAACAGCATCCCTTAAGAATTTCTTGGAGAAAAAGTGGTTTTTATCACAGAAAAAAAGGGAAATTCAATATGGCCGCCATAAGGTCACATGACCATCTAATTATACAAAATACCAAATTTCAATTTTTCTCCCATAGGCCAACCTCTTGCCCACCAAAACACACAAAAAGAATTAATTTTTGGCATTGATTTCAAAATCATCTTTTTTCCTAAAAAAAAAGGCCCAGCACAGGGGGCAGGGTATTTACCTGCAGCAGTGAAAGGGTTAAGTATAGAAGCTAACTAGCTATATCGACCAACGTGCATACAGTCTTTGGGAACAGCAAAACTACATATACTTACCTAGATATGCTATATCTACCAGCATGCACATAGTGTTTGGGACACCAACACTACATATACTTACCTATATCTACCAGCATGCACACAGTGTTTTGGATCACAATCACTACATATACTTACCTAGATATGCTATATCTACCAGCATGTACTAGTGTTTGGGAACACCAACACTACATATACTTACCTAGATATGCTATATCCACCAACATGCACATAGTGTTTGGGAACACCAACGCTACATACACTTACCCAGATATGCTATATCTACCAGCATATACTTACCTAGATATGCTATATCCACCAACATGCACATAGTGTTTGGGAACACCAACGCTACATACACTTACCCAGATATGCTATATCTACCAGCATGCACATAGTGTTTGGGATTACAAACACTACATATACTTACCCAGATATGCTATATCTACCAGCATGCACATAGTGTTTGGGAACACCAACACTACATATACTTACCTAGATATGCTATATCTACCAGCATGCACATAGTGTTTGGGAACAGGAACACTACAATTGGCGACGAGGATTAAAAATGATGGCAGCCTCTCTCGAATTTAACGCCGATTTGGAAACACTTGCCACTTACCTAAGAATGGAAGTCTTCTTTACAGCTAATGATGTTGCAGCTGCAGCTGCCCTACTCAGTTGTATAGGTGGCAAGACCTATGGAGTACCTATGGAGTCCTGAAGAATCTTCTTGCACCAGAGAAACCAGCCACAAGGACTTTACTGAACTAAGCACTTATTTGATGTCACACCACGATCCAAAGCCATCTGTCATCATTCAGAGATGCAATTTTCACAAATGCTGACAGCAATCTGGAGAATCAGTAGCAGACTTTATCGCAAAACTACGGAGGCTGGCTATTTTCTGTGATTTTGAAGCCTACTTGGCAGACGCACTGAGAGACCAGTTTGTTAGTGGACTGAAAAATGAAGGCATACACAAGAGGCTACTTTCTAAGAATAAAATAACTCTCAAGAAAAGTGTGAACCTTGCAGTGTCTGCAGAGGCAGCAGCCAAAAATGCAAAAAATTAACCGGCACAGAGTTCCAAGGGATTAGGAATGATACCTCAGACAAATGCCAGCACTGTGGTAGAAACAATCACGCCGTGAATGAGTGCAGGTTCAAGTCAGCAATTGTGGCAAACAAGGGCACATTTCTACAGTATGCAGACAGCTAAGAAGATCCAGAAGGGACACTGACACTGATGGTAGAAAACGTACAAATCACCACCAAAATTTCATGTCGAACAAGTACCTCACCTCAGAAACATCTATGAACACTGAAACTAGTGATGGAGAGAAGTATGATGATCGAGAGGAAGAGGAGTTGCCGCTCTGCACAATTTTTTATGAAGAGAGTACAAAACCAATAATGGTGGATATCAAAATTAATGGAAATATCGTTCCCATTGAAATTGACACAGGGGCAGCAGTTACTATCATCTCACAGGAAACCTGGAGATCCCCTCTCCATGAGTCCAAAGTCTCACTGAAGACATACACAGCAGAAACCTTATCTGTTGTAAGTGAATGTGAAGTCAATGTCGAATACAATGGCCTGAGAAAATTGTTGGTAGTGACCATTGTAAACAGAAGAGGACCTAAATGAACTGGTTGAAGTCATTGTGTCTGAACTGGTACCAAATTTCCAACATAAATGCAGCCTACCAGTTAGACAACCTCCTTATGGAGTATGAGGAAATTTTCAGAGAAGAAGTTGGCACCGTCCACACTTATCAAGCCACTTTGAAACTGAAGGAAGGGGCTAGTCCCAACTTCTTAAGACCTAGAAGTGTTCCCTTTGCTATTAGAGGAGCCATAGGAGAGCAGTTGGACAGGCTTGAGGATGCAGTAATTATTGAGAAGGTGTCATATTCGGAGTGGGCAGCACCAATCGTTGCAGTACCCAAGGAAGATGGAAGATTCATAATTTGCAGAGATTATAAGGTGACCATAAACCCTGTCCTCGAAAATGCCCAACATCCTTTACCGAAACCGGAGGAGCTATTTGCTACCCTCAAGGTGGTTCCAAGTTCACGAAACTGGATTTGTCGCAGGCATACAGGCAGATACTCCTGGATGTGACAAATCAGCTCTGTACAATACTATTAATATGCACAAAGGTCTGTATAAGTACAAGAGGTTACCTTATGGTGTGGCCCCCACCTGCCATTTTTCAGAAATTTATGGAATCAATGTTACAAGGGATTACTAATGTGGGTATGTACATTAATGATATTCTCATCACTGGGAATACCAATGCTGAGCATTTAGCCACCCTTAGGGAAGTGTTAAGACAGTTAAAAAGCATGGCATTAGGCCAAAGTACAATTTTTTGGTGAATTCAGTCGACTATTTGAGGCACACTATAGACAAGTAAGGTCTCCATGCTACACCTGACAAGGTGAATGCTGTTTTGAATGCTACCCAACCATAGGATGTCTCAGAATTATGAAGCCTACTTAATTCTTACGGCAAGTTTTTGCCTGACCTAATAGGTAAACTTTACCCTCTGAATGGCTTAGTCAGGAAGTATGCAAGTTGGAAATGGGGTAATGTCTGTGAAAGAGCATTCAACTGGGCTGAACAAACATTGAGTTCAGCCCAGGACCTAGTTCATTACTAGCCAGAGTTACCCATTCATTTGGCGGCTGATGCCTCAGCCTATGGCATAGGTGCAGTCGAACTTAGAGACATTGAACTGACAAGATGGGAAATATGATTCAGCAGTTGATACTCCCAACTCAACTCCACCCCCAACCTATCTGAACTGTTCACTCCATCCCAATAGCCAGCCATTTGGGGCACAGGAGGATCCAGCACAGAATACTTGAATGCTTCTACTGGCCAGGACTCTACAGAGACTCAAAAAATTCTTCCAAGTAGCCCAACACAAAGCCCCTCCCATACCCTTACCAATCATGAGGGAGCCATAGCAAGGCCGCTATCAGCAAGGGAGCAATCCAGAAAGGCGGCTACCAGCAAGGGAGCCATCCAGCAAGGCGGCTATCAGCTAGGGAGCCATCCAGCAAGGCGGCTACCGCCACTGTGGGACCTATTCGCACATCAAGCGGTAAATTTTGACACTAATGGACTATGTGAGCAGATACCTGGAGGCAGTACCACTCAGGAAGGTGGATGCTGCATCAGTAGCAGCAGCCATGTCCATTTTTTCTTGGCTAGCAGAGTTGCTCACCGATCAAGGCTCCAATTTCCTTTCTACCCTTATGGAGGATCTTACAAGCTGCTCGGCACCCATCACATTAAGACCTCTCTCTACCATCCTCAGTCTAATGGAGCAGTGGAGCACTTTCAACATACATACTTAGGAAGGTGAGTGGTGATAAGAGGGACTGGGATACTCTACTCCCCAATTTCTTATTAACATATTATAGGGTGGTTCCCAAAGCTAGTACAGGATTCTCTCCCTTTGAAGGAATGTCTGGGAAATACATCAGGGGCCCTCTAGATATCTTAAAGAACTCGGTGAGCAACCCATCCGGCCCCAACATCAACTGTACAGTGGGTGATGGAGATGCAGGATATGCTCAACAGAATTTGAGACCTGGCGGTCATCAACCTACAACACACCCAAGCCAAGAGAAAAGCATGGTACAATGAGACATCATTAGACTAGCTATCAGAGATGAGGGACTGGTGTTGATGCCAGTCAGGTCGGCAAAGCTAAATGTCTAGTGTCAAGGACTCATCCTTGAGCAGGTCTCTACAGTGATCTATGTTATCAACATGTCAGACAAACAGAAGCGACGACTCAAGGGAGACTCATCCTACCAGCCCTTCCCAAGCTAGCTGGAGCAGTGACAACCCTTAAACTAAGCAATCAAGTCAACTACATGACAAGGTGAGCACTGGACCAGATGTTTTTACTTATGTAACTTGGCAACCCAACACCTGATCGAGACAGAGAGTGCCGTCGTACCAATCAGGATACCAACTTACCGAATTCCCAAATTGAACCATCATGAGATCGGGTCCATGCTCGAATAGGGCATCATAGAGCCATGTCATAGACCATGGTCATCTCCCATTTGTTGGTTGAAGTAACTTAATTAGCTACACATTAAGATGATAATTAGTAAACAGTAGGAATAATGAACTGATTGGCTGGTCCAACCATAGTGATATAATTATGCACAAATAAGGATGTTCTCCTTGGCTGCTTGGTAGCCTATTTAAAGGCGCCAAATCAGGTGGTTGGCAGTTAAGGGCCTGGAAATGTGAATACATGTACTGATTGTGTAATATCGTAATATAATTAGTTTTTAAGGGGGGAACAGCACAATTTTTTTTTTAACTTGTGGTTACCCCTTTATAGCTCCGTAGATTCTATAAACTTCATGGTATGGACTTGATATATAGCTCAAAAGATAGGTCTCTCTGTGTGCTCTATTTTGATACTAAAATATTTTTAATATGTATAACTATAGCCAGACCTAAAGTGGAGGGAACTTCAAAACCTGAAACTGATTTTGTGGCTCCAGATTGTAGTGCTAACGAGTTGAAATTAGCACCAGTGGCTAGAGGAAGCCCAATGAGTGTTTTCATTAGGGGTCAAGCGCGTGTGGCAAATTTAATTTTCTACCCACGCGCTGACCGCTTACTTACGTTTTAGCGCCTAATGAATACACTCATTGCATAGACTGGTGCTAATTTCAACGCGCTAGCACTTTGCAACCTGGAGATATTTTGCCACAAGATCAGCCATTCAGGTTTTGAAGTTTCCTCCACTTTAGGTCCAGTAACTTAGCTATAGTTATACTTATGGGGAAATAATTTAGTACCAACAGAGAGCACAAAGAGAGACCTATCTTTTGAGCTACATATCAAGTCCATACCAGGAAGTTTACGGATTCTATGGAGTTATAAAATGGTGACCACACACAAAAAGTATAGTCTTCCCCCCAAAAATGCTCCTGTCCCCCCTAGCTAATTCCTTATACCTTAGAGTTAGAGAGAAGGGGGAGGCTTAACTAAGGAGTTCAGCGGGTTGGGCAGAGAGGCTTCAAACTTGGCACACTGGATGAAAAGTGGGATTTAAAAGGAGTAGATCTCTTTGGTGAGTATCTGATCGGTTGTTCCATCACCAAATCTAGTGCATCTCTTGAGGAATTTACTTGCTTCCTTCCATTATCAAACCCTGCACACAAGAATGGATCCACCCTTGCTTGTTTTGGGAGGTAAGTTTCACTTCTAAGCTCTTTTTGGGGGGTTGATTTTTTCATAATAAGTTCCTTTACAGGTACTCTAAAAAGTAAGCTTAAGCACAACATCCCCACTAATTCTTGATTAGGCCCTTCTCCATATCTATCCAGTGCAGAGGAGACCAAGCTTGGCATGTTAACTGGGTATCTGTCAGGGAAATCGACCACCCTGACTGAGAACACACCTTTGCACTCACCCCTGAACAACATGAGCAAGAGAGACAGAGAACCTATGTATAGCCCAGATCAAACAGGGGAAGATACGAGCTCAGCAGATATTGTTGGGTCAACATCACAACCAACTAAACCGACTAACTACTGTATATCTGATGACTTCACATCAGAGCAGCTCTCGAACAAGACCATATAGGGTCATTTTAGGAGATAGGATATTTAGTGATATGATGTTTTTCTGTTAGTATAAAAGGAATGATGTGTGCTAGCTAAGATTAGATACTGCGAACCTGAACTCCATTGAACTACTGCTACTTTAAGATAGGAATACTCAGAGACACTGGTATTCTATCAGCTTGTTTAATTATTGGATGTTTGTATCTCACTATGAATACCTGAAATATTGTTATTCATTTAAGTAACTAATATCTGTTACTTGGGTATCCAGTCGCTCCAGAAGGGAGGGCTGAGTTTGGTTTGTATTGTGTGGCTCAGTAGGTTGACTGGGGGCAAATACTTACGACGGCGTACGTGGCAAGGATCGCTTGCACAGTTAGAACCTCTGTGTCAAGGAAGGTTGCTTACGACGACATTGGTGGCAGCGGTGGGATCTCAAGAGTGAGATCCAGAGAGAAGTAACAAGTATTAATAAGTTGTTGCTTGTATGAGTTTTTCTCCTGTCTTTCCTCTTTCTCTCTATATCTCTCTTCTTCTCGTATCTCCCTCCTTCTGTTGTCCTCCAAGCGGGCTGTTTCGGCCTGGTATGCCATCATCTTGAGCATTTCCATCATTTCAATGTTTACTGTGTCTGTGCTTGTGATGATGTTGAGGACACGACACTCACAGATTGACTCATCATCTGATATCTCCAGTTGCATCTGCCTTGTGTGGTCGATGTCTGCTGTGGTTCTCTGTATGGATGTGGGTTGAATGGTCTTGCTCCCTGTTTCGTTCTCCTCATTGTCCTGCTCACCACACTTGGCTAACTTCTGTTTGTCAGCTGCTTTCCTTGACCCTCTGGTCTCTGTCTCAGAAATAGTTTAATTCTTCATCGCCATTTCCTTTTCACTGTTTCTGTCTCTGGTTTACAATTTTGTTGCACAATTCAACCGGAAACTGGCTAGTCAGTCACAAGTAGCTAGACACTACAACTAGTACTCAACTCTAACTGCACTCTTCTGTTGTTTTGGTAGTTAACTTTGAATAGCTAAGGTAGGTTTCCTAGCTGCCACCAGTGTTAGGGATCTGTTCTCTAGACATATCCAGATTAACTAACAATATTATAACTCCACACTGTATTACACAACATCTTTAACTACCCATGAGGTCCAGGTCAGGTGAGCTTAATTACTCCTTTACCTCTTGACCACAACTCATTTACACTTATGTTGTCTATGTGTTTTAGTTATTGTTCTGTTCGCTTGTTGGAGCTCTTCTAGTTTGAAAGATCCCCAACAATAGTAAATATTCTTATAAGTACACAAAATTGGCTTAAAATATTTTCATGTTTATAATTGGTAGGTGTTGGGGAATAGGGTTCTTGGGGAATTATATATTCACCTGTCCTGTAAAAATGATGACAGAAAACAGTGGCCAGCGCGTGGGTCTGCATCACACTTTTGGGCTTCTTCTTCTTCAGTTCCCTTACATACTGATCATTCAGCATCTTCCACTTTTGGCAACAGTGTTCTGAGGTTGCTCCTTCTCCAACCTATCATATCAATATGTGGATAATTGTAATCCCTCTATAGAAACTATAATCTAGTTGTAGCTAGGCCATTCTTTATATAACTAGGCCATTCTTACCTGACTTGCCACTGACTTCCAGCCACCTGCCACAAACAAGATCCTTACAGCAACTATTCTTCATCAATTGATGCTAAACTGCAGGTCAGCGGCATGTATAGCATTCTGATTGGTCCGACGCTGTGTTTGAGACGCTGGATTAGAACTTTTTTCCGATAGCTCCATTGCGTTGCGCTCTGTTGCTTTTGAGACACGACGAACGTCACGCTAGCACGCAACGCAATGCTCCGCTCGGCCAGAGTCGTGTTGTGAACCAGCCTTTAGTCTAACAACTAAAAGTATTATTTTTGCAATACAGAGGAGTACCAATGGATCTTGGATTGGTGGACAACTGGACAATACGAACATATCCACTCAAAGTTATAAAATGGAAGATAATGTTCAGTTTTGTTATGCAATGTGAACAACATCATGCTAACTCAGAAAGATCCAAGAAGCATCTGCTCAGGAATAATATGCTAGTCTAGCTACTTGTAATCAATTAAATTTACTGGCAGCTACCTAAATCTAATATATATATCCATATATTGACAAAATGAGCCAAACAAAAGTGGCCCTCTCAAAACTATTAATACTTTTATGATTTTTTTAGACAAAAAGGATAACAAACAATTTGGCCATCAGGTAGTTATTCTGACAATTGTGAAAGATAACCAATTTTAATGTAAGAAAAAAAATTATTTCCAAATATAGAGAGAAACTAGATATAGTTGAATTTTAGTACGTATGCACAAACCAGTATTTATATAGCTGGTGATACACCATTTTACAATTTATTTGAGACACTATTACATGTACTTGACATACGAATAGTTTTATACATACTGCACAGGAGGTTTTTTTATGCTACATTTTTGTATGTATTTTGTTTACGACCATTGTATGTATATATATATGTTCATGTGTGTTTACATGTGTGCTTGTGCATGCATGGGTGTATTATTGTAGCAAGATGTACTTACATGATCAATGTTGAGCTTCAACTGCATTAAAATCTCCATGAATTGGTTTTTGCTTTCCAACGCAATATCGTCAACCTGTAGTGCAATACAATTGAAAATGAAATCTATCTTTGGATTACATTGCAAAATGCTAAAGTTATACATTTGATGTAGATTCAACATTTTACTTGATATTATTTCATGTCATTGGCACTAATAATGTTTAATAGGTACAGCAGGATGTTTAATTCTCTGTTATCATTTCAGGATGTGATATAGATACATAATTAACTTCTACTGTGATTGCCCAAATATTTCAAACTTGTCAATTTGCCATAATAACTCTAATGATAGAAGGTTTTTCTGAGGTAGATTCATATCTGTTATGCTGCCATAAGTACTCACAAAGAACATAACAATCTCAATCAACAAAACATATAACCTCCACTCTACTAAACAATTACTCAGAAACTTCTAATGACTAAAACTCAATGTGAACACATTCTAAAAGTTGGACAAGTTAGAGCAGGATGGATAATTGTGACCAAGTTAATGTTTAATAACATCACTGATATTATAACATGAACGAACTAGTCAAAAGCCAACCCATATCCAAGCTGTTATTCATAAATAGGGTTTGGTTAGCATCAGGACCTCCTCTTTAAACAGATTATTTGTCACGTCATACTATCAACATAGATTGTCCCGATTGTTGTAGCTAAACAAGCTGCACTGAAATGATCCGAGAAATGGGTGTGTCTAAGAAATTCTATAGTCATGCTCAGCTGTGAGTTACTGCGATACCTTTATTGTATTATCTACTATTATCTACACCACTGCAGTGATCCCTTACCAAAAAATCCAGAAGCCCAATTATGCACAAGGACAACCTGTACTAAGTTAAGTTTCCTTAAATCATAGTTTACCTGAATCTTGGTGTCTTGGTTAACCACGCAACCAACAGTTCTCTGCTCACGATCAATGTTTTTCTGAGTTTCCAGTTTTAAATTGGTCTACAATAGAGCAACACATAAAATGAGAACAATCTTGCAACAGGATAGTTATTGGTATCCTTCACAAGCCAGAAGTACAATTGTTGATCGGAAAGTGTTTTTGAACTTCACAGGCCATGGAGGAGTCACCTGCACAAATAACTAATTAACAATAAATACTAACTAAAAAGCTAATAACAAGTTCAACTCCTGCCTGACCGCAAAATGGACAAGGCATTCACCCGCTGGACTGCAACTTTATTAATATTTTATTTTATATTTATTTATTACAACAACCTTCTCAATAATCATTTATAAATTGTATTCTCTCCATGTTTTGACTAGATGCTCTAGCTTTCATCTGGAATAATGACATGATAATACCCGGAAGCTCACGTGACTCTTGGCATCCCATTATTCGTGAAGAAAGCTAGAGCATCTAGTCAAAATGTCATGAGAATACAATTTGAAGTTGATTATTGAGAAGGTTGTTGTAATGTTATTATGTCAACTGAGAGTTCATTGAGAGATTATTTATTTTATTCATTATTTTTTAATTTTTAATAATTTTTTGTTTTTTGTTTTAATTATATAAGTTTATTTGATAATTTATTTATTATTATTATTATTTTATTTTTATTTTTTATTTTTTACATCTGGTTCACATCCTAGACACCACACTCATATCTAGCAGCATTCCTAAACCTCTACTGACCATCTTATTCTATATGAACCCTGCCACACTCAACTTCTCTTGCTTCAGAAGAAACATCTTCACTAACCATAAAACATCAAATTTCTTAAACTTAACCCTCTCACCGTGACAAGAGGTCAATATACTTCTTGTCAACCTGTCACAGTGCAGAGTTATCTGCAACTGTCAAAAGGAGGAAGTTGGATGGCAGCCAGGAAGATGTTGTGTGTCCTACTTGTCTTGTAGACTATCAGTCCTTTATGAGAGAAGTCGACCAAGGAGACCAGCTTGAAACTTACTACAATGCCGTAGGAGGAGTCTCTCAAATGGTGTAAAAGGATCTTTGCATTTATTTTGGAGTGTTCTTTGTTGAACGGGTTCATCCTTGACACCCTTGTTCGTCCAGTGGAGCATGCTGCACGTGGAAGATAGAAAAGAGACTTTCTGAAATTCCGCATGGAGGTTGCAAGCAAACTTATAGGAAGCTTTTGCTCTCGCCAATGGGCCGGGTCACCCCGCTCCATTGAACACCAGCGTCTCGACAGGTTGAATTGTGCTTTGGACCACAGTCCTTGTATGGTGGAAAGAAAGCACAACTGTGTGGTTTGTTTGGCTGTACGAACCAAGTACAATCTCCCCAGACAAGGCATTCAGCACGAAAGTAGAGTGCAATGTACACACTGCAAGGTTCACCTTTGCATCCAGGAAGGGAGGAATTGATTCCAAGTCTACCAAAATTTGGTAGAGTTTAGCAGAAGATGCTAAATCTCAGACTTTCGTGTTTCCTCCACTTTTTTGTGTGTTGTGATGTTTGTGTGTTGTGTGCTTGTGTTTGTGTGCTTGTGTTTGTGTCTACACATTGTGTGTCCCACGTTGAAAAGACATGACTGTTGCAGAGCAACATGATTGTATGCACACGATGTATAGTGTGTTGTGTGAGTGTTGTGTGGCTGTGATGTGTGGCTGTGATGTGTGTTTGTGTGTGTGTGTGGCTGTGATGTGTGTGTGTGTGTGTGGCTGTGATGTGTGGCACTGATGTGTGTGTGTGTGTGTGTTGTGTTTGTGTCTACACATTGTGTGTCCCACGTTGAAAAGACATGACTGTTGCAGAGCAACATGATTGTCTGCACATGATGTGTAGTGTGGCTGTGATGTGTGTGTGTGTGCGTCTGTTGTATGTGTGTCGGGCAAAGTGTAGCCATACCTCCTCGTGCTCGATGGTAACAAGGAACTTGGCTAAATGGCTAGGTACTTATTATAATTGTGTTTTGTATTTATATCTGTTGCAAAGAAACATGATTGTTCTCACACGATGTGTAGTGTGACTTGTTTGTGTTGGGCAAAGTATAGCCATACACCTCCTCATGGTGCTCAAGTGTAACAGGTTATTTGTGGCTATATGGCTCGGAAGTTGTTATAATTATGTTCATGCCGTCATGCCGTCAAATATAGCAAAATATTTATCAAAATATTTATGAAAACAATGTATTCACCATTATAAGTGAAATCATGATATATATAACATCTTTATGTTTACAGCACTGGACACCAACAGCAACAGATTTGCCACACATCTAAATCATTATCAGAAGAATGACTTGACTGTACTTGTTTTGTGACTACAGCAGTGGTGGAGGACAATCTGGAGAACTCATTGCAGCAGTGCCAACAAAGACGAACTGCTTGTCCACTGTACACCACCTACAAGAAGGCAGGGCAGAAGAATTAGCCATGCCCCAAGCAACCGAATGCACATCACTCGCTTATCATTGTTGTATTTTATCCTGAATATACCAAAGTTGTCAGCAATAGCCTAGTAATAGGCACACGCAACTGTTCATGTAACACTTGTAAAATTATCATCATAATTATATGAGCCTGAAGTTACAACTAGAGAACTAGGCAGGGGCGGTGCAAGCGGTACGGCCATGGCCGTATCAATATTATTCCAGATTTTTTTAATTTATTTTTATTATTTTTGTGTGTGTGTGTGTGTGTGTGGGTGTGGGTGTGACGGTCCTTGGTTGTGCATGTGTCAGAAACTCTCTCCCTGTGACCTCTTATAAGTCACTAGCAGTTTCTGATGACGCCAAACCCTTTCCTGAGAACCTAGATGCACCACACCTCTTGCCCTCAAGACCTTGGTAAGACCAATACACTAACCTCACTCCCTCACTAGAGCTTGTTAGGAATTAAAGAACAATAAAACAATGGCTCAAATGCACATTAAAAACATATATCAATAAGCACAATATCACTAGTAATCTATCTCTTTCGATGATAGACTTACTCAGTCTTAATTGTCTTTCTTAATCGTTCGCTTTATTTCTTTCTTTTTTCTTCTCTTCTCTTTGCTGTTCTTCTCTTTTATAGATTCTGTCACAGTTTACGTAGTGGTTTTGTGGGTAGTCTGTCTTCTCCGGTCTCTGTGGTTTTACACCTTCTGATGTAGGTAATCAGGTGAGCGATTCCCACAGGTTGTTCCTCCTTTCCCAGAGGTGTCAGAGGCAGTCACACCGTGATTCCCACAGGTTGTTCCTCCTTCTCCAGAGGTGTCAGAGGCAGTTGTCAGGATGCTCCCTGACAGCATGCGAGGTTGAGAAACGTGACAACAGGACACTATATAGCGAGGTCTTCTGTCTCAGGTCGGTGTTGTGCTTAACTTGTCCTCATTATGCCAGCCTCAAATTCCACATCCAACAGGTCCTTCAGTGCTCTTCGTAGTGTGAAGACCTACCTAAGAAACACCATGGGTAAAGAGAGCTCATTGTTTTGCATGCTCATAAGGATATTACTGATAAGCTAGACTTAGCTAGCATTGCAAATGAATTTGTTGGTGACTCTGAACATAGGCTTAAATATTTGGTACTTTTCAATGTTTACATTAGCATCACATGTAGTCAAACAAAAACATTTTTGTCATTATTTATTACCTGCGTGTAGTGGATTATAAGCTATAAGCTACCTCAGAATCTTGTTATCTCTTAGAAATAGGATAACATAATTCACAATAAGTTAACTGGACACTTGTAGTAATACCAGCTCCTTTGAATAGGCTACTGCCTGGTACATAGCTAGTCAGTCCATAATGATATAATGGTAATAGTAATGCATCAAACACTATTTCCTGGCCAATCAGAATTGGCTAGTCAACATGAAAAATCACAGTGTTCATTTAATTAAATGTTGATCATAGTGACTTTGTTTAGACTATATAGTTGTGGTTCTCAGATAGTTCACCTATCTCATATGTCCTCTTGTGGGGCAGGATCTAGTCGGGGCTTATACTAGGAGAGAGATCCCTGACACTGCAAAACAATAAAACAATGTAATGAATACGATAGCACTTCTTATTTCCATTTCCTGTTCCTGTAACACATGTTTCCTTGGCACACCGTCTAGCCGGGCGTGGTTTCAGCGGGCGTGGTTTCAATGGCCTTACCAATGCAGCCGAGCTTCCTCCTTCCCTGCTAGGACTCTAACTTCAATATATATATATATATATATATATACTAGTCACTAAATAAACAAAACTTTGACCTTGTAGCTAGACTGTAATAGAGCTATTCCATCTGCTAAAGTCTGCCATACCTAAAGTCTGCCATACCTTTTGAACTGAGGCCAAGAAGTTCCACTCCATTGGTTCTAGCTGGCCAAGCGCGCCTAGATCAGAAAAGATGACTTCGTACTCGATTTAAAAACGTGACGCTACGATTGAAAATGTGACGTCACGTACGCGAGCTCGTTTTTCTTGCTCGAGAGGGTGTAGTGAAGTAGGCTAACAGAACCATGTATAACTTTACAATCAAGGTGCGGAGATCCAGTACCATTCTACTTCACATTTCTTTCTCTTCAACCTCATATCAATGATGGTAAAATATTTAGATAAGGTCATAAATAAACATAATCATATTCATATTTTGTGGTCAATATGTGCCCCAAAACTTGACCACATTGTTTATCAACACTAAAGCTACCCCATGATATATGTTGCTAGGGACTTTAGTGCATTTCTGATTTTATATATATATTTTTAATTGTAGCTAGATCAATTCTCGCAGGAATCTGACAGTGATAGGGTTAATCACTATCTTCAACTTGACCTACCTTGACAGGCTTGTAAACAGTTCCTAAGTTGTTAAGCTAGACAGTCCACCAGGTATCCAATGTAACCACACTTGATGCCTGAGGGTATGAGAAGTTTTTAATAAATTAAGGAAGCCGAAAGTCTATCTGATATCCAATTCAGCCAAACTTGATACTGTGTGTGCGTGCGAGGAGTTCCTAAGTTGCTAAGCAAGTTTATAGACAATATACATGTAGTCCACACATAGGCTATCTAAGAAGTTCCTAAGTTATGAAGCCGTCCACCTGATATTCAACATAGACATATTTGATATCTGTGGGTGTGAGGAGTTCCTAAGTTGCCAAGCAAGTGGGGCATAATATCCCATACAACCACACATAACCTGTTAGATTTCTAAGAAGTTTCTAAGTTGCTAAGCAAGTAAACAGTCCCACCTGATATCCAATATAGCCAGATGTAACCTGTTGTCTATGTAAGAAGTTCCTAAGTTGCTAAACGGGTAAACTGTCCACCTAATATCCAACATAGCCACACTGGGCTATGTGAGCAACTCCTAAGGTCCATGCAGTGGATTGTAAAGGTGGTTAGTACAGTTGGCTGGGGCTGGGGTAGCTAGAAATAATTTAAAAAGTGTATAACCTGATTATGAAGGACTATAGCATCACAGAAGCTACATAATTTTTAAAGTATTATTTTATGTGTATATGAAACATTTTCCTTAGGTGATCACTTGTGGCACTAAGTATAGGATAGCCTATACAAAAGAGTCGGTTATGCGCCTATGTAACCTCCGAGTTTGCGGTTACCCCGAGGCGAAGCCGAGGAATCTAACAGCAAACGAGTAGGTTACACTGGCGCATAACCGACTCTTTTGTATAGGCTATCTTACTTATACTGCATTGCGCACGCGCTAAACTACATGCGGTTAAAAGTGTAGGTTATACGCCTATGTAACCTATAGTTATTAACCAATCAGATTAGCCACAGATGACATGATGTAGTATAAAATTATGTTATACATGCACTCAAAGTACAGAGCTAAATTACATGATTGTGTGAGATCACTATATAATTTTAATATGGAATTATTTTAGATTTGTCTAAATTGATTCTAAAGAGGTTACTAAGTGAACTGCCTGATAGTGGAGATTGCTGAATGTGTTTTGGATCATGTTCAATCTTGAGCTGCTTTAGGAGGTGTAGTTCAGGAGAAATCTACAAAGATTCAGGAAAGGAGCACATTCATTTATTGAGCTCTTTCATATGTCAGCATGATTGGAGAAGACACCATTTGCATGACTTGTTTTGAATGCACAGTTTTCAGAAAGTTATCTGGGAATGTAAGCTTGTGTTTAGCACTAATTGGTTTAGCAAACAATATTCAGCTTAGAAATACTGAGAATTTTAGCTAGTTTTAGCTATGAACTACTTAAACGTGCATCATACTAGCATTTTTTTGTATTCAATCAATCAATATTCTTGACGAAGACTGGAGCATGAATACAATTTCAAGTTAGTTATTGAGGTTATCCATTTGTACACAAAAGAAAATGATGATATTTACAGGATGTTTAAATGCAACGGTTGATCCGCCATTCTCAGTTGGACTACTGGAGCAGAATTCACAGTACAAAACATTTTGACAAATGGTATTGTTTATTGTGACTCTTTATGCATGGTTTCCTCATCTATTCTAATATTACTCTTGATCCTTTCTGTCTGTCAATGTCTGAGTGCATGTGTCCTGTTTCTTTGTCCTCAATGGCCACTCACACAGCAGACTCACAGAGTGTGGGACTAGGTGTAACAAGTGGACTCGACCAGGGGTAAACATGGACAGGGATTTAGGTCTATATGCCATGCACCCTGGCCACCATGTTATCACACCCCTAAAATTGTAATGATTTCACTGTTGTACTAAATGAAAATATACTCAAAAATCGATCCTCTTCAATGATATCACAATAGATGTCAAAAAAGAGCTACATCCTTCCATTATGTGCCCACCAAATGTGAAGGCCTTGGACACTCGGTAAATATGGAGAAATACTGAAGAATACTGAAGAATACTGACCATTCAGAATTCGAACAGCTGTTTAAAGGAGTCAAGATATATGGTCAACTAACCTTAGAGAGGATGTGCTTTCTTGGGTTATGGAGAATGGCTTTGGACTCTCCAAGGAGGAAAGCATTGATGAAGAAGCAATGGAATTTCCTTATTTTACCTTGGCCATACCAGTGTTTATTTTGAAGCTTGGACCGAGTAAGTCATACCTGATTTACCCTTGATCCTAGTGATTTCACTCAAGTTGATGATGGAGATGGCAATGTCAGGGAGTTTAGTTGTAATTAACACTAAGCAAAGCATGACCTGCAAAGGCTGTTAAGCTTCCTTGTTCTCAGGTACTCTTGCAAACAAAAACTCTTAAGTGAGCAATTTTCTTTTAATGTTGAGGTTGCATGAAGTGATAGGTGGGGCAGTTGACTGAGCTTCATCAGCTTCAGTATTATTCCCTTCCATTGTTGCTAGCTCTCCTATTGCTGCTGTAGTCCTACTAAGTTAAGAGACATAGATTAGCTTGTTTCTTAAGGTTCAAATGAGATTCATTTCATTGTGGTTTTGTGGCTCATTTCTATGACAATAAACACTAACCAGAATTTAGTCATACAAATGCTATCACATATGGCATGGTTGCTTTATCACTACTCTGGCCTTTGCTGAGATCAGGCATATCTTCACATAATATTGTCTGGGTGAGGGTTAAAACAACCATGTCGGCCAATCTAGGGTGGATATGACCAAGGTGAACTAGGTGTAACTTCACCCAGGGAAAAAAACACCGTATACTCTGGTGGCAAGTCTCTTGATGATTAGCTGTGTTTGTTAAGCATTTATTTCACTGTCGTTACTAACACGAATTTTTCTGTTTTAAGCGCTGATATCAATGTTGTAGCTACAGGTTATGCACATGCCTATTAGCTGGACCAACACGAATAAACACAGCACAGGCCATTGCTATTTCCTTGTCAGTTCACCTCTGGAGACTTGCTTCTTCATAACCTGCCTCGACACTTTGGTTTTTCTTAGTCTGATTGGAGAGATTACCTCCTCCTTCGGCTAGCTCACAAGAATAGGTCATCCTGCATCTAAAAGCAATATGAAAAAATATTTGGCTATGAGTGTGGATTATTTAGCAATTGTGTTTAGTAAGCATCTATTGTCAGTTTACTGCCTGTTTTCTAGATGGTTGGGTAGAAGTGAAATGCTAAACAACCTGAGTTTATGGTATCCATTTTGGGGATTCATAGGCCCTGCCCCAAGATCTATTTTGACAAATCTAGACACAGGGTTGGCACTGTAATATTTCTCTCAGGGCCCTTTCTGTCTGGACTTTTTTGAGCGTACGCAGAAAAATTGCTTATTCTTGGGCACGATCAGTTCCCTTTTATGCCTACCAAACACATTCTATGACTTAATACTGCCTTGTGTTCTTAATTGGTGCTCATAGATCGGGGTATTATCTATGGCAGGCCTACACCCACAGTGCTAGCCAAGAAACTGCATGAAGGCTAATAACGTTATAATTCTTAATAAGCATGAATCAACTGTGTAGTTACTTTTCATTTTTGATGTGTGGATACAATTGATCTAGATCCCGACTAGTTCCAAGGATCTACGTACAGGCCTCTATATCCTCTGCCACTTCCTTGTAGCCTCAGCCCCTGTTAATATACACTCCATATAGCTAGTGGTTAAAATTTCCTCAATATGAAAATAAGAAATCAGTATTTAAATTGGTTCTTAGCCTCAATTTAATTTTTTGTTTTTTTGTCAATTATAACTTGGCCACAGTTCACTCAGTTTTCGTCTGTGATATATTTGAGCTTTTCAGATGTTTTTACTGCAACAGGTGATCCTCTGGTGTTAATCAGTTTAGATCACAGGGTGTTTATTAAACAAATTTCATGGGCTTAAATCACAAGTATTTGCCAGACCCCAGATCAAATCATGTTCCTTGTTTACATATATAGCACTGAAGGGGCTAGTCGACAAAAATAAGGAGGCCCATTTTTGTTTTTGAGTGACCTTGATTTTGCTGGAACTATGTTCTATAATTATAAAGACTGGGCATATGAATTATTGCTTATTCTGTGAGCTTATTCTGTGAGCTTTCAAATTAATAGGACTCAATGAACTCTCAGTTGAAATAATTGCATTACATAACCTTCTCAATAATCAACCGAAATTATTACTCTTGAGTTTTGACTATATGCTTTTGCCTTCATCAGGAATAATGAGATGCGACTGGTGTGAGCCTGCTATATACCTATCCACCACGTGATCTGGCATACGTGTCTAGCAGATGTAAAAAATAAAAAATAAAAATAAAATAATAATAATAATAAATAAATTAATTAAAAATAAACAAAACAAAATTATTAAAAATTAAAAAATAATGAATAAAATAAATAATCTCTCAATGAACTCTCAGTTGACATAATAACATTACAACAACCTTCTCAATAATCAACTTCAAATTGTATTCTCATGACATTTTGACTAGATGCTCTAGCTTTCTTCACGAATAATGGGATGCCAAGAGTCACGTGAGCTTCCGGGTATTATCATGTCATTATTCCAGATGAAAGCTAGAGCATCTAGTCAAAACATGGAGAGAATACAATTTATAAATGATTATTGAGAAGGTTGTTGTAATAAATAAATATAAAATAAAATATTAATAAAGTTGCAGTCCAGCGGGTGAATGCCTTGTCCATTTTGCGGTCAGGCAGGAGTTGAACTTGTTATTAGCTTTTTAGTTAGTATTTATTGTTAATTAGTTATTTGTGCAGGTGACTCCTCCATGGCCTGTGAAGTTCAAAAACACTTTCCGATCAACAATTGCACTTCTGGCTTGTGAAGGATACCAATAACTATCCTGTTGCAAGATTGTTCTCATTTTATGTGTTGCTCTATTGTAGACCAATTTAAAACTGGAAACTCAGAAAAACATTGATCGTGAGCAGAGAACTGTTGGTTGCGTGGTTAACCAAGACACCAAGATTCAGGTAAACTATGATTTAAGGAAACTTAACTTAGTACAGGTTGTCCTTGTGCATAATTGGGCTTCTGGATTTTTTGGTAAGGGATCACTGCAGTGGTGTAGATAATAGTAGATAATACAATAAAGGTATCGCAGTAACTCACAGCTGAGCATGACTATAGAATTTCTTAGACACACCCATTTCTCGGATCATTTCAGTGCAGCTTGTTTAGCTACAACAATCGGGACAATCTATGTTGATAGTATGACGTGACAAATAATCTGTTTAAAGAGGAGGTCCTGATGCTAACCAAACCCTATTTATGAATAACAGCTTGGATATGGGTTGGCTTTTGACTAGTTCGTTCATGTTATAATATCAGTGATGTTATTAAACATTAACTTGGTCACAATTATCCATCCTGCTCTAACTTGTCCAACTTTTAGAATGTGTTCACATTGAGTTTTAGTCATTAGAAGTTTCTGAGTAATTGTTTAGTAGAGTGGAGGTTATATGTTTTGTTGATTGAGATTGTTATGTTCTTTGTGAGTACTTATGGCAGCATAACAGATATGAATCTACCTCAGAAAAACCTTCTATCATTAGAGTTATTATGGCAAATTGACAAGTTTGAAATATTTGGGCAATCACAGTAGAAGTTAATTATGTATCTATATCACATCCTGAAATGATAACAGAGAATTAAACATCCTGCTGTACCTATTAAACATTATTAGTGCCAATGACATGAAATAATATCAAGTAAAATGTTGAATCTACATCAAATGTATAACTTTAGCATTTTGCAATGTAATCCAAAGATAGATTTCATTTTCAATTGTATTGCACTACAGGTTGACGATATTGCGTTGGAAAGCAAAAACCAATTCATGGAGATTTTAATGCAGTTGAAGCTCAACATTGATCATGTAAGTACATCTTGCTACAATAATACACCCATGCATGCACAAGCACACATGTAAACACACATGAACATATATATATACATACAATGGTCGTAAACAAAATACATACAAAAATGTAGCATAAAAAAACCTCCTGTGCAGTATGTATAAAACTATTCGTATGTCAAGTACATGTAATAGTGTCTCAAATAAATTGTAAAATGGTGTATCACCAGCTATATAAATACTGGTTTGTGCATACGTACTAAAATTCAACTATATCTAGTTTCTCTCTATATTTGGAAATAATTTTTTTTCTTACATTAAAATTGGTTATCTTTCACAATTGTCAGAATAACTACCTGATGGCCAAATTGTTTGTTATCCTTTTTGTCTAAAAAAATCATAAAAGTATTAATAGTTTTGAGAGGGCCACTTTTGTTTGGCTCATTTTGTCAATATATGGATATATATATTAGATTTAGGTAGCTGCCAGTAAATTTAATTGATTACAAGTAGCTAGACTAGCATATTATTCCTGAGCAGATGCTTCTTGGATCTTTCTGAGTTAGCATGATGTTGTTCACATTGCATAACAAAACTGAACATTATCTTCCATTTTATAACTTTGAGTGGATATGTTCGTATTGTCCAGTTGTCCACCAATCCAAGATCCATTGGTACTCCTCTGTATTGCAAAAATAATACTTTTAGTTGTTAGACTAAAGGCTGGTTCACAACACGACTCTGGCCGAGCGGAGCATTGCGTTGCGTGCTAGCGTGACGTTCGTCGTGTCTCAAAAGCAACAGAGCGCAACGCAATGGAGCTATCGGAAAAAAGTTCTAATCCAGCGTCTCAAACACAGCGTCGGACCAATCAGAATGCTATACATGCCGCTGACCTGCAGTTTAGCATCAATTGATGAAGAATAGTTGCTGTAAGGATCTTGTTTGTGGCAGGTGGCTGGAAGTCAGTGGCAAGTCAGGTAAGAATGGCCTAGTTATATAAAGAATGGCCTAGCTACAACTAGATTATAGTTTCTATAGAGGGATTACAATTATCCACATATTGATATGATAGGTTGGAGAAGGAGCAACCTCAGAACACTGTTGCCAAAAGTGGAAGATGCTGAATGATCAGTATGTAAGGGAACTGAAGAAGAAGAAGCCCAAAAGTGTGATGCAGACCCACGCGCTGGCCACTGTTTTCTGTCATCATTTTTACAGGACAGGTGAATATATAATTCCCCAAGAACCCTATTCCCCAACACCTACCAATTATAAACATGAAAATATTTTAAGCCAATTTTGTGTACTTATAAGAATATTTACTATTGTTGGGGATCTTTCAAACTAGAAGAGCTCCAACAAGCGAACAGAACAATAACTAAAACACATAGACAACATAAGTGTAAATGAGTTGTGGTCAAGAGGTAAAGGAGTAATTAAGCTCACCTGACCTGGACCTCATGGGTAGTTAAAGATGTTGTGTAATACAGTGTGGAGTTATAATATTGTTAGTTAATCTGGATATGTCTAGAGAACAGATCCCTAACACTGGTGGCAGCTAGGAAACCTACCTTAGCTATTCAAAGTTAACTACCAAAACAACAGAAGAGTGCAGTTAGAGTTGAGTACTAGTTGTAGTGTCTAGCTACTTGTGACTGACTAGCCAGTTTCCGGTTGAATTGTGCAACAAAATTGTAAACCAGAGACAGAAACAGTGAAAAGGAAATGGCGATGAAGAATTAAACTATTTCTGAGACAGAGACCAGAGGGTCAAGGAAAGCAGCTGACAAACAGAAGTTAGCCAAGTGTGGTGAGCAGGACAATGAGGAGAACGAAACAGGGAGCAAGACCATTCAACCCACATCCATACAGAGAACCACAGCAGACATCGACCACACAAGGCAGATGCAACTGGAGATATCAGATGATGAGTCAATCTGTGAGTGTCGTGTCCTCAACATCATCACAAGCACAGACACAGTAAACATTGAAATGATGGAAATGCTCAAGATGATGGCATACCAGGCCGAAACAGCCCGCTTGGAGGACAACAGAAGGAGGGAGATACGAGAAGAAGAGAGATATAGAGAGAAAGAGGAAAGACAGGAGAAAAACTCATACAAGCAACAACTTATTAATACTTGTTACTTCTCTCTGGATCTCACTCTTGAGATCCCACCGCTGCCACCAATGTCGTCGTAAGCAACCTTCCTTGACACAGAGGTTCTAACTGTGCAAGCGATCCTTGCCACGTACGCCGTCGTAAGTATTTGCCCCCAGTCAACCTACTGAGCCACACAATACAAACCAAACTCAGCCCTCCCTTCTGGAGCGACTGGATACCCAAGTAACAGATATTAGTTACTTAAATGAATAACAATATTTCAGGTATTCATAGTGAGATACAAACATCCAATAATTAAACAAGCTGATAGAATACCAGTGTCTCTGAGTATTCCTATCTTAAAGTAGCAGTAGTTCAATGGAGTTCAGGTTCGCAGTATCTAATCTTAGCTAGCACACATCATTCCTTTTATACTAACAGAAAAACATCATATCACTAAATATCCTATCTCCTAAAATGACCCTATATGGTCTTGTTCGAGAGCTGCTCTGATGTGAAGTCATCAGATATACAGTAGTTAGTCGGTTTAGTTGGTTGTGATGTTGACCCAACAATATCTGCTGAGCTCGTATCTTCCCCTGTTTGATCTGGGCTATACATAGGTTCTCTGTCTCTCTTGCTCATGTTGTTCAGGGGTGAGTGCAAAGGTGTGTTCTCAGTCAGGGTGGTCGATTTCCCTGACAGATACCCAGTTAACATGCCAAGCTTGGTCTCCTCTGCACTGGATAGATATGGAGAAGGGCCTAATCAAGAATTAGTGGGGATGTTGTGCTTAAGCTTACTTTTTAGAGTACCTGTAAAGGAACTTATTATGAAAAAATCAACCCCCCAAAAAGAGCTTAGAAGTGAAACTTACCTCCCAAAACAAGCAAGGGTGGATCCATTCTTGTGTGCAGGGTTTGATAATGGAAGGAAGCAAGTAAATTCCTCAAGAGATGCACTAGATTTGGTGATGGAACAACCGATCAGATACTCACCAAAGAGATCTACTCCTTTTAAATCCCACTTTTCATCCAGTGTGCCAAGTTTGAAGCCTCTCTGCCCAACCCGCTGAACTCCTTAGTTAAGCCTCCCCCTTCTCTCTAACTCTAAGGTATAAGGAATTAGCTAGGGGGGACAGGAGCATTTTTGGGGGGAAGACTATACTTTTTGTGTGTGGTCACCATTTTATAACTCCATAGAATCCGTAAACTTCCTGGTATGGACTTGATATGTAGCTCAAAAGATAGGTCTCTCTTTGTGCTCTCTGTTGGTACTAAATTATTTCCCCATAAGTATAACTATAGCTAAGTTACTGGACCTAAAGTGGAGGAAACTTCAAAACCTGAATGGCTGATCTTGTGGCAAAATATCTCCAGGTTGCAAAGTGCTAGCGCGTTGAAATTAGCACCAGTCTATGCAATGAGTGTATTCATTAGGCGCTAAAACGTAAGTAAGCGGTCAGCGCGTGGGTAGAAAATTAAATTTGCCACACGCGCTTGACCCCTAATGAAAACACTCATTGGGCTTCCTCTAGCCACTGGTGCTAATTTCAACTCGTTAGCACTACAATCTGGAGCCACAAAATCAGTTTCAGGTTTTGAAGTTCCCTCCACTTTAGGTCTGGCTATAGTTATACATATTAAAAATATTTTAGTATCAAAATAGAGCACACAGAGAGACCTATCTTTTGAGCTATATATCAAGTCCATACCATGAAGTTTATAGAATCTACGGAGCTATAAAGGGGTAACCACAAGTTAAAAAAAAAATTGTGCTGTTCCCCCCTTAAAAACTAATTATATTACGATATTACACAATCAGTACATGTATTCACATTTCCAGGCCCTTAACTGCCAACCACCTGATTTGGCGCCTTTAAATAGGCTACCAAGCAGCCAAGGAGAACATCCTTATTTGTGCATAATTATATCACTATGGTTGGACCAGCCAATCAGTTCATTATTCCTACTGTTTACTAATTATCATCTTAATGTGTAGCTAATTAAGTTACTTCAACCAACAAATGGGAGATGACCATGGTCTATGACATGGCTCTATGATGCCCTATTCGAGCATGGACCCGATCTCATGATGGTTCAATTTGGGAATTCGGTAAGTTGGTATCCTGATTGGTACGACGGCACTCTCTGTCTCGATCAGGTGTTGGGTTGCCAAGTTACATAAGTAAAAACATCTGGTCCAGTGCTCACCTTGTCATGTAGTTGACTTGATTGCTTAGTTTAAGGGTTGTCACTGCTCCAGCTAGCTTGGGAAGGGCTGGTAGGATGAGTCTCCCTTGAGTCGTCGCTTCTGTTTGTCTGACATGTTGATAACATAGATCACTGTAGAGACCTGCTCAAGGATGAGTCCTTGACACTAGACATTTAGCTTTGCCGACCTGACTGGCATCAACACCAGTCCCTCATCTCTGATAGCTAGTCTAATGATGTCTCATTGTACCATGCTTTTCTCTTGGCTTGGGTGTGTTGTAGGTTGATGACCGCCAGGTCTCAAATTCTGTTGAGCATATCCTGCATCTCCATCACCCACTGTACAGTTGATGTTGGGGCCGGATGGGTTGCTCACCGAGTTCTTTAAGATATCTAGAGGGCCCCTGATGTATTTCCCAGACATTCCTTCAAAGGGAGAGAATCCTGTACTAGCTTTGGGAACCACCCTATAATATGTTAATAAGAAATTGGGGAGTAGGGTATCCCAGTCCCTCTTATCACCACTCACCTTCCTAAGTATGTATGTTGAAAGTGCTCCACTGCTCCATTAGACTGAGGATGGTAGAGAGAGGTCTTAATGTGATGGGTGCCGAGCAGCTTGTAAGATCCTCCATAAGGGTAGAAAGGAAATTGGAGCCTTGATCGGTGAGCAACTCTGCTAGCCAAGAAAAAATGGACATGGCTGCTGCTACTGATGCAGCATCCACCTTCCTGAGTGGTACTGCCTCCAGGTATCTGCTCACATAGTCCATTAGTGTCAAAATTTACCGCTTGATGTGCGAATAGGTCCCACAGTGGCGGTAGCCGCCTTGCTGGATGGCTCCCTAGCTGATAGCCGCCTTGCTGGATGGCTCCCTTGCTGGTAGCCGCCTTTCTGGATTGCTCCCTTGCTGATAGCGGCCTTGCTATGGCTCCCTCATGATTGGTAAGGGTATGGGAGGGGCTTTGTGTTGGGCTACTTGGAAGAATTTTTTGAGTCTCTGTAGAGTCCTGGCCAGTAGAAGCATTCAAGTATTCTGTGCTGGATCCTCCTGTGCCCCAAATGGCTGGCTATTGGGATGGAGTGAACAGTTCAGATAGGTTGGGGGTGGAGTTGAGTTGGGAGTATCAACTGCTGAATCATATTTCCCATCTTGTCAGTTCAATGTCTCTAAGTTCGACTGCACCTATGCCATAGGCTGAGGCATCAGCCGCCAAATGAATGGGTAACTCTGGCTAGTAATGAACTAGGTCCTGGGCTGAACTCAATGTTTGTTCAGCCCAGTTGAATGCTCTTTCACAGACATTACCCCATTTCCAACTTGCATACTTCCTGACTAAGCCATTCAGAGGGTAAAGTTTACCTATTAGGTCAGGCAAAAACTTGCCGTAAGAATTAAGTAGGCTTCATAATTCTGAGACATCCTATGGTTGGGTAGCATTCAAAACAGCATTCACCTTGTCAGGTGTAGCATGGAGACCTTACTTGTCTATAGTGTGCCTCAAATAGTCGACTGAATTCACCAAAAAATTGTACTTTGGCCTAATGCCATGCTTTTTAACTGTCTTAACACTTCCCTAAGGGTGGCTAAATGCTCAGCATTGGTATTCCCAGTGATGAGAATATCATTAATGTACATACCCACATTAGTAATCCCTTGTAACATTGATTCCATAAATTTCTGAAAAATGGCAGGTGGGGGCCACACCATAAGGTAACCTCTTGTACTTATACAGACCTTTGTGCATATTAATAGTATTGTACAGAGCTGATTTGTCACATCCAGGAGTATCTGCCTGTATGCCTGCGACAAATCCAGTTTCGTGAACTTGGAACCACCTTGAGGGTAGCAAATAGCTCCTCCGGTTTCGGTAAAGGATGTTGGGCATTTTCGAGGACAGGGTTTATGGTCACCTTATAATCTCTGCAAATTATGAATCTTCCATCTTCCTTGGGTACTGCAACGATTGGTGCTGCCCACTCCGAATATGACACCTTCTCAATAATTACTGCATCCTCAAGCCTGTCCAACTGCTCTCCTATGGCTCCTCTAATAGCAAAGGGAACACTTCTAGGTCTTAAGAAGTTGGGACTAGCCCCTTCCTTCAGTTTCAAAGTGGCTTGATAAGTGTGGACGGTGCCAACTTCTTCTCTGAAAATTTCCTCATACTCCATAAGGAGGTTGTCTAACTGGTAGGCTGCATTTATGTTGGAAATTTGGTACCAGTTCAGACACAATGACTTCAACCAGTTCATTTAGGTCCTCTTCTGTTTACAATGGTCACTACCAACAATTTTCTCAGGCCATTGTATTCGACATTGACTTCACATTCACTTACAACAGATAAGGTTTCTGCTGTGTATGTCTTCAGTGAGACTTTGGACTCATGGAGAGGGGATCTCCAGGTTTCCTGTGAGATGATAGTAACTGCTGCCCCTGTGTCAATTTCAATGGGAACGATATTTCCATTAATTTTGATATCCACCATTATTGGTTTTGTACTCTCTTCATAAAAAATTGTGCAGAGCGGCAACTCCTCTTCCTCTCGATCATCATACTTCTCTCCATCACTAGTTTCAGTGTTCATAGATGTTTCTGAGGTGAGGTACTTGTTCGACATGAAATTTTGGTGGTGATTTGTACGTTTTCTACCATCAGTGTCAGTGTCCCTTCTGGATCTTCTTAGCTGTCTGCATACTGTAGAAATGTGCCCTTGTTTGCCACAATTGCTGACTTGAACCTGCACTCATTCACGGCGTGATTGTTTCTACCACAGTGCTGGCATTTGTCTGAGGTATCATTCCTAATCCCTTGGAACTCTGTGCCGGTTAATTTTTTGCATTTTTGGCTGCTGCCTCTGCAGACACTGCAAGGTTCACACTTTTCTTGAGAGTTATTTTATTCTTAGAAAGTAGCCTCTTGTGTATGCCTTCATTTTTCAGTCCACTAACAAACTGGTCTCTCAGTGCGTCTGCCAAGTAGGCTTCAAAATCACAGAAAATAGCCAGCCTCCGTAGTTTTGCGATAAAGTCTGCTACTGATTCTCCAGATTGCTGTCAGCATTTGTGAAAATTGCATCTCTGAATGATGACAGATGGCTTTGGATCGTGGTGTGACATCAAATAAGTGCTTAGTTCAGTAAAGTCCTTGTGGCTGGTTTCTCTGGTGCAAGAAGATTCTTCAGGACTCCATAGGTACTCCATAGGTCTTGCCACCTATACAACTGAGTAGGGCAGCTGCAGCTGCAACATCATTAGCTGTAAAGAAGACTTCCATTCTTAGGTAAGTGGCAAGTGTTTCCAAATCGGCGTTAAATTCGAGAGAGGCTGCCATCATTTTTAATCCTCGTCGCCAATTGTAGTGTTCCTGTTCCCAAACACTATGTGCATGCTGGTAGATATAGCATATCTAGGTAAGTATATGTAGTGTTGGTGTTCCCAAACACTATGTGCATGCTGGTAGATATAGCATATCTGGGTAAGTATATGTAGTGTTTGTAATCCCAAACACTATGTGCATGCTGGTAGATATAGCATATCTGGGTAAGTGTATGTAGCGTTGGTGTTCCCAAACACTATGTGCATGTTGGTGGATATAGCATATCTAGGTAAGTATATGCTGGTAGATATAGCATATCTGGGTAAGTGTATGTAGCGTTGGTGTTCCCAAACACTATGTGCATGTTGGTGGATATAGCATATCTAGGTAAGTATATGTAGTGTTGGTGTTCCCAAACACTAGTACATGCTGGTAGATATAGCATATCTAGGTAAGTATATGTAGTGATTGTGATCCAAAACACTGTGTGCATGCTGGTAGATATAGGTAAGTATATGTAGTGTTGGTGTCCCAAACACTATGTGCATGCTGGTAGATATAGCATATCTAGGTAAGTATATGTAGTTTTGCTGTTCCCAAAGACTGTATGCACGTTGGTCGATATAGCTAGTTAGCTTCTATACTTAACCCTTTCACTGCTGCAGGTAAATACCCTGCCCCCTGTGCTGGGCCTTTTTTTTTAGGAAAAAAGATGATTTTGAAATCAATGCCAAAAATTAATTCTTTTTGTGTGTTTTGGTGGGCAAGAGGTTGGCCTATGGGAGAAAAATTGAAATTTGGTATTTTGTATAATTAGATGGTCATGTGACCTTATGGCGGCCATATTGAATTTCCCTTTTTTTCTGTGATAAAAACCACTTTTTCTCCAAGAAATTCTTAAGGGATGCTGTTTTTTTCACTGGATAATGAAGAAGATACATAAAAAGGAATTATTTTCATCATTTTATTCAAAAACAGACAAAAATCAACGTTTGTCGGCAGAATCGTGAAAAAACATGAAATTTCAAAAAATGACTGTAACATGTGTTTTCCCCAACAATTAGTCATTTATACTCCATACAACCTTCTGGGATGACGGAATGCAGGTATTTGAAGTTCAGATGCATATATTCAAATGTGTTTTGAACATTTATCTGGTTATGTAACCCTTAGCAGCCATGTATTTTGGTCACATTGATGTCGTTTCCTTGGAAAATGCAATCATTTTTTTAGTTCGAAAAACCTTTGTTGTAACATAATGATGGTATTGTTCTTCTTTCTGAAGCCTACTACCTGAAAAGAAACAGCCAAATTTGGCAATGTTATCATATTTTAGAATTTCATGGTAAGAAAACTCGACTCAATTGAATACCGACCACTTTCTGGAGACCCTGTTAGACGAAAACTATGATTTTCTGTCACAACCTGATTTAGTTTTTCGAATTCATTTTGTAAAAAATTGTAATGATAATGATTGTCTTTCATGAAATAAAACTGCTTGACTGCAAACACTATATTCATTTCAGAACCTCAACTTTAGTCAGCTCCACAGTGTGAATATGTGGGGAGGACACTGCACACTTTGAACATTTACTTATCTCCATCAGACGTATCTCCATCATCCTCTCTGTCAGGACCTCTGGAGTAGTCAAATTTTGTGTGATAGGTCCTGAAACAATCTTTGTCTGCATGGAGACCTGGCTTACTTGGACAGTCAGGGCAAATCCACACTGTCCTGATTTCTCTACCAGCTCTGGTGTGGAATCCACGCGCTCAGCACACATGACACATTTTGTCTTTCTTGTGCCTTGTGTGGCCAGCCTTCTCCTCTCTTTTCTCAGGGAAGTGCCTCCTTGTTAGCCTATGTACTGGTTCTCGCCCTGATCTTTGATCAGTTTAGGGCTGAAACATACAAGTACTGTCAGGAGCCTTGAAGTCAGCTAGGAAAACGTTGGTAGATGGGGTGAATTTGCGGTGAAGTTTGTGGGCACACAGGACACTGCATGAACAACCTCAAAGCAATCTTTTTGTACCATTTGTATGTTTTCCTGACCACACTCACACTATGGAGCTGCTGATCTACCATATCTACTCCGCCCATTTTGTGATTATATGCAATGATGCATGCTGGCTTGTCTTGTTTTCCAGTAGGAATCATAGCAGCCCTTCCCTCCGTGGTTAATATACATCCCTCCCTGGGTTTATTATTTGACTTGTTCTTTAGTGCACGAAACTTTACTGCCTGCATGTTCCAGTTTGTGACTTCATGAAACATGATGTCCCCTTCTCAAGTCTTGTAGTCCGAAGATCACCAGGGTAATTCGACAATAAAATCTAGACAGATGCCCTCAGATGTACAAAGCTCATAAAATTTGATATCAAAACGAGCACGTTTTGTTCGAATGCACTGCTTGAAAAGCAGCCTCCCTTTGAACAAAAGAAGGGATTCATCCATGCAAAGATCTTTCTCGGGGGCATAGACATGCTGCATGCGATCTCTGACCTTCCTGATGAGAGGCCTTATCTTGTATAGCCTGTCCCTATTGGGATCTCTAGGGTCATGGGCGGGGTCCTCATTATTTGCAAAATGTAGGAATTTCAGGAGGAGAAAGAACCTATCCCTTCTCATTATTTGCCCATTTCTATCAGATTGTCCGTGGACCAATACATGTCCAGCCTTGGCTTGTGAATAACACCCATCAGTCCAAGTCAACCGAAGAATGTCTTCATTTCATCAATGGTAGTGTCCAGCCAGTCATGAACCCTGGAGAAATACTTCAAATTTTTACGGTTTACCTCGCTGAACTGATGAGCAAATCGGTTGGTCTTCTCTACAGTATGCCTAAAAATATCATTAGTAAAGTACTGGGTGAAGAATTCATCAATAGTTGCATTGGCACCAAGCCTAACTTTGAGTCCCTCGCCACTAACGAATGGAATTTGCTTTGGCCATTCGGGTCAATGTCCCAATTTATCCTGGGGTTCTGAGCCATTGCAGGCCTGCGTCCCTGTCCTCTAGCACGAGGCCGGCCCCTCTTATCTCTTACAGGACTCCCTCTGCCACCGCCTAGGCCACCACGAACCTGCACGCTGCGGCCATGAATCCCACCACCACGAACATGTGGACCACGTTTGGCCTGTTTAGCCAAAAGACTGTGTCATCAAGCTAATTAACTTCATTTTTTGGACCGTCAAGGTATTAATGCTCCATGTATGTGATTCATAGTGGTAGCTATATTAAATTAATGATGAAATGATTTAGGGAAAATGAAGACAACTCTCAAGTACATGATGAAGAGGGTCATGATGAAGAGGCTCATGATGCAGAGGCTCATGATGAAGAGGCTCATGATGAAGAGGCTCATGATGAAGAGGCTCATGATGAAGAGGGTCATGATGAAGAGGCTAATGATGAAGAGGCTCATATTGAAGGGGCTCATGATGAAGAGTCCCTTCATGATGATGATCTACCTGAAATGGATCTAGCAACTGCAAGTCCTATTGTCAAAGATTATTTTGATCCCAATGATCCAGCACTTTATGCTGGAAAGATTCCTTATTGGATGTCGATGACAAGCTAACACTCTTTATGTCCAAGTTCAAATGCCCACCTATTTGTGTTTCCTGTCAATTCAGGAAGAAGATTTAGTCTAAGCTGGACACTAAATAGGCCATGGTTGTGTTATAGCATATCAAATGATAGTGCATACTGTCTGCCATGCCTGTGCTTTGCAAGTGTAGACACCAAATCCCCGTTTTCTTCCGTGGGCTTTAATAAATGGAAGAAAGCCCTCAGTAAGAAGAGTAGCTTATTTGATAAGCACAAGGAGAGTGAAGCACACAAACTAGCAGATGAGAAAGCTTGTCTTTTCCTAAAAACTCAACAACCTGGTTTAGATGTTGCTTCACTAATGGCCAAAGAAGTAATTCAGCAGGCCCATACTAAGAAGGGCATTTTGTCAATCATTGATGTGGTTGTAGCCCTTGGTAAGAGAGGCATTGCTTTTCGAGGTAATTGGGACAAGATCACAAAAACTGAAGATGGAAACTTCGCTTTTTTTGTGAACTGGAAGTCACAGTTTGACACATATCTTAAAGTGCATTTTCTGAAGTTTATGAAGAATTCCTGGGGTTTATTAAAATTGCAAAGATGGATGCTCAAACGATTGCTGATGCTTTGCTCTCTACACTTCAGCAATGTGGATTGAACATGTCTTTTCTAGTTGGTCAAGGGTATGATGGAGCCTCTGTAATGAATTCAAGTAGAAATGGAGTACAGGCTAAAGTAGCTGAAAAATATCCCTATGCCATATATGTTCATTGCCGTTCACATGTTTTGAATCTTGCCATTTGCAGAAGTTGTACGGGTGTGCCATCTATCCGTAACCTTTTTGATGATATTCAAAAGTTGACATGGTTTTTGTCTGGTAGTGCCAAGCGTAAAGAAATTTTTTTGAAGTTGCATCTACTGACCAAGGAAAAGAGCTTTTTGGCTTCTTGATGATTGAAGATGATAATGAGCTTAGTGAGTCTTTGACTGAAATAGAAGCAGGTTCAAGGAGGTATCATGTGCCGAAATTTTGTGCCACCCATTGGAGTGCAAGGGTGAGAACTCTTTCAGCTCTTATAGCCCAATATGTCACAGTCTTAGATACCATGGGCAGAATCAAAGATAGTAGCAGAGGAGAAGCTATAAGTGATGCTTGTTCATATATGCGGCTTCTAGAAGATAGCCAATTTGTTGTCACACTGGTTGTTACACAGGCAGTTCTTTGCTTCCTTAGTTCAGTGACACTAGCTTTACAAGATAAACAGTGTGATCTTGCAGAAGCCTACAGGGATGTAAATACTGCAAAGAAATGTATTCAGGATGCCAGAAAAGATGACTGCTGGGAGAAAGTTTGGAGCAGAATTGAAATGCTAGCCTTGTCTATTAATTTAACAATTATGAAACCACGAACTGCTACTGTTCAGCGCCATCGAGCCAATGCAGGACAAGTTAGCCAGACTCCTTCTGATTACTACAGAATCAATGTATATTACCCATTTATTGACCATGTGGTTGAGCAGTTAAAAACACGATTTTCCAATGAGCATAAGGAAATTATTGCAGCTGAATCTCTGATACCACTATATTTATCCAAACTGAGTAGCAATAAAAACACTTCTTATTATGGGAAATTTATGTCCTTGGAAGAGAAGACCGACTTCCCTGTTGAAATAACTAAATGGAAAACGTTTTATGGATCTGTTTCACCTAAAAGGAGGCCAGTACAGCTAGCTGTGCTCTCTCTGAGTGTAATCCTCAGTCATTCCCAGCAATTAATAAACAGTCTTTTTAACTATACCTGTGGGAAGTGTATCTTGTGAGAGATCTTTTTCTGCTCTTCGTCGTCTAAAGCTTTGGACACGTTCTTCAATGAAAGAAGAGAGGTTGAGTGGATTAGCAATGCTCTTGATTTATCGTGATACTGTCCATCATCAGAGGATATTTATGAAAGAAAGGCTAACTGGAGACAAGTCAGTGAAATAAAAATGAGATAACTCTGTCACATTCTGCAATTTTTAATAAGAACCGTGAACATTAAATATTGTTGTTGCATTTCTGTATGTTTTTGTTGGGGTGTTCTAATGTTGTAATATCATGTACTCCTTTTTAGCCTCGTATATATGCACTTCACAAAATAGAAGTATAGTTTTAGCTTCTGCATACTTCACACCTTTGGCCAATGGTACGCAACCGCCTCCCCAGTCAAATTTTCTTAGATAACCGCCCCCCCAGTCAAATTTTCCTAGGCATGGCATATAGATATGTACCTAGCACTAATGTATCTATATAATTATGTAGTCGATCATTTATTCACAAGCAAAAAATATGAATGGCTCAACCTCTTAAATAAAACAACTTAGATAGACCAGGAATGGTGAAGTGAAACTCACAACAAACTCTCACTTGCCTTGCATGTAGTAGAATATAACAACTTTCTCAATAATTAACTGAAAAGTTGAAGAGCTTGATTATTGTGAAAGTCAAGGTGCGGTTCCACCATACTCTTCATGAACTTCATTTCTTCTTAGCATTTAGTGTTGGGCCTCTCTCAGGTTCGACTACTATCACTTTACTTGAGGATCGTGTGTGTTTTGTTCAGATTTGTGCAGAAAAATGCACCCACGTAACTAAGGGTGTGTTCAGCCACAGGAGGGAGTTTTCAGCCACACCTGTTATAGCAGGAATAACTACAACAACTTCTATTCTACGTGCACAATAGTATTTAACAATCTTCTCATGCATTTTTATATAATATTAAGCAAACAAATAGTAGTGTGGTTATTCTGTTTAAATGCTGTCACAAAACTGACCAAGCCATTCAACATATAAACTTTGGCAAATGTCCCTTCAAACCATCTTCAGTAGCCATGTTCCAGCCAGTTTCCCTCAGAGTTCAAACTATCTTCAGCTGTCCCACAGAGAGCACAACAAACAGATGCCACAATTTCAACCTTACCATGCTTCTGACCACATTGCAGTACATCAGTACCTTCTCATGGTGAAGACTGGTTAAAATGTGGTGACCTGGGGAACCTCCTGGTGTTGATGGCTCACCAGTTGATGATGGAAGTTCACAAGTGAATGATGGAGGCTCAACAGTGAAAGATAATGGATGCTCACCATATGATGATGGATTCTGTGAAATGGAATTTTGCTTGCTTCTCTGATTATCACACTTCATCTTTTGAAGCTCAAGCTTCCTCTTTTCTTTTCTCTTTTGCTTGTCTTCCTTCTTCCTCTTTCTTTCTTCCTGCTTTTATTGTCAGGTTCTAGCCTTTTCTTTTGCTAATTCCTTTCTCTTCCTTGCCTTTTCCTCTCTCTCTAGTCTTTTTCTTTCATTGTCCTCTTCTTGTACTTCTTCTTCTTGTTGTTCAAAAGTTCAATAAACTGATCTGATGTCAGGGGCTTGAAAGCTTACTTTAGAGTACTCTTTACTTCTCCTTCTTACTTTTCACTTTTGGATAAATTAAAGGATTAGGTATCATTCATGGTGTGTCGAATCAATGCTTTCAACAAAAGAATGCATAACCAATGGCTGTTGCAATGGAAAAGCTTTTGTTATGTATCATGTCAGACTCAGCAAATGTTCCAGATGAATTGAACATTATTATATTTAAAAGACATCGATATGCCATCTCAAGATTGAGTTAGGCATGCTTCTTGATCTACTCTCAACCCACTATCAGAATTGCATTGTTATTTCCACATCCCAACCATTGGTGATATTATTAGCAATAAATAATCATTTTCAGAGAGGTATTAAAACTTATGAGGATTTTCTTAGCTCTACCAGGTACTACTGCAACCACAGAAAGTAGTTTTTCTACTCTACATTGATTATAAATGTACTTGTGATCAAGTGTTCATTTAATAATGCTACGGTTTTAATGGGCACTAAGAAACAACTAATTCTATAAACTTAGTTGGTGTAGCTTGTAAGTTAAGGCTTAATTTTTGGTAGAACATTGTTGTTTTTTGTCATTATTGTCTCTGATAAAATAGAGCTACTCTGAGACCTCAATCATTTCATGTACCATTATTCAAATGTGCCCTCCCTAATTTGGAAGAACATTTCCTTCCCATTGAAGGTTGGTTCACTTCAAAGGGCCTGAAGAACTACTCGAGAATGCTTGCATGCAGGGTTCAAAATTGTTGTTTTCTTCAATGTACCATTTATGCCAGCATAAGCTTAGAAATAGTAATATAACCTTATCACAATGCTTAATGATGTGGGCTTCATCACAACAAAGGCCTTCAAACATTTTCAGAAATTCTCATTGCACAAGATTGATAGCCAGTGATGGTCCTCTATGAGTAGCTCAGGAATTGTGTAGACCAGTGTATTGTTCACTTCTTATCTCTGTCTACAGTGCTCTTGTGTGATATACAGACTAGACAAGCTTGTAGACACAAAGATACAGATTTGTATATTATATAGAACTGTGTTTTTCAGATTTTCGCTAGCCAGGTAACAATTAATGCTTTTGGCCATGTATCTATCTAACCTGGTGTTTCACGATTTGATCTTGATAATGTTGAGCCTGTCAAGTCAACCTCAAATACAGCCCACTTACATATCAACTTCAAACACTAAATTACAGTCCAACATGTAGCAACTACAAACTATATGTATTGAGATCAGCCGTTCAAGGCATACGGGAAGGCCAGGGAGGGGACCAAAATCCATCCATACCTCCAGCATACAATAATTCTATCCTTCTCTACTACCACTTCCCTAACCAATATATCACACATTCATCCACCACCTCCAAAACCATGTTACTTATACCTTCTTACCGCTTCACAACAGCAGTGCCACCTTTCCCTCTATACCAAATTTTCCAGATTCATCTAGCCACTCTCCAGCCCCCACAATTGAAGGTCTGAGTGCAAGAAATGTATAAGTCCAATTTTGGCTAAAATTTAATTACATTATTCAAAGACACGATTACCTTAGGATCTTCCCCCGATGCACTTTCCAGACTCCTATCATTTTTGTGTTTGATGCTAGAGACAAAAAGGCAGCTTTGATGTATTATACATAGCAAGCTAGTGGTAATTGGCAAGCAAGAATTTGTTAAGTCCATATTCAAAGATTGGGTTACCTGATGTACTAGGGGACATTACTCTACCTTCCTTCAGTTCCAAAACTAATGCTCTCCTACTTTTGCTATCATTTCTCTGGGATCTGTAATAACAAAGCCAAGCAACCAAGTTGCGAACTTAGCTACAAGAGAACAGTCAATATATATATTTCACATTACATTTTACAGCTGCCCTCCAACCTAGGTCTTAACATTACCAAATATGGGCATGTGTGGAATCTAACGTTTGCAAGAGATAACCTCAATATTACATATCACAATTTAGGTGGCCTCAGCAGGTACTCTGTCCTTTTCCTTTTAGTATATATTGCGGGGACTTCCTTAGGAGGTGATAATTCAATATCACCCATATCTGTTTACTAAACTGTTTAGTAAAGGATAGTATATAGATATTCACTTTCCACTTCCAGTTGCAGAGGAAGTCCTCGAGCTACTAGGAAAAGAAGGAACCAGTAACATTAAAGGGAAATGTTAGAAAAGAAGCGATTAGACTGGAACTGGAGGATAGTAAAGTTTTATACCCTAGAAATCTAGGAAACCCTTGCCTTTGTGAGAAGAACTGTTTCTTTATTTAGTGATAGTGAAAAGGAGAATACCATCTCCCAGCTCAGGTCAGAAGGATAGCCAAGATGATCAATACTTGGTCTTGCAGAATTGAAAATATTGCAGAGACATAGACTATGAAGCAGCTCTGGAAGAACCATGTGATACACCTACTCTTATAAAATATACATAGCTATGAATGTAGCTTGATGATATTCACTTTAACACAGACCAGATGTACTGATAGAGTGTGGGAAAAAAATTCTACTCCCGACTCCTTTTAATTCTACCCAGATCAATCCTTCTCTTGAGTTTCTTATCCTAGACACCACACTCATATGTAGCAGCATTCTACACCTCTACTAACCAACTTTTCACCTTCGCTCTCTTTTCATGTCGTTCCACATGTACCCTGCCACACTTACCTCCTCTTACTTCAGAAGAAACATCTTCATACCACCATAACACATCAAACTTCTTAAACTTAATCACTATCTTCAACTTCACCTCACTTGACCACTCCCCTCTACACACACACATATCCCTGTCATTTGTCCACATGCTTCCCTCACTCCACACTCCCAAACAACTCATCACAACTAAGTCTTTAGCTGACGTTGATCCTTCAGATTGTTGTTGGACATGTTCTGCTTGGCCAACAGGGACATACAAAGTTGTCATAGTGTAGATAAAGATTGAGGAAATGCCGGCAGATCTGGAAATGCAAGAGTGAAGAGTGGCTACACAGTCAAGTAGGAATAAGTTGATGGTTAATAATTGACAGGACGGGATACTAGAGTTCTATTCTGACATAGCCATTCAATTCATCAAATTGTTTTAGCTATGTAGGTGAGTCACCATTTTTGCCACAGTGATGCAGAAATTATTATCAGTCTCAGTAAGATAAACACAAGTACTGCTGCTCTGTATGGATAGAGGAAACTGGCTACACAATTGGCATATGCAGAGTCAATAGATGAGAGTTGTGCTAATGATGGAAAGTATACTCAATATAATAATAGGTGTCAAGATCATTCTACTATTTCTGGTTAGCATCTGCATGGTCTTCCCTTGAGTACTCTGACAATTGTTGCAGAAAGAATTCCCTGATAATCCCACTCTTAGTGCCCATCTTTAAGGAACCTGCTTTAGAATCTACTATTATTACAGGGCATCGCGGAGGTCCACCTTGCACCAGTTCAGAATTTGTAAGGCAATGCAGAATGTAGAAGTACATACAACTCTTGACTGCTTCCCCAGTTAGGCCCTCAGCTGTGATACTGTTATGACAATAGCTCTAGAGAATTGCTATCTAGCAATCCAAGGAGGTCAAGTTTTGTCCCATGGGGTATCAGGTTAAATGAATAAATAAAGACTTAAAAATTCTGCAACTTTGCTAATCAATGTTTTACATATGTGCTCTACTGTTCACCAGGAATTATTCCTGATGATGGCTCTAGCAAAACATCGAGGAGATTTACTATTGCCACAGCTAGACCAAGCTGGAGTCCATTGGGAGTTGAAGTGGTTTAGGTTTTTATGCCTTGCATTATTTACTAACATCAGCACTAATATTGATCATAACAAGTTAAAATATAGGGGGAGGGAATCTTGAGTTATATGAATAGTTTCTAATGTGTTCATCAAACAGAGAGGCTTTCATCATCGGTTGCCTCTTCAACTGTCAAATATGCTCACTTGATGTAAGACTGCTTGATCTTTCTTTAGGTAACACGGCAGCATCAATCAATTGAAACAGGACACTACAACTGCAGTGATTTTTATCACATCCTTCTGTAGATATGCAGCAGTGGGAGTGGTTAGCAAACTCATCCTTTTTCTTAAGAAGGCCACATGTAAGCATGTTCTTCAGTGGCTCTCTCACATCACTGATCAGGATGGTCTCTAGGATAGGGTGTATCGCCACTTGACTCAGAAAGAGAACTTCAGCAATAGAGATGTAGCTTAGAGGCAATTCTACCTTACATATTTCAGGGAGTACAAATATCAATATTTTAGGAAACCATGTTAGAGTGTTTGAGAGAAGCAGGCCACCAAAGACACGGAACAAATGAAGCTGTTTCTTGTGACGTTCTTCTCTGACTCTTTTGTTCATCTCCTGAATGTATGTCTTCCTTTTGTCTATACTAGGTAGTGATTTCCACACCTGTCTGATATTCTTCTGAACTATGTAGATCACACAGATATTGCAGACAGACATTACAACGAGAGCTATGCAGCAAACAGTAATCACAACTATTATGTAACTTTTTTTTTCTCCATTAAAAAAGCAATATAGCGATCCTGCATAGAACTGTGATGTTTCTGGGCTGATCAAAATGTACACGCCAATAGCAATACTCAGCATGGCTATGAAAGCAATACTCACTAATGTCCATCGTTTGTAGGCTTTTCCTTCATAATGGAGAGGTTTGAAGATGAATAGAAATCTGTCAAAGGAGATCAAAGCAATGACAAAAAGAGAATCCATAAATAGGACCACTTCAATGAAGAATGAGATATTGCATATCTGACAACGCATAACGTCTGTGCTTCCAAAGATATATTCTCCAGCAATACCAGCCACTGAGACAATTGGCAAAAAAGTTATTAACACCAGGATATCTGTCACCACCAGGTTGAGTAGCAGCATAATGGTTGGCTGGTGATATAACCTCTTCTTTATGGCTATAATCACTACCATGACGTTCCATGGCAATCCCACCACTATGATGAGGAGAATAAGCGCTGCAACCACTTGTCTGTAGGACAATCCATAACCGTCTGAGACCCAGGATTCTATCGTGACACTGTTTGAGCTGGGACTTCTGCAGAGGTCAAACGTAGTGTTGTTCATTTTCTTTTCTCTCGCCGTGTAATACGCTAAAGATCGCGCCTCGGGATTAAGACCAACCACAATTACCTAGCATACCGGTGTCATAACGGATAACGTCCCCTATCGGTATACGTCCTAGGGACGTAATATTTCGTCCGCTAGGACGTTAACTGATGAGCATAAGCGTCCGGGGGCGAGGAATTACGTCCCAGCAGACAAATTTATGTTGTAAAATGGCAGAAAAATTCTCTTTCTCTGAAGTATTTGAATTTATTCATTCTGGAAACTATCCTACACACAACTATAAAAGAAGCTTGAGAAGAAAGGCAAATAACTTCAATGTCCATGAAGGTCGGTTATATTATATCGGTAACCAAGAGAAAAGGCTTGTGGTAGAAACTACGGAAGAAAAGCAGAGACTATTGAAAGCAATACATGAAGATGGACACCTAGGTTGGTGTAGCTATATAACTGTAACATAGCTATATATATCCTGTATAATTTTCATAATTGTAATTTTAACATCATTCTATTGTTTTCATATTATATACTAGTCAATTTGTAATAATTTTAGCTGTGCAGGCAAAAGGACCTCTGAAGAGAAGTGGTAAGCAGTATGCCAACCTACACAAAAAAGTCTGAATGCCATTACATAACAATTTTCCTTCATAGAATTGGTAAAGGGATTGAAGAACAAACTGCCATCACAGAAGCATGCGAGAAGTCAGGAGACTGCCACTTCACCCAGCCCAGGAAAAGAAGCAAGACCCTAACATTTTCAAAAAGCATTATTAGGGAAGACCTCAAGAGAGGGAAACAGCTCACTGATGAACATGTGAACCTTGCGCAAAGAATCCTCAAAGAGCAATTTCGATCCCTGGGTGGTTTGCAAAATTGTCTTTTTTCACAGAATTATGGATTTGTCAAAACCAAGAATCCATACAGATACATTATGTGAATGGAAACCACTGGTGTGTTACATCATCGAAGGGAGATCAAGTCAGGATCTATGACAGCCATATGATCTGGCCATCTTAGCTCTTCATTGAGTCACCAAATTGCCCAAATATACCGTCCCTTGGTAGACACTGGTAACGACGATGAGATGATTGTCTTTATGGCCGATGTGCAACAGCAAAGTTATTATATTATTACACTTATATGAATGCAAATGAAAGTCTATTCAATTTGCATATTATATGGATATATCTACACTTATAATGGATGCAAATGAAAGTCTATTGGCACTGAAAATGAAAGTCTTGCTGGGCGGACGCTATTCGATAGGGTAGGACGCTTTCCAACGCGCATTTACTTTATCTGTATACGTCCCCCGGACGCTTTTTCTAAATAATAACGTCCGGGTAGGACTACTAGGACGCAATTCGATATGACACCTGTCGGCGGTAAAGAGCGCAGAAGAAGTGGCATAGCGGGGCGCTCAATCGCCCCACCAACATAATTATTGCTATATTCATCAAGCGACAAACCCCAATCAAGTCGTAGTCCCCTAATACACCCGTAAGTCACACATTTCTTGAGTCCAGAGAAATTTCCCCCCAAGTCACATTCTGACATTCTGTGCTGTAACTGAGGGACCATTCAGTAATATATGGGAAGAGGGAGGAGGCAAATATCATCCCATCCCCACACATTACTGAAGCAGAAGGTGCATTAACAAGCTTGTGTTATTATCTTTTTACATGTGTACCATGACCCCAAGCCATGTGCAGCATGAAGCCAGGTACTCACTAAATACAAATCAATCCTTGAAACAATAGGGCTACTTCAACTAGCTCTTGTCAAAATCAACCTAAAAAGTTTAGCTTTCCTTCAAGACCATTTGGCAGTAGAGAAAATTTAGTTTGAAGAATAGCCATGATGGGATTACAAAGAAGACAATGGCTCTTGGCTGTTTTTTTAATTTTTCTGAAATAATTTGTTGCCTAAAGTGTTTCTTGCAAGAGAGATGATGCTTACATTTCTCAATAGTCCTCTAACTGGAAGGATAAGCTCAAGATTCTTGTAAAGTTTTAAAATGGCAGCTAATAACTAGCCTTATAACTGAAACCAGGAGGCATAAATAATCACTGGACAAAAAAGAATGTGGGAGATATGTTTAGACCAGGCACACAAAGAAAAAAAGAGACTGAAACGGCGACTATTCTTGAGAATGTGCAGTTCAGAGACAAGGATTAGCCTCAGATGACACAATGGAAAGGAGAGCAATTCCATTCAACTATTGAAATTGAGAAGTTTTCATAGTTAGGAGTATAATGTATATAATTCTACATAGCTAGGAGTATAATGAATATTATTGTCAGGGATCTCCAACCTGGACCCCCACTACTCAATTAATATGGATTCAGAGTAATTAGGTTGCACACACTATGTGCTAATGAATCTGATTTCCTACTTAGTTTGCATTAGACCATAGTCAGAGTAATTAGAAAAACACACTAAGTGCCAGACTAGTCTAGAATTATAAGAGTCTCCATTATATTCCTCTCCTATTTCCCTGAGAAGAGCCCCATCTTACCCCGCTATCATTCCCTGACCCCTAACAATTATTCTACATAGCTAGGAGTGTATTAATACAGAGCTCTACAGTGATCTATATAGCTAGGAGTGTAATGAATGCTATTTTGAGTAAAGCTGTGTTTTAGGGTACTCTTGATTGGCTGCAAAAGAAACAAATATGAGTCCAAATATATCCAAAATGAAATTTTGCAAGTGATGTCAATTCATGAGGTCATAAAATGTATTCAGCAAGGTGACTACTAGTACTGTAGTGGACGAATGTGTAGATGTGCCCAACAAGGAGCAGTTGGTGATATGCTTTAGGCATGTCAATCCAGATCTTGAAGTTCAAGACTTTGTAGACTTATATCACTGCCCAGATATAACTGCCAATACTATAGTGCATTATAAAGGATACCTTATTGAGGTTTAATCTTAGTCTATCGCGTTGTTGTGGACAATGTTAAGATGATGCTAGTGGTGGGGAAGTGAATGAAATCAGTTGTATATGATTTAGTGAAAGATGAACTTCTTGCACAGCTCCAGACATTTGGTCTCGGTTTCAAGGTTGACCTTCTAACGCTTATTACCTTGTCCATATGACAAAAAGCATGCCAGGTGCAGAGAGAAGCTTTTACTCTCAATTTGTTCAAGCTGTTGATTGCACCAGCAACCAATGCAGTTGATGAGCACTCATCTTCAGCCATGCATGTCACGCATAAAAACATGGTTATACTCTAGCAAGTAGTGTAGTTAGTGAACACTCGTCTTCAGCCATGCATGTGATGGAAAAAACATACATTTGGGAGTACAATTTTTTATAGTAAAATTGTTTGCATATTGCAAATTGATGTGGGTCTGCATAATGAGTGGTTTCAACAGTGGTAGTGGTTACATTTATTGGGTGTGGTTTATGTGTTGTTTTCCACCAATCCAAGATCCATTGGTACTCCTCTGCAGGGGCGTACCCAGCATAGAGCGCTCGGAGCGCGTGCACCCCCCCTAGAGTACAGAATGCAAAACAAAAAAGGGGTGTGGTCAAGAGTAATCCACATGCGCGCGCATGCAGTAACTAGAGCGCCATCTCGAGTTGACAGAAGTTCTCAAGCTAGCTCAGTGACTGTGTGGTTGATTTTTGATTTGAGCTGCCAACTATATACATCTCAGCAGAAATGCCACCGAAAAAGAAGCAGAGAATTACACTTTTGGACTTCAGAAATGCTATGACAGAGAACCGACTTAATGCCCTTCTTCTGCTCTTCTGTCATAGAGACATTTCTGACAGCATAAACCTTGATAACGTCATAGAACGATTTGCAAAACTTAAGCTACGGAGAATGTTGCTACTCAATCCTCTCAACTAGTCCCATTAATCATTTATTTTTGTTATATGATGTACTTTATATAATGTAAATACCGGTGATTTGATCGGTTAGCTATATGAAGATATATTTTTTAATTGGCGCCAGCTATTCTGATCACAAATTGGTTTTCCGCATGCAGTAATACACTTAATTGAGCTATATACCCTATTCTATTTGGTTTTGACTACAAAGGCCTTGGAGAGAGCACCCCCCCTCTCTAAATCCTGGGTACGCCTCTGCTCTGTATTGCAAAAACAGTTGTTAGACTAAAGGCTGGTTCACAACACGACTCTGGCCGAGCGGAGCATTGCGTTGCATCCTAGCGTGATGTTCATCGTGTCTCAAATGCAACGGTCCGCAATGCAATGGAGCTGTCAAAAAAGTTCTAATCCAGCATCTCAAATGCAGCGTTGGACCAATCAGAATGCTATACATGCCACTGACCTGCAGTTTAGCCATTAAAGATGTCTATTGAAAAGTTGCTGTCAGGATCTTGTTTGTGGCAGGTGGCTGGAAGTCAGTGGCAAGTCAGGTAAGAATGGCCTAGCTATATAAAGAATGGCCTAGCTATAACTAGCTATAGAATATTTACTATTGTTGGGGATCTTCCAAACTAGAAGAGCTCCAACAAGCGAAGAGAACAATAACTAAAACACATAGACAACATAACTGAAGGAGAATATATTTAGAGTAGATTGCTTGTGATGAGTGTAAATGAGTTGGATCAGGTAGAGTAATTAAGCTCACCTGACCTGGACCTCATAGTTAAAGATGTTGTGGAATACAATGTGCAGTTATAATATTGTTAGTTTATCTGGATCTGGCTAGAGAACAGATCTCTAACACTGGTGGCAGCTGGGAAGCCTACCTTAGCTATTCAAAGTTCGCTACCAAAACAACAGAAGAGTGCAGTTAGAGTTGAGTACTAGTTGTAGTGTCTAGCCAGTTCCTACTTCTTGTGACTGACTAGCCAGTTTCCGGTTGAATTGTGCTACAAAATTGTAAACCAGTGACAGAAATAGTTAAAAGGAAATGGCGACGAAGAATTAAACCATTCAGACCAGAGGGTCAAGGAAAGCAGCTGACAAACAGAAGTTAGCCAAGTGTGGTGAGCAGGACAACGAGGAGAACGAAACAGGGAGCAAGACCATTCAACCCACCTCCGTACAGAGAACCACAGCAGGCATCGACCACACAAGGCAGATGCAACTAGAGATATCAGATGATTAGTCAGAATCTGTGAGTGTCGTGTCCTCAACATCATCACAAGCACAGACACAGTAAACATTGAAATGATGGAAATGCTCATAAAATTAACATACAGGCCGATATAGCCCGCTTGGAGGACAACAGAAGGAGGGAGTACGAGAAGAAGAGAGATGTATAGAGAAAGAGGAAAGACAGGAGGAGAAGCATAGGGAGATGGAAAGAAGAGATGAGATAAGGTGGAAAGAGAAAGAGGAAAGACAAGAGGAGTGAAAGGAAAAAGAAGTGTGGAGAAAGGAGAAGGAAGAAAGGCAGAAAGATGAGGAAGTTCGGAGGCAGAAATATGAATTGGAGTTTTTCCAGATGAAACAGCAAAGCGACCTGGAGAGGGACAGAAAGCGGGCAGAAAAAGATGTGCTACAACTGCCTCGTTTGAAGGATGGTAGAGACATTGAAAATTTTCTACGGACTTTTCAGGATCAGATGACCATGTACGGGGTAGAGAAAGCCTACTGGTCCACTAATCTGCTGGCTGTCCTAGATGATAAATCACTCAACTTCCAGAGTGGGTTAGACTTGGCGGACAAACAGGATTTTGATGTATTGGCTGCCAAACTAGTGACATTCCATGGAGTAATGCCGGATTTATATCGGACACAGTGGAATGAGATCAAAATTGCAGTAGGTGAATCACACCAGCAATGTGCGCAAAGGGCGCAGACTATTTCCTACAATTGGATGAAGCCAGACAACAAGAGCAGACGTCATATATATGATGAACAGGGAGAAGTTGCTAGATGTGATGGAACCATCAGTCTGAACATGGGTAAGACAGCAATGCCAAAAGACATTAAGTACTGCAGCAGAACTGGCCGACACATATGTGATGTCTCAGCCAAAGAGAGAGGAGCCACCAAAATGGTCAAGATCTGGAGGAAATCATGAATGGAGTAAGTCCAAACTGAGCAGAACCAACTACACCAAACCTTCAGGACCAAGTATGCCAGCAGCTACAATACCAACAGCCACTCACACTGACAAGCCACTGAGACCTCCGGCTATCGATGCTATCAATCGACCGTGTTGCTTCCAATGCAACGAGTATGGCAACATAGCCAAATTATGTCCAACAAAACTCTGTTTGATGGCTACTTACAACTAAGAGATTTGGAGAGAAAGTAAGGCTCCTCCATTAATGGACAGAGAGTCAAGGACCTGATTATAGATTCTAGCTGCCAGGTGACACAAGTTGACCCAAAATGGCTCGCTTCGGATTACAGACGGGAGACACCTATCATGATTGCTTGAATTCATGGAGATGTGAAAACCCAAGACTACAGTAAACATAGAAGTCTTGGGAAAGGTCGTCACGACTCAAGTTGTTGTCAATCCAAATTTAGCATCTGATGGACTCATTGGTGTGGATATCTTGGCAAGCGGAGAACACAAGTGCAGCTATCTTGCCCAAACCAGGAGCAAAACAAAACGGAGAAGGCAAAGAACTTACACAACCCCTCCCAATGAGTCTTCAGAGTCACAAGACTCTTCAGCAGCCCCTCAATCTTACATGGACAATGCAAAGAGGGATTCTAGCTCAATGACAAGCTCCAATGAAGAGGAGAGCGCCACAGATGGTGAGCAGTCAAACAACACTGAATCCCAACCACCGAGTTATCTACCAGCCAAGCACAGATACATCTGACCTCACAACAGCAAGAGTGAAGAGCAACCTCACCAGAACACAGAGGTGACAAGAGAAGCATTTGCATGCAGCAAAGTGGGGTGCTTCAATACCGTTGGATGGCGGAGTGCTGCAGATGAAGAAAGCTCAAACAGAAGACCCATCGCTGTGCAACATCAGGAGAAAAATGACGACCATGAAGGATCAAAGAATCTGTTGTTTCCTACCTAAGACAGACATACGACCGTTTGGAGGAGGCAAAAGACATTGCCATCACAATGGAAACAAAAGTCAAGCAAGAGATGGAGACTTGGTATAACCAAAAAAGCAAGAGATCGATCGTTCACAATAGGCGATTTGGTGTTGGTGTTGCTGCCGTCTTCACGAACAAACTACTAGCTAAGTGGATGGGCCCATACGCTGTTGAGGAAGTGTTATCCAACACAACCTACAAAATCACTATTCCCCATGCAAGGAAGAATCAAAGAACTTTCCACGTTAATATGCTCTCAAAGTGGGAATCTCCGCCAGCTGCCTGCCTGTTGAGCACAGAAGAAACGGAAAAGATAACAGACAACACTGGAGCGGAGTTTCCACCGTGGAAGATGGAAACACAGATCACATCCAGCCACACATAGAGACAAAGCTGAGCTGAGAGAGGAAGGGAGACATTAAGGAGGCCTTGGAAATATACAAAGAAGCAAGAGGCACTGCTGTAGCGAGGACAGATAGTGCCCACCATGCGGGTAGAGACTGGCAATCCCCTGTCATCAAGTTCACCACCTTATCGACTAGCAAATGCCCGAAAACCGATTGTGCAGAAGGAGTTAAGGAGATGCTATGGGATGGTATCATTCAACCCAGCCCAGTCCATGGGCTGCGCCAATTGATTTAGTGCCAAAAAAGGACGGCAGTCTGAAGATATGCGTCTATTATCGCAAGTTGAATGCTGTAACTACACCTGATCCATTCCCCATCCCAAGAGTGGATGACTTGTTGGATGTGATGTCCTCAACAAAATCTATCGTGATCTTAGACTTGTCCAGAGGGTTTTGGCATGTCCCTCAATGGAGCCAGCCTCTCGGGAGAAGACAGCTTTCTCAACTGACTTTGGGAAATATGAGTTCATGGTGATGCCATTTGGGCTAGTCGCAACCTTTCAAAGACTCACGAATGAGTTATTTTTTGACTTACATGGAAAGGTGGCTGTGTACATGGACAATCTGGCCATCTACACTGAAGCATGGGAAGACCACATAACACAACTACGAGAGGTACTGAAGAGACTAGCAGAGGCGGGGCTGAAAATCAAGCTGGAGAAATGCCAGTTTGGCATAACGTCCTGTGACTATCTGGGTCATAGAATTGGACACAGCAAACTGCAACCCAATGAAGCTAAAGTGTCTGCCATCCAGGATTTTAAAGTACCAAAGAGGAAAAAGGACTTAAGAGCCCTCGGTCTGGCTGGTTACTACCGGCATTTTGTATCACACTATGCAGACATTGCCGCCCCTTTGACAGATCTCACTGGAAAATTGCACCCAGACAAGTTACAATTGGAAGAGCAGCAGCAGGCAGCCTTCTCATTACTCAAGGAGAAACTGAAGAAAGATACAGTCGTGACTGGCCCAGACTGTAGAAAAGCATTTGTGCTCCAGACAGATGCCTCAGAGATTGGCATTGGAGCAGTTTTGAGCCAGTTCGACAAACATGAACAGAACCGACCTGTGGCTTACTTCTCGAGGAAATTAAAGAAAGCTGAGAAGAACTACGCTACTGTCGAGAGAGAATGCCTGGCCATTGTGGACGGTATCAAGCACTTTGAAGTTTATTTAACAGGTGTGCCGTTCACAGTGGTGACAGATCACGGATGCTTGAAGTACCTTCACAGCATGAAGGATTCTGGAGGACGACTCATGCATTGGGCGCTGAGGTTGCAGCCGTATGACTACAAAGTCATCCACAGGCCAGGAAAGGACAATGGGAATGCGGATGACAATCCTGGAAGTCCGACAAAGAATAAGCAGATGATACAGACTTCCTGCTGGTAGAGGAGGGAGGAGTGTTAGGGATCTTCCAACCTAGAAGAGCTCCAACAAGCGAACAGAAAAATAACTAGACAACATAACTGAAGGAGAATATAGTTAGAGTATGTTTCATTGCTTATAATGAGTGTAAATCAGTTGTGGTCATGAGGTTAAGGGTCAGGTAGAGTAATTAAGCTCACCTGACCTGGTCAGTTAAAGATGTTGTGGAATACAGTGTGGAGTTATAATATTGTTAGTTTATCTGGATCTGTCTAGAGAACTGTGTGGAGTTATAATATTGTTAGTTTATCTGGATCTGTCTAGAGAACAGTTTTATTATTAGCATTGTGTTTGCCAAAATATAGTGCCAGGGGACTTCTCCAGCTGTGCTTGAAAAGTAGTCCCTGAAGCCATATCTCATGGAAGCAGCGGATAGTGAATTCCTAAAGATAAATTGGACTTTATATAATGAACAAGAACAAAGGGGGAAAAACCCTGTTGCTTCCAGCACGTGATAGGGACTCCATTCCAGTACGTGGCTCCTCGTCGATGGTACAAACTGTTTATCGTCCCATATGAAAGTTGAAGGACAGAGAGGCCTGCAAAATCATAGAGGATACTTCATGACAGAGAGACCCAACAATTTAGTACTAGTTGCCTGTAGCAGGAAATCTCGGAGCGAGTGCCAACCTTTCACCTGGGGAGATATCAGCACTGACAGAGAGCTGTCATGACTCTGATGGGTCAGGTATGGACTGACCTATATATGGTAACTTTTATTACTTATACTATGGTATATACAAAGCATACCTCAGCTAAAAGAGAGTCAAACCTCTCCCTAGACATCCTTAAATATCTGAAATTACTCTCTGGGTCAGACAACCTCATCTCTTGTAGGAGATTGTTATAATCTCCAAGTTGCCTAGGCGAGTGAATATTTGGCTTACCCACATCCTTGAGCTACCACTTTCTTAGCCTCCTGCTAGCCAACCGCAACATATTCGCACTGTCACTGCAGTCCATCTTTATAGTGCGGTTCGAGTGCGAAGGTCAATGAAAAAACAGCGCGCAAATGGAACGTTGTGTTGTGACTGGCAAGCATAACGCAATGCGATGTAATGCAATGCAATGCAACGCAAGAAACGCAATGCAATGCAATGCAATGCCGCTCTGCTCCGCTCGGTCAGCGTCGTATTGTGAACCAGCCTTAACAGTGGCTAGAGCTATAAATACTGCCACTGAAAAGCTCGACCACAATCCAATGAAACCTGAGCAAAAGAAAATTGTAGAGGCTTTTGTTTGAGGATGTATTTGGCATACTTTTGTGAAAAGTATGTTTTCTACCCGTTTGCCTCTGATCTTTATGAGCCACTATCAACTGATAAGACCGTTGTGGTAATTGCTCTATTGATTATAAAAAATTAAATGGCGGTAACGGCAAAGTACACGAGGTGAGCAATATATGCGGCATGAGGTGGGAGAACTCAGAGGAAGGACTAAGTTGGATTGGATGTGAAGGTCTTTGAAGGAAGTGATCACCAAAGTTGCATTTGGGATATGAGGAATAAGTCTATCGGTTGAGTGAGGGGGGAATAGGTTTGTAGTCACCGCTAGAGTCGAAAATGATAAGTTAGTGAAAATGTGTAAGAAAAAAGTTAGCGACTAGGGTAAATGGGAAGGAACATTTGTTGGGATGGTATTGACTTGAAGATTTGGAAGGAGCCATGAAGGAGAACAATGCATAACTAATAAAAGTTTTTTTTGTAGGATTAATTTATTTTTAAGACGAATGAATGCGAGTTAAAATAAAAGAGAGTATTGCGGCAGAAAAGAGATGGTACAGGATTACTGGATACTAATACGTATACCACCACAGTACAGCTACTGATGAAGGATAATGCGACTGGAACGCGTAGGGAGAAACCTGGCATCTGGATTAACTTTAACGTAATGGAGCACCAAATGGTGGCAGCACTGATAATCATATTGCTAAGTATGTAGGAGTTGGAAAAACAAGTTGAATGCAAGCAGAGAAGAATTGAAGTTTGGGAGGAAGTTAAACTTGTTGGGAGAAGTTGAGGCAGAGATATTATGGACTAGGTCATAAAGGATATAGAACAAGGTAAGGTGGTGAATAATGGAAAGCACTAATGGTGATGAAGTTGTGGGCAACAATAAGGGTATGGATGACCACATGGTTGGTAGCTGTTCTCAACCTGAGATATATAGGAGATAGATAACAGGAAGGAGGCTGTCCATCCCTGTTGGAATGAGCAAAGGTAGAAGGAGAAATATTCAGGAAGTATAAACAAACAAGTGTGGAGGCCATTCTAGAGAAATGGCACAAATGATGGAGAGTGAGTCATTAGGTGTATGTTGGAGAGCCAATTGTATTGCAGTGTTTACCTGTTGAGATGCTGCAATGGGAACTGAGAATTATTACCTCTTTGCTCTTTGTTGTCAATAGTTACATATAGCATATCACATTTTGCAGCTGTCATCCCAACAAGATCTTAACATTAGCGTACACGACATGTGTAATTTATAACATTTACACAGGGAAAACCCCAGTATTACATTACATCACAGTTTAGATATTCAGTTTGTAGCCTTATCAGTGACTCCGTCATACTCCTCCTCTCTTAAGTTGATGCCATTGGAGATCACACGATTTTCCACTTCATTGTCACATGGCCCCCGAGAGAGTCCACCAGCATTCCCATTCTGGTTGGCTTTCCTGTGACCAATGATAAGTCTATGGATTGTTTGTATGGAAGACAAACTGGAGTGCCCACCAAATCAGCCATGCATTGGCATATTTCATCCAGTCCAGCCAGGCGAGTGGGTACCTGGCTTCATGCTACAGCTACACATCTAGTTATAAACCCTCTGCTTCTGCAATGTGTATTAGGATGAGATGAGTTTATATTCCCCCCCCCCCCCCCACCCCCGTCCTCCCTCCCCATCCACTTTGATACCTCATTACGGAATTAGTCCCTTTAAACATTACAGCACATAATGTGATGAGTGGGCAGTAGCTAATGTGCCAAGGACTCTTGACACAGTGTAACTTGTTGGGCTTCACTTGATTGGGGTGTGGCTTGATTTTAAGGGTGTAGTGGCTGAGGCAAATGAGGACCATTACCCCTCGTTATATACCACTGCAAGCACTTCTCTGCTCTAACTCATTTTAACAATGTCACCTTTTACTAAGTTTATTATGCATACACACACATATATATATAACAAACAGAGTTTATATATATATATATATACATACATTGACATGATAAATAGTACGGAAAAAAGACTCTACTCATGTAGACCACAACCAATTTAATAATATACAATACTCTTAAATCTAGTACCCAATTTTAAAAGCTAAAGGGTCACACAAGTGGTTTCTCTATGGGTGGAGTCTTGTTTACTTTCTGATTAGCAAGTCAATCCAATAGATTAATTTTTTTATTGTTTCAATTTTTTTGGTTGTTTCTGTGCATTATTTAGAGTTGGGTGGAGGAGGACTACACAAAGTCAGAGCTTGAGGGTCTCCAGGGCTTTTAAACAGTTTCTAACTTGTTTATTGTTGCACACCGGCACATGCCATGTATCATTGGTGTTGTTGTCTGGAACCATATAGAGTCAGCTACAACCTCCTTCAAGGACTTGATTACAGCTTTGCAGGAGAACTTACCAACCAAAAACAGATGTTTTGGTAGGCCTGCAGCTACAAGCCTCCGTTGAAGTTAATGACATTTTCCCAGGAATAGCAGATGTTTTGGTAGAGCATAAGTTACAAGCCTCCTTTGAACCTAGTCACATTCTCCCAGGAGCTACAACTCCACAATTGAACAGCAGAACTGCAGGTTATAATACAGCACTTCCCTCCTTGATTGCACCATTGATGAAGTCACCAAACAGTGATATATACTCACCAACCACTTTATTCCACAATTGATTGATAGCATTGGAACATCTGAAATCTTCTGGTTCTAAGGCATTTATGAACAGACCTCTGTATGTAAGTTTTTTCTATTAGGAAAACGAGGTAGAAAAGTTAATTCTTGATTAATTTATTTTTAGATTGTCTGCCAATTTGCTGTCCTTGCAAATTGTTTGAGGCACATTGGGAATCTTAAAACTTAATACTGGCAGAAACCATGAGATATGACTTATCAGATAACAGAATAAGTCTGTAGAGAGGAAAAACAAAAATCAAGATCATAATAACCCTTGCCTCCCAGTAGGCTCACATACTTATAATTCATAATTAAATTTGCTGAACTGGTAAGTGAAAATGGGTTAGATGGCTGACAGGAGAGGCTGTATGGTGAGCATGAGAGTCTTAGAGGGTAGAGAGGGTTTGGATGGAATTTGCTATGCTGATGTATTGATTTATGCATGTCTGTATGTATCTATTCACCATACATTTACCACCCGTAAAAGGCAATGAGCCATCCTCTTCAACCAACCCACTATGTTGAAAACATGGGTGTGTTTGCTCTATTTATGCACCTAATTTAGTGAGCATGACTTCTCGTTAACTAAGGGGAGGCAATCTTGAAATGTGGACCGTTTGCGGTTTTGACGACTAAAAAGTTAACTAAGTCGAGCAGAAGCAATACTCATCTGAAGTTGACTCTAGCAAAGGAGATGATTGTGGCATTCTTTTAATTGGACTAGCCTTCTTCCAAACGATGGAGCCTTCTATAAGATGGTACAAGTTGTTGGAACGCAGTTGTATCAGCTTGGCAGGCACTACAGCAGGCTTGGTCCATGATGAAGAAATGGATAAGAAAACTTTTCAATAAGATCTAGCTATAGCATGTTTGTTCTGTAGTTACAACCCCCCCCTCCCCCCTTCCCCATAAAATTCAGGTAGAGCCTATAGCTAGCTTTCCAATATATCCTGGGACTTTGGTTTGTACTTTATGTTTTTTGATTTGAAGATGGACGATTATGCCAGAGAACTAGCTTCTCTTTTGCTTCCTTGTTCTCCATCTCTTCTCACAACATAATATACACTGTATGTAAAAATTGATTCATCATTATAAACAATGTCATGTAGCTATAACCACATTTATATGTAAGGTACATGGTGGATATTATTATAGTCATATTTATATGTATGGTGGTACATAGTAGATATTTATTTATATGTATGGTACACGGTGGATATTATTATAGTTATATTTATATGTATGCTACATGGTGGATATTATTATAGTTATATTTATATGTATGGTACATGGTGGATAATTATAGTTATATTTATATATATGGTACACGGGGGGTATTATTATAGTTATATTTATATGCAAGGTACATGGTGGAAATTATTATAGTTATATTTATATGTATAGTACATGGGGGATATTATTATAGTTATATTTATATGTGTGGTACATGGTGGATATTATTATAGTTATATTTATATATAAGATACATGGTAGATATTATTATAGTTATATTTATATGTAAGATACATGGTGGATATTATTATAGTGACAGGAATATGCTTCCTTTTTCCATACTACTTTATCTACTGGTCCTATATTCAGCTGAATGTTTGTAAAGAATAGATTCTGCATTATATGCGAACAGAATTATGTTCTAATATTGTTGTGGTCATAACATGGTCACTTTATCAACAATAGCAATATCCCATAATGTATGTTTACTAGAGACTTTAATGAATTTCTTATTTGGTATAGATGTTTAAAATTGAAGCTGGTTTGATATTTTTTAACTCGCCCAGCAAACCGACGGTGAGAGGGTTAAATAACGTATGTAAATAAATTGGAAATGGTCATCATAGTGAAAAGATTAATAGAGCGAATACTCGGATATTCAAAGCTAAACTGGCCTGGCTGCAAATAGCCGATGCACCCTCTTACCAGATAGCAGAATAACCAGACCAGAAAAGGAATAGACCAAAAATCATAACACACTGCAGGCCATCCACACCACCTCCCACATAGTCCCTCATACATCAAATTGCTGCATCTGCAGGTGAAAATGGGCTGCATGGCTGACAGGAAAGGTTGATGGACATAGTTACTCAGTTCATCAATATTCTCTAGATGTTTTGTTTCCTTTGTTTGCACCTCAATGCCTGGCATTTGTTAGTATAGTATAATTATAGATTGCCATTGCAATAGTAATTGCAGGTAGATTAGTAAATAGGACCAGCAGTTCCTATTCGAAGAATTCTTTTTCTTCACTATCCCCTCAATGCCTAGCATTCATTACAATCATAGTATATAATTGTTAATTGATGAGCAAAGTGAGTCCACGGTGGGAATTTGGATGGAAAACATGGCATGCCATATGTACATGTCTATCTATGCACAGTACGTTGACCACTCATAACAAATTTGAACAAATCCATCCCCTTAAATAATGCCAGCCTATGTCAATCAGAAATGGTCGTCATAGTGAAGAGTTGGATAGAGTGAATACCCTATCCTGGCTGCACTGTGCAGTGAGAAAGGGTTGTATGGTTTAAGTAAACACCCATACAAGATGACAAAATAAGTCGGCCAGAAATAGGACAAACAAGAAATCAAGGCCATGAGCACTTTACTATAATGCAAACACTCCAAAACCACCTTCCACAAATGCCCTCAGACAAATATCCAACGATATTCTTGTTACATTTACCCACCAACAAGTCAAAATGCATATTGAACCTCAATAAGATGAATATGAGCTGCATTGAATGGAGCTCTATGGTTGCATAACTTTTAGTCCACAAATGTATATATTAAACATAGTAAGATCATGACATTCCTGCTCTTTTATTTTTAAATTTCACATTTGTTTCATAAAAATGATGAAAATATAATAAATAATTTTACAAGAAGACACATCATGTGATAACTATTATAATTAGGTTCGAAGATTGTATGTAGGGGTAGGATAGGCCACACCCACATCATTTGTGGGTTCAGATGGTGCTTGTCTGTATATTTAGACTTGTATAATGAGGTCCGGTGGTTTGTGAGTCCAAGCTAGTCACCATCCGGGTTCCGATGAAAAATGTTTGGGAAACATATATATACTCTGCACGGGGTGTCAAACAAACTAGGGTAGTATCGGGTCCAGGGGATTGCCAAAAACGGGAATATCAAATTACCTGGGAAAACAGATTGACACCATCGATTGCACGCATTTAATTGCTTCCTCTTTTCTTATTTATTCCAGACATTTAACTCACTTGTTGTTTCCTTGACAGCATTTATAGGGGGATTTTCTGTCAATAAATTGTTTAACTCCTTAATCATCCAAGAACTCCTTCTGCTCTCTTAAAAGAGTCGCAATAATTCTTGGAAAACAGAGAATGTGCATGTGGAGGTGTAGCTGTGAGAGGATGTTGGGGAATAATCATGCCCCAATGTATGCTACACACTCAACTTGAGCTCAACAAGCCAATCCAGTCAGAGTGGTAGGTATGCTGCCACCAGAGTCAAGTCTTACTACCCCCTTCTCCCAAGAGATAAGGTTTTTATTCCTTATAATAAAGTATGTTAAAAGTAGAACAGCAAGACAGAACTGACTAGTCACGTGCTCAGCTGGGGCTTTTATCGGCTACAGCAGAGCTACTAAAAATGTACAAATAGGGAAATACATGCGTGTGTCGGTGCAGGGTTCGTGTTTGGTTCAGTTTGCAATTGGCATATGCCATTAGCTAATTTACACATAAGAAACTAAGGATGAAAACAGAAATCAAGGCTGACATGAACATAATACAATTTTAATATTCTATACAAAACGCACTCATTACAACACATAATTTCTAATGTCCGTGAACTTCAGTCTGGGGCATAACACTCCTCCCCTCCTCTGGAGGGTGGAGGCCATGTGAGAAGGAAGTGGAATTGGTTGTTGGCCAGGCTTGGCGGGAGAGCCCATCCGCGTTTCCATTTTTGGATCCAGGTCTGTATTTCACTGTGTAGTCGAAAGGCCTTAGTCTCAAAGCCCACCTGGCAAGTCTCCGATTAGACAGTTTGGCCGACTGTAGGAAGGAAAGAGCTCGGTGGTCGGTTTCGATTGTGAAGGGTCGTCCCACCAAGTGGATGGTGAAATGGTCGACCGACTCCACCAGAGAAAGCCCTTCCAACTCAGTAGCGGCATACTTCTCTTCACTAGGTCGGAGCTTCCGGGAATAGAAACCCACAGGTAGTTCGTTCTTGTCCCTAAACACGCTCAAGACTGCTCCAATGCCCTTTGAGGAGGCATCCGTCTGTAGCACAAATACATCACTTTGGGAAGGAATAGTTAGTAAGGGAACCTTACACAACTGCTGTTTAAGGTACAAAAACTCATCGTGCATCTGTGTGGTCCATTCAACACTCTGAGGGGCAACCTTCCGTGTAGCTGCAGTTAGAGCAACAGAATTGTTAGCATAGTTCTTAACAAATCTGCTGTAATATCCCGTGAGGCCCAAGAAAGACCTCACGTCTGTCTTCATCACTGGTCATTGGAATTTTCAGATCGAAGCGACCTTGCAATCATCTGGCTGAACTTTGCCTCTGCCCACCAAATGGCCCAGGTATGTGCAAGAGGCTACCGCCCATTTACACTTGGATAGTTTTGCTGTGATACCCAACTCTCGAAGACGACCAAGCACTATTTGCAGGTGTTTAATATGGTCCAACCAGGACACACTGAAAATGACTACGTCATCCATATAAGCCTGAGCATATGCACCATACCCATCAAGAACATTATCCATTAACCTTTGAAAGGTCGCCGGAGCATTCCGGAGACCAAAAGGCATGTAAACATACTCAAATTTTCCTGGTGGGGTGCAGAAGGCTGTTTTCTGGATGTCACTTGATATCACTGGGACCTGGTGAAACCCTTTATTTAAATCGAGCTTTGATAGGAATTTAGCTTCACCCAACCTATCCAGGATGACATCGATTCGGGGCATTAAATAAGGGTGAGGAACTGTGATGCTATTGATTCTCCAGAAATCAACACATAGTCTAACTTGCCCATCTTTCTTTTTGACTGGGAGAACAGGCGAGGACCATGTGCCATGGGATGTTCTGATAATTCCTGCTTTAACGAAGAAAGAGTGCACACTTCATCCTGAAGCTGGTCATGCCATGCAGGTGCTAACCTGTATTGTGCTGTACGGATTGGAGGGGAATCACTCATGTCAATTGGGTGTTCTAACAAGATCACTCTCTCTGGCTCACACTGCGCACGACATCCTTAAAAGTAGCAAGCAATGCATCTAGCTCAGCTTCTTGGGTGTGGTTAAGGTCCTTAGCATGGGAGCTAGTCACAACTCTATCTCTTTCATCTTTGTCATCCTCATCTGCCACTGTTATCAGCAATACCCTAGCATCCGGTGTATGCCATGGCCTTAGCCTGTTAATGTGGACAATCTTAGGTTTGTGAACTTTTCCAGGGATAGCTAACTGGTAGTTGACAGGAGAAGTCTGCAAAGACTTCAAAAGGACCTTCCCATGTGTCGTCTAACTTGCCAGTCAACCCTGGGACCCGCATCAACACCATTGAGCCAACCTCTAGAGATCTTTCTTTTGCATTCGGGTCATAGGATTTTTTCATATTGGCCTTGGTTACCTTTTCCCGTTCTCCTACAATCTCAGACATGGTTTCCATCTTCAACTTTAATTCTCTCACCCACTCATGCAACGTACGACCTGGCAGCTCTCCTTCCAACCAATTGTATTTCAGGATCTCTAGGGGACCCCTAACATCTCTGCCATATATAAGTTCAAAGGGTGTGAAGCCTGTGACTGAATGAGGCGAATCACGGTGTGCAAATAGCAAATACTTAAAGGCAGGTGTCCCATTCCTTCTTCTCTACCTCTGCCTCCCTCAGCATAGCCTTACAAGAGGCATGCCACCTCTCCAACATGCCATCCAATTGTGGGTAGTATGGGGAAGTCCTACAGTGGGTGATACCTAGCAATTTCCACAACTGCTGGTTCAACTTGCTCATAAAGACTGTCCCACGGTCTGTTAAAATTTCATCCAGGATGCATGTTCGGGAACCATGGCATCAGCAACAGTTGCAGCATCTACCCTCTTTAAGCGCATAGCTTCTGGATATTTGCTATGATAGCACATAGAAGTAAGGATCCATTTTATCCCACTCTTAGTCCTTGGGAGCGGACCCACTATATCAAAGGCAACCCTGCTAAAAGGTTCCTTGATCATGGGGAGAGGTATCAAAGGTGCTCTGCCTTTTAGAGGCTCTCTGACATTGTGGGCAAGTGGTACAGATGTTTCTTACATCACGCACCACCCCAGGCCAAGTAAAATGCCTACATAACCGGGCACAAGTACGTTTCACTCCACTTGTTCGGGATGAGTGTGCTAGTTCTAGGACAGTCTTCCTTCTGTATTCTGGCAACACAACTCTCACCCAACTAGTACCCAATTCATCAACCTCACTTTGAACCAGCAAATGATTGTCATACCCATATCTATTGGCAGACTCCTCAGCCATCTTCCTCGTGTTCTTCAATGAATCGTCGTCTTCTTGTTGCTGTACTAGCAACGCATGATCAGAGCTGACTGGTTCACCTGAAGGCAGTGGAATGTCCAAGGGTTCCTCCTCGTCTGGAACAGTTTGCTCCTGTTTGTCATGCATAATCAATTCTTCAGAGAGAATATTGAGGGGAGAAGCACCAGACTCGGAACTGGCTAAATCATGTTGCCGTTCTTGTTCCACGTCTGGGGCCACTTGACTCCTCGTTCGAAGCACATGAGCTGACTGGGGTTCACGAATCACCGGAATCTTCCTAATCTCCCACAACTGGTCGTAAATGTTGAGGTCCATCCCGAAAATGGCATCAGCTGCTCGGACTTCCTCTGAGACTGTAACTTCACACTCCTCTGACAGGTCACCAATCTGAAACTTGACCTTAGCTATGGGGCAAGAAGTTGCTGCTTTGCTCCCAAAACCATCTAGAGCAACTGTCTCATTAGTATATTGTCATCAGTAACAAGCCTTGGATGAACTACAGTGCAGTAACTGCCGGTATCCAGAAGTAAAGTATCACACTCGGTGTTGCCAACCTTCCCTTGTACAAAGGCTAGTCTACGTTCTTTCCACTTGGCACTAATCTTCCTCACTCGTCTAGGGCAGTCTGGTCATTTGTGTCCCGGCTGTTGACAATGGTAGCATACTACTGGGCGTGCTCCATTCTCCTGTGATGAGAGTTGACTTGGGCTTTTCCTGACCTGATGCACCATCAGTCTTGGTCGTACTCCATGTGGGTGTACCTTGCTCCCTCCTCCACTCACTTCTGCTAGAGCTATCACTGTCTCTGCGTTCGAAGCGGGAGTTGTAGGTGTCTACTTCGCGACGGTCATATCGAGAAGCGTATGTTGGCTTGGCCTATGGGTGAATTGTCTGGAATTCAGAGGCTAAGTGGGCTGCCTCCATTGCAGTCGTTGGCCTAGGAAAAAGGTACTGACATCCGAGGGCAAAGCAGAGAGATATTTAGAAAGAGTAATCATAGCAATAGCATCAATAATGGACTTACACCCATCAAGCCCTCGCTTTGGACTCTATACTGATGATGAATTCTTCAGGGGATTCTCCTTGCCGTTTCCTCAGGGTCCACCAGTCCTTGCTGGCTTGCTGCACCATGTTGCCAAAAGTATCTAGAAGAACCATTTCGATAGCCTCATAATCATCCTTCAAGTGCGCAGAGACTCTGGCAGTATATATCAGAGGAAGCCTTCCCAGTCAGATAGAGAGGCAACAGCTCTGCCCAGCGAGCTCTCGGTTCTTTGTTGCATGTCAAGGCTTGCTCAAACTTCCAAAGAAAATCTGCAGGTTTCTCATTATCTGTCCACTTGCTAATCTCCTCTGCTTTTCGATCAGTTTCTCTGTCTGGGTCTCCCTTGATTTGTCCATATCCCTCAACAAAGTCATTAATGTTTCTTGGTGTGCTTGTTCACACTCTTTGTCCTCCTGGTGTCTCCTCTCTACATCTTCTTGAAGTTCCTCCTGACGACGCTTTTCCTCATTTTCCCTATGGATCGCTTCGTCTTCTCTATGTGTGGCGTCACGTCGATCCATGCTCTCAATGAGCATCTTGATTGAGTCCCAGCCAGGAGCGCCAATAGCCTGAGACTGTGGTTTCGTGATAGGTTCATGTTCCTGATCACTCATCTCTGATGTAGACAAAGTTTGATCCGAGTCGTGGGTCACGGCGACCAGCTTCTTAAGCTTCTGCTGACGAGACATCTTGCAAGTGCAATTTGTCCTCAAAAGAAGAACAGAGAATAAACAATAGTAGCTAAGGGCTTACAGCTTTCAATGATTGATAGTTTGGTTCAGTAACTGCTGCCACCAAGTGTTGGGGAAAAAACTTGCCCCAACGTATGCTACACACCCAACTTGAGCTCAATGAGCCAATCCAGTCAGAGTGGTAGGTATGCTTCCACCAGAGTCAAGTCTTACTACCCCCTTCTCCCAAGAGATAATCCTTATAATAAAAAGTATGTTAAAAGTAGAACAGTAAGAGAGAACTGACTAGTCACGTGCTCAGTGTCAGGAGAACTCCTGACTGGGGAAGGAGGAGCGCCCCTGAAGGACCTAGGTGGGCGGATGGCCCCGAGTGGAGGTCAGGAGCAAGTGTGGGTACGGTACGACAACACCACGATGGAACAGGACGACAACACCACGATGGAACGGGACGACAACACCATGATGGAACGGGGGTGGCATGATTCGGTAGGACCAGACCACAACCGGCAGACCACGGTTCATCGCAAGTTCAGACTAGATGAATGATTCGATGTCACAGCAGCACAGAAAATGACCTAATAAGGGCACAAGAACAGCACAAGAACAGAGTATAAAAGAGACGGACATTTTAGAGAGAGAGACAGCAAGAGCAGATATTAGAGGTCGTTAGCGAGAGAGAGATAATAACGAGGTACTAATACTCTGCCATTCTACGTGTTATTATTATACTAGTTTATTGATTGTGCTCTGAACTGTCCAAGTATTTGATTGTTGTGCATCTAAGTTTATTTGTAGCAAAGTCAATACAACTACTACACCTCTCTTAGTGAGAAAGGGAGAATCGTGTGCGAGTAGTTCTGGTCCAGGTAGACTTTAACTAGCGAGAGTTAAAAGGTGGGCTTGGGCGTCATCGGATTGCGTGGAATCAGCTAAGAGAGCTGATTATTCGAGAATCTGGGAATACGAATCCGACAAGTGGTGTCAGAAGTGGGATACCTAAGCTAAGTGAGAGAGACTTAGTGGGGAAGGTATCTGGAAGCTAAGTAGTCTAGAAAGATTCTTAGTGCGTGTAGACCTAATGTAAGAGGTCGCATTGTTGTATATATCAGGCCTAAGGTGAGAGGTGCTGATTGTTACAGGTTTGGATAAGGCACCAATAGTGCTGGGAGAGGTACTATTTTGTTCTGGATTTCTGTTGACTTATCATTGCCTGTAAGTAGCAGAGAACGGCTTGAGTTATCAAACTTTGAAGCCTGAAAATCAACTCTGACCTAGGGTGTTATGAGTGTTTTGGTTTTGTTTTTCTTTAATTGTATATTAGCCTCTCGAGGCAATTGCACATTTCAGTTTTTATAATCATTAGTTGATATTTTGTTATCAACAATTATTATATCTGTTTTGCGGTTGCGTGGGAAAATGTTGCGTCGACCGGGAGAGGATAGACAGTTGAGAAGTGATGATGACAGGGAGACCCCAGAGAGACAGGGGAAGCTCGACCGTTTCATGGATCGGTGGGTTGAGATGGAGCAGCAGAGAGCTGCAAGGGTGGACCAACAAAGAGAGGAGGACCGAGCGGAAGCAGCAGCCCAGCAACATCGGTGGTTTCATGCTCTGCAGGATGCAGCTGCCAGACCTCTTCCTCCACCTGTGGCCCCACAACCCCCCAAAATAACATTGCAGAAATTCCAGGAAGGGGTGGACGATATGCAAGCCTACCTGGAAATGTTCGAGACGGTGGCTACAGCAGGAAGATGGCCAAGGGGAGAGTGGCTCCTCCATCTCCGGAGTTCACTGGCAGGAGCTGGCTTGATGGCTGTGGCAACGTTGTCACCAGCTGACCAGGGAAATTATGACCGGGTCAAGACAACCCTACTCCAGACATACCAAATCACTGTAGAGACCTCCCGACGCAAGGCATTCGAGACATCCTTTGATGCAACCAAACCGGATGTGTGGCTAAGAAAAGAAAAAACAACATTTCAAACAATGGTTGGATCTAGTAGGTCAACCACCAGAGACTGCAGTGTTGATGGAGATCACACTACAGCGATTGCCTCGTTGGTTGGAAGGAGTGATGAGGAATCTCAACTGCCAAACGTATGACCAACTTACCGAGTCCGTGGTGCATCACCTTAACAACAGGAGGTCCGACAGAGCGTTCGGGGGAGAGAGAGTTAGACCAAGGGAAGGGCCTAATACTCCACCGCTCCGACAGGGAAGTACATCTACTCGCCCTGGGAACACCCCATTCAGTGAACCACCTCCATCAACCAAGGGAAACTCGTTCCGACCAAAGCTGGAGCCAGGTAGTACCCCCTCCGACCGACCAACTCGGAGCGATATCAGTCAGGTCGAGTGCTTCCGGTGTGGTCGCAAGGGACACCTGAGACGGGACTGCAGAGTGAGGATGGAAGAAGCTCATTTTGGGAGCAAGACACCAATCAGGTCGAACTTATCTCGGTGGACGGAGGAAGTGTTGATCAACAACAAAACAGTCACTGCCCTACTCGACACCGGATGTTCAAAGACAATGGTTCATCCAAGGTGTCTTGGGTCGAAGAGATTGGGGTGGAAGATCCCCTACGTCACAGCTAGTGCCAAGAAGACGTGGTTTCCAGTGGCAAAAATCTGTCTTCAGATCAGGGGAAACACATGTGAGTTAGCAGTTGGTATTTCTAAACATTTGATTGTTGACATGCTGCTAGGCAGAGACGTACCAGGTTTCCGAAGGTTGCTGAAACAGGCAATTGAAAAAGAAGAAAGGAGTGAGGAGAGTGAACTTACGGGAGTGCCGGAAGGGGCTGAAGGACTGGTCAGCACCAGGGCCCAAGAGAGAGTAGCAAAGGAGAGAGAGGAGTTGGGAGAAGTGGCACAGAAGGCAGATGAAGCGGTGATCCACGATCTGGAAGAAGACAAAGAGGAGGAGTCAGAGGAGAAACTGGAGCAGCTGTTCGACTTCTCTAATGACCTTTTCCTGACCGCCCCGATTCAATCAGAACGGAAGCAGCGTACTGATGGGGAGGACCAGAAGATGTCGGAACTGATCTCTCCGAGTCAACTACGTACTCTCCAACTACTCGATCCAACGCTGGAAGGATGGCGGAAGCAGGCGGATGAGAATAGTGAGGGTGACGTGATGTGGTCAGCTGGCATCCTTGTCAAGAAGGCGAGTACGACAGGTGAGGCAGAACGCCCCCTGTCGTGTAGGCGAGAAGTGCTGAGGATGACACACAGCTCACCCATTGCGGGACACTTTGGTGAAGTAAGGATGCTGGACACTCTACGGCAGAGGGTGGTGTGGCCTGGAATGACTGGTGACGTAAAGGAGGCATGCCACTCTTGCCCCGAGTGTCAGCTAGCTGCCCCCGTGACGTTAAAGAGGGCCCCACTACATCCTCTTCCGGTGATGACAGTTCCCTTTAGTCGCGTGGCGATGGATATCTTTGGTCCTCTAAAAAGGACAAAGAATGGTAAGAAATACGTGCGAGTAATCATGGATTATGCCACCAAGTGGCCAGAGGCATTTCCTCTTTCTAATGTCACCACCGAGTCTGTTGTTGAATGCTTGGTAGAAGTCACCTCTAGGCTAGGCATACCTGGGGAGATTTTGACAGACAACGGGTCAAACTTTACATCTAAGCTAATGCAACAATTCTATTCTCTCACTGGCATCCACCACATACGTACTTCCCCATACCATCCCCAAACGGATGGTATGGTGGAAAGGTTTAATTCGACATTAAAACGGCTGCTCCGAAAATTGACGCAGAAAAATCATATGGAATGGGATATGTGCTTACCATATGTGTTGTGGGCATATAGGGGAAGCACACACAAGTCCACAGGCTACTCTTCCTACGAGTTGTTGTACGGTCAGAGGATGGACACTCCTCTGGACGAGCTGGTACAACAGTGGACCAGGAAAGAGAAAGAAGGGGACGTGGAGGTCAAGGAGTACCTCCGACTGTTGAGAGACAAGATGGTCCTGGTATGGGAGTTGGCGTCGTCGACTGAGAGGAAGGCAAAGGACATACACAAGGTGTATCATGATGAGAAGGCAACTCAGCGTACATTTGAACAAGGTGACTATGTTCTAGCTTTCCAACCTAGAAAGCAGGATAAGCTTTTGAGTGAGTGGCGAGGTCCGTATCAGATTGTGCAAAAATTGTCTGATGTAACTTACAAGTTAGACCTAGGAGAGGGGAGGAAGCAGTAAACCCCGACAGCGTCAGTGTTTCTCTCTGTGGGAGGCGAGGAAGGAGAAGCTGAGGGCGGAGAGTTGGAAGAAGACCAGGAGAACGTGTCTGAATTGACGGAGGAACAACAGCAAGAAATGACAGAACTGAAGGAAGACTTTCAGGACATCATCAATGATTTACCTGGGAGAACAACCCTGGTGGAACATCACATCGAGACTGGTGATGTGAGTCCTGTGAGGTTGCCCCCATACAGACTGCCCCGTACCTCCCACGAGTCCTTGAGAAAAGAAATTAAAGAGTTGCTGGACTTAGGAATTATTATACCTTCCAAAAGTCCATGGGCAGCTCCGGTGGTTTTAGTCCCGAAGGGGGATGGTACCAAGAGACTGTGCGTAGATTACAGAAAACTTAATTTACTCACCCGGGCAGATCCATACCCTATACCTCTCATTGAGGACTTAATCGACCAGCTGGGGGGGGTTAAATATATCTCAGCCCTAGACTTGACAAAAGGGTATTGGCAGGTGCCTGTAGACAAAGAAAGTCAACCCAAGATCGCTTTCATAACCCCATGGGGGAAATATGAGTTTCAAACCATGCCATTTGGTTTGGTGGCAGCCCCCTCAACCTTCCAGAGACTGATGAACACAGTGTTAGCAGGAACACACGAGTATGCAGCGGCTTACTTAGATGATATAATTATCTTCAGCAAGAGTTGGGAAAACCACGTGCAAGACCTTACCAACATTCTCAAACGGTTAAGGTCGGCAGGTTTACACATTAAGCTAAAGAAGTGCAAGTTTGCATGTAATAGATGTCATTATCTAGGACATGTAGTTGGGCAAGGCAGGGTCAAACCTATCCAAGCTAAACTTAGGGCAATTGAGAACTTTAGCACACCAAAGACAAAGAAGGACGTCAGGGCCTTTTTGGGTATATGTGGATACTACCAGAAATTTATACCAAATTTCTCGACGGTAGCCACTCCCTTGTCGGATCTTACCAAGGCACAGCAACCCGTTAAGGTCATTTGGGATGAGGTAGCCGAGAAGGCTTTTGTTACCTTGAAAGACCTACTTACCCACTATCCCATTCTCTCTACCCCAAATTGGGAAAGACCTTTCTTACTGCAGACAGATGCTAGTGCTACGGGAATCGGATACGTGCTAAGCCAGAAGGACCACTTGGGGGAGGAACATCCAATTGCGTATGGGTCGAGGAAACTGCTACCGAGGGAGATAAACTATTCGACCATTGAGAGGGAAGCACTAGCATTAGTTGATGGGGTGAAACATTTCCGTATCTACCTGGAGGGAACGACCTTGGAAATACAAACTGACCACAACCCCCTAACACAATTGGGACACCTGAAAGATGCTCATGGTCGGTTGGGTCGTTGGGCACTTGCTATGCAGCCTTACAGCTACACCATCTCACACAAACCAGGCTCAAAGAACTCAAATGCTGATGGACTCTCTCGAGAGCATGGCTCTCGTCTAGAGGAGGGAGGAATGTCAGGAGAACTCCTGACTGGGGAAGGAGGAGCGCCCCTGAAGGACCTAGGTGGGCGGATGGCCCCGAGTGGAGGTCAGGAGCAAGTGGGTACGGGACGACAACACCACGATGGAACGGGACGACAACACCATGATGGACCGGGGGTGGCAAGATTCGGTAGGACCAGACCACAACCGGCAGACCACGGTTCATCGCAAGTTCAGACTAGATGAACGATTCGACGTCACAGCAGCACAGAAAATGACCTAATAAGGTCACAAGAACAGCACAAGAACAGAGTATAAAAGAGACGGACATTTGAGAGAGAGACAGCGAGAGCAGATATTAGAGGTCGTTAGCGAGAGAGAGATAATAACGAGGTACTAATACTCTGCCATTCTACGTGTTATTATTATACCAGTTTATTGATTGTGCTCTGAACTGTCCAAGTATTTGATTGTTGTGCATCTAAGTTTATTTGTAGCAAAGTCAATACAACTACTACACCTCTCTTAGTGAGAAAGGGAGAATCATGTGCGAGTAGTTCTGGTCCAGGTAGACTTTAACTAGCGAGAGTTAAAGGGTGGGCTTGGGCTTCATCGGATTGCGTGGAATCAGCTAAGAGAGCTGATTATTCGAGTATCTGGGAATACGAATCCGACACTCAGCTTGGGCTTTTATAGGCTCCAGCAGAGCTACTAAAAATGACTAAATAAGGAAATACATGTGTGTGTGTGTGCAGGGTTCGTGTTGGGTTCAGTTTGCAATTGGCATGCTAATTTACACATAAGAAACTAAGGATGAAAACAGAAATCAAGGCTGACATGAACATGATACAATTTTAATATCTATACAACACGCACTCACTACAACACATAACTGTTTATTATCCGTGAGCTTCAGCCTGGGGCATAACAGAGGAGTTAGTTAAAAATACTTAGGCGAATATTTCTGCAAGAATTCTCAGAGCACTAAAGGCAAGACCATGCAGAAGCTGACAAGCGTTTGTTAGTTACATTTTGACAATATTTAGTGTGTTCAGCTGTTTAGCATGTTCATTATGGTCGCCATCATTGTCATATCTCTCCTCTATTCATCGGATTTCCTTCCAATATATATTTGCCAACTATGCAGCCAGTCCTGTCCATCTGTACAAAATGGCAAAATGTGTTGCTTTCTGGATCATTACAACAAAAAACATTTCTTCAGCTATATAGAACATTTTTTATTGATTGGGTAGCTATTTCAGAATTAAACTCGAGCATCCTTTCCTGTTAGCTATTATCTATGCATCCAGTTCTCAGTTTTCTTTCCTTTCCTTCCATTTTATTTCTCTTCTCTATATAATGACAATGAATGCATAAATATATATATCTAATAATATGCCATGCATGGCAATATAGAGTGTTCCAACTAGAACTCTTTGTACACTGTGGAGATATTGGTAATTGAAGTAAGTTGTTTTTTTGGGGGGGGGGGGGGGGGGGGTTGGGGGGAATTACTTCCACGTGAGGGGGGATCTCCTAGGGCACAGGTACCACATTGAAAGATCCACCAGCTCATAGACATTTGGTGGCATCACAAATTATGTATTCACTAAAGCTGTCGTTAAAAACACTCTATTGTGATTCACTTTCAAGTTGTAAGTCATGGGTAAGTGAGGTAGTAGGACTTGGATAAAAACATTTGTTTTGTCTTGAATAGAATATGTATGTGTGGATGTATATATCTATCTTTTTTTTATGTTCACCCATGACCCATGCATGTATAGAACATGATGGGCCACCTGCCTTAAACTAAACTAGGTCATACCAACTTGTCATATTGTAGACAAAGATCAAGAAAATGCCAGCAGATCTGGAAATACAAGAGTCAAAAATGGCTGCACAGAGAAGCAGGAACGAGCTGGATGGTTAATAGTTGACAGGACAGGACACTTAGTTCTACTCTGACATAGCTGTTCAATTCATCAACTTATTTTAGCTGTGTAGGTGAGACACCATTTTTGTCATGGTGATGCAGAAATTATTATCAGTCTCAGTAAGATAAACACAAGCACTGCTGCTCTGTATGGATAGAGGCTACATAATTGGCATATAGCTATAATTTATGCATAGTCAATAGAGGAGAGGTGTGCTAATGATGGAAAGTATACTCAATATTATAAAAATGGTGTCAAGAGTGCAAACTATCCTGCAACTATTTCTGGTCAGCTCCTGCATGGTCTTCCCTTTAGTCCTCTGAGAATTGTTGCAGAAAGCAATGCTTGATGATCTCACTCTTAGTGCCCTTCTTCAAGGAACCTGCTTTAGAATCTACTATTATTAAAGGATATCGAGGAGTTCAACCTTGCACCAGTTCAGTTGTAAGGCAATGTAGATACATTACAACACTTGACTACTTCACCATTGCTCTACTAGGCCCTCAGCTATGATACTGTTATGACAATTGCTCGAGAGAATTGCTATCTAGCATCCAAGGAGGTCGAGTTTTGTCCCATGGGGCATCAGGTTAAATGAATAAATAGTGACTTAAAAATTCTACAGTTTGGCTAATCAATGTTTCAGCTAGATGGTCTACTGTTCATCAGGAATTATTCCTGGTGATGGCTCTAAAATGCCGAAACATCGAGGAGATTTACTATTGCCACAGCTAGACCAAGCTGGAGTCCATTGGGAGATGAAGTGCTTTAGGTTTTTATGCCTTGCATTCCTTACTAACATCAGCACTAATATTGATCATAACAAGTTAAAATATAGGGGGAAGAAATCATGAGTTATGTGAATAGTTTCTAATGTGTTCATCAAACAGAGAGGCTTCATCATCGGTTGATCCTCCTGAACTGTCAAATACGCTCACTTGATGTTACGACTGCTTGAACTCTCTTTAGGTAACACTGCAGCATCAATCAATTGGAACAGGAGACAACAACTGCAGTGATTTTTATCACATACTTCTGTAGATATGCAGCAGTGGGAGTGGTTAGCAAAGTCATCCTTTCTTTTCTTAAGAAGGCCACATGTAAGCATGTTCTTCAGCGGCTCTCTCACATCACTGATCAGGGTGGTCTCTAGGATAGGGTGTATGGCAACTTGACTCAGAAAGAGAACTTCAGCAATAGAGACATAGCTTAGGGGCAATTCTACCTTAAATATTTTAGGGAATACATGTAGCAGTATTTTAGGAAACCAGGTTAGAGTATTTGAGAGAAGCAGGCCACCAAAGACACGGAACAAATGAAGCTGTTTCTTATGACGTTCTTCTCTGACTCTTTTGTTCATCTCCTGAATGTATGCCTTCCTTTTGTCTATACTAGGTAGTGATTTCCACACCTCTTTGATATTCTTCTGAACTATGTAGATCACACAGATATTGCAGACAGTGATTACAATGAGCGGTATGCAGCTAACAATAGTCACAACTATTATGTAACCTTTTTTTTCTGCATTAAATGAGCAATATTGTAATTCTACATAGAACTGTGATGTTTCTGGGCCGATCAAAATGTACAAGCCAATAGCAATACTCAGCATGGCTGTGGAAGCAATACTCACTAATGTCCATCGTTTGTTGGCTTTTCCTTCATAATGGAGAGGTTTGAAGATGAATAGAAATCTGTCAATGGATATCAAAGCAATGACAAAAAGAGAATCCATAAATAGGACCACTGGAAAGAAGAATAAAATTTTGCAGAGCTGACAACGCATAACGTCTGTGCTTCCAAAGATATATTCTCCAGCAATACCAGCAACTGAGACAATTGGCAAAGAAGTCATTATCACCAGGATGTCTGTCACCACCAGGTTGAGCAGCAGCATAATGGTTGGCTGGTGATACAACTTCTTCTTTATGGCTATAATCACTACCATGACGTTCCATGGCAGTCCCACCACTATGATTAGGAGCGTACACGCCGCAGCCACTTTTCTGTAGGTTATTCCATAACCGTCTGAGGCCCAGTGTTCTATCGTGACACTGTTTGAGCTGGGACTCCTGCAGAGGTCAAAGGTAGTGTTGTTCATTCTCTTTTCTCTGTCGGGACTGTGCGGTTACACCGACTATAAGATCGCGCGTGAAATAAAACGCGGTCAAGATCAGCAAAGGGCAGATAGTCTAGACTATATACCCAGGGCAGATAGTCTAGACTATATACCCAGCCTACTGGTGGTCTACCCAAACCAACACGCTAAGTGCGCGGAAGTGCTATTGCAGTGGTATAGCAAGAACTTCAACTTAAGGGGGGAAGAGGGCTGAAAACACATATTTAAAATAAAAAATTTTTATGGGCCCAAAAGGGTTCATAATATGTCTGGAGTTTGAGTTTCAAGTTTCAGAGCAAGTGAATACTTGCATCAGAAGATATAGCCATTTTTATACAGTGCATTATTATTCCATTTCATTTCATTTCACTTCACATTGGAAGAGGTTCTCTCCCAGTCTTACCTGGCTACAATCGGGCGGGCGGCGATGATCGCCTACCCAAAATACAGTTTTTATATATCAAAATGTTGCCAATTTCATGGAGACCCTTACCAGTCGTTTGCGCAATGAATTGGCCAGGTGGGGGGGTAGTGCGCAACCGCTAAGATGAGCACGTTTTTTTAGGTCAAGGTTCACTTGAAACTTTTACACTGTTGAGTTATGGGGAAGAGAACAGAGAAGCATTTTAAACAGAAAGGCCAAGGATTCAAGAAGAGTGAAGACAAGAAGAAGAAAGCCCTACAGGCGGCTGTTGTTGAGCCTGTCACAGTAGCCGCGCAAGGCAAGTTTTAATGTTTATCTCCATACTAAAAAGTTACTAGCTGTTTCCTTTCCTTTGTTAGTGAGTCTCTTGGATCCTGTGGGTGGGGTAGCGCCTTCTGTGAACCTTCACTTACCTTGCAATCAATTGCAAATGTCTGAAGAGAGGTCAGTTCCATTGGTGACAATGACAAGTGACTATGACCAGGAAGAAGTTGGCTCTCATGGATAGTTCAGCTGCTTCTGTGGCTGTTGCTACTGGATCTACTGGCTCTACCTCTTTGGACTCGGGTGGTGTTGGAGAACTAGGTAAGGGTAATCATATAATAAACTTAGATAAGCTTAGAGAGGTCATAGAAAGGTGTAATAAGTTGGTAACTGAGCTCCCTTGCAACTGAAGCCCGTAGGGCAGGCATGGTTTACTTTTTGTTCAAATTGTAGTAACACTCGAGACATCTCAAACCCTGTATCTGTAGAAGCATTCTTTGAACATCCAGTCAGTACTGGGTGCTCGCATTGCTGGAATTAGTCATTCTGGTCTGGAAGACATCACTGCAGTCATCGATATGTTGCCCCCTCTTAGTTCCACTTGTTTTTTTAAAATATACTAGGTCAATAGGGAGTGACGCAAATGCAGTAACAGAGTATTATGTTGGATGCCGCTCATAGGTTACATGATTTTTATAGGGTTAGGCATGAAGACATCATTGATGTTAGTATTACTGTTGACGGCACATGGCTTAGACAGGGCCACAAATCAAATTATGGCTTGGTTGCGGTGATGTCTTGGGACACTGGAGAGGTTTTAGATTATTATCTTATGTCTAATTTCAAGCTTGTGCGCGAAGACCTGAAGATGAAACAGAAGCAAGTTACACAGAATGGTTTGAGGGTCACAAGGTAAATTGTGAAGCCAATTTTGAAGGCTCTTCGGTTTCTATGGAAGTTGTAGGAACACAAAAACTTTTTTAGCGTTCAGTGGAGAGACTGAAGCTTAGGTACACACACATTAATTAGTGATGGGTATACAAATGCGCATAAACGGGAGTGCAACAAGTGTCGGGCTTGCCATCGAGAGGCAGCAGAGTTTCAATGGAGGGCGGAGCATTGTATGGTCCTGGCAAGGGGGACCTGTAACATTTTTATTTTGTTTGTGTCTTGCTTTCTATTGTCAAACAGAGATTTCAAACAAAGATTACTGGAAGATACTTTTGTTTATGTGTATTTTTGTCAAGCTTAGAAATTACTGGAGGATGACTTTTGTTTGTGTTCTATTGTTTTTCAGGGATTACTGGAGGGTGTCGGAAGACATGTGTGGAGGGCGACGATGGATGGACCTGGGCATGGGAGCCCTGCAAATGATGACGTGTTTTATGTTTGCTAATTCAATATTAGCAAAGCAACGTAACAAGTCTGATGCGTCTTTAATTTATGTGTATGTATATATATATATATATAATTATTGTTGGTTTTGAAGTTGTAGTTAGGATGTAGGATACTGCTGTTGTTGAAAAAATAAAGGACTGTGAAAGTCAATTGGTTGCTTTCAACATTTTGTTTGTACACACACAATTCTAGTAATGAGGGGATGTATTCTAGTGAAGCAGGGGCAGCTGGGATGTGATTACAAACTGCTTGGACTTCAAGGCTCAATATCTCTGAAGTGATTTTTGAAAAACCGTTCAAATGATAACTTGAATTTTTTTTATCCTTTCATAAAAAATTTTATTTCATTTGAAAGCAAATTTTATATTCTACAACTTGCGCGAGAGTTTTTGTTTGATAGGATCACTAAAAAATACCTATAGATGGAAATTTAACGTGATGTCATAAATCTATGTTCAGAAAATGCAACAAAAAAACTTTTTTTCGAAATTTCAAGACGCGCAGTTTGTAGTGCTCATTATGATTGACTAATAGACCGAATAAGAGCCTCGCAAAGGTCGTTACTGCAACGTGGTTTACTTAACGGCTTACGGTCCGCACTGGAAGAGCCTATAATGAGCCAGGAAAATATTATGGCGAAACTAAATGACAAAAGAGACCTACCATTAGAAAGCACAGACTGCAAGCTATAATTTGATATATAAATTGGGAAACTAGAGTGAATGCGAGCAAAGATATGGTACTTTATATGAGACTACGCGATACGCAGCCTTCTTTCCCCCAGTGATTACAATGAGCGGTATGCAGCTAACAATAGTCACAACTATTATGTAACCTTTTTTTTCTGCATTAAATGAGCAATATTGTAATTCTACATAGAACTGTGATGTTTCTGGGCCGATCAAAATGTACAAGCCAATAGCAATACTCAGCATGGCTGTGGAAGCAATACTCACTAATGTCCATCGTTTGTTGGCTTTTCCTTCATAATGGAGAGGTTTGAAGATGAATAGAAATCTGTCAATGGATATCAAAGCAATGACAAAAAGAGAATCCATAAATAGGACCACTGGAAAGAAGAATAAAATTTTGCAGAGCTGACAACGCATAACGTCTGTGCTTCCAAAGATATATTCTCCAGCAATACCAGCAACTGAGACAATTGGCAAAGAAGTCATTATCACCAGGATGTCTGTCACCACCAGGTTGAGCAGCAGCATAATGGTTGGCTGGTGATACAACTTCTTCTTTATGGCTATAATCACTACCATGACGTTCCATGGCAGTCCCACCACTATGATTAGGAGCGTACACGCCGCAGCCACTTTTCTGTAGGTTATTCCATAACCGTCTGAGGCCCAGTGTTCTATCGTGACACTGTTTGAGCTGGGACTCCTGCAGAGGTCAAAGGTAGTGTTGTTCATTCTCTTTTCTCTGTCGGGACTGTGCGGTTACACCGACTATAAGATCGCGCGTGAAATAAAACGCGGTCAAGATCAGCAAAGGGCAGATAGTCTAGACTATATACCCAGGGCAGATAGTCTAGACTATATACCCAGCCTACTGGTGGTCTACCCAAACCAACACGCTAAGTGCGCGGAAGTGCTATTGCAGTGGTATAGCAAGAACTTCAACTTAAGTGAGGGGACTCAATCGCCTCACCAATATATTCCGTGGCTATATTCACCCTTCAAATCAGGCCACACACCCCAATCAAGCAAGCCTTAGTCAGCTAATGCACCCACAAATCACACTTTCCTTCCGATGTAAGAAATTACTATAATTTTGCAATGACTGCCAACAAGTCACATTCTGACATTCTGTGCTGTAACTGAGGAACTATTCAGTAATGTATGTGAAGAGGGAGGAGGCAAATATCATCCATCCCCACACATTACTGAAGCACAAGGTGCATTAACAAGCTTGTGTTATTATCTTTTACATGTGCACCATGACCACAAGCCATGTGCAGCATAAAGCCAGGTGCTCACTAAATACAAATCAAGCCTTAGGACTACTTCAACTAGCTCTCGTCCAAATCAACCTAAAAAGTTGAATATTATTCTACATGCTAGAAGTATAATGGTAGCTAGGAGTATAATCTACATAGCTAGGAGTAAAATGAACATTATTCTACATAGCTAGAAGTATAATGGTAGCTAGGAGTATAATGAATATTATTGTCAGGGATCCCGAACAATAGTGGACTCCCAACACTCAAGAACACAATAATATGGATAGAACTAGATTCAGAGTAATTTGGATGCACAAGCAATGTGCTATCAGATTTACCCAGAGTAATACACACACTAAGTGCTAATGACACCAGACTTAGTTGTACATATATATCATTTAGGTCTTGAATGGGAATTTGGCTGGCAGCCTATTTAAGGGAGCCTGCCAAGAGGCCTGGTCAGAGCCAGACTAGTTGTTAATTATAAGAGTCTATTCCTCTCCTATTTCTGTGAGAACACACCATCTTACCCTGCTACCATTCCCTGGCCCCTAACAATTATTCTATATAGCAGTATAATTATCTACAAAGCTAGGAATATTATTCTACATATATAGCTAGGAGTATAATGAATCCTATTTTGAGTAAAGCTGATTGGAAAGACATATACAAGTCCAGATATCCATTTTGCAGTAATGTCACTTCATGAGGTCATCAAATGTATTCAGCAGGATGATGACTATTAGTACTATTATGGTAGATGAATGTGTAGATGTGTCCAACAAGGAGCAGTTGGTATTATGCTTTAGGCATGTCAGACCAGATCTTGAAGTTCAGGAAGACTTTGTAGGTGTACATCACTGCCCAGATATAACTGCCAATACTATAGTTATTATAAAGGATACCTTATTGAGGTAGTCTATCGCGTTATTGTGGACAATGTTAAGATGGTGCTAGTGGTGGGGAAGTGAATGAAATCAGTTGAATATATGAAGAAGATTTATTGAAAGATGAACTTCTTGCACAGCTCCAGACGTTTTGTCTCGATTTCAAGGTTGACCTTCTAATGCATATTACCTTGTCATGATGAAAAACATGCCATGTGCAGAGGAAGCTTTTACTCTCAAGCTGTTGGTTGTTCCAGCAACCAATGCAGTTAGTGAATACTCATCTTCAGCCATGCATGCCATGCATAAAAACATAGTTATTCTATAGCAACCAGTGTAGTTAGTATAGCAATTAGTGTAGTACTCATCTTCAGCCATGCATGTGATGGGGATAAAACTCACATTTGGAAGTCTATCTTTAATAGCTTGCAATATTGCAAATTGATGTGGGTGTGGATAATGAGTGGTTTCAACAGTGGGAGTGGTTACATGTATTGGGTGTGATTTGGGTGTTGTTTTTCACCAATCCCAGATCCATTGCTATATACTCCTCTGTATTGTAAAAATAATACTTTGGGTTGTTAGACTAACAGTGGCTAGAGCTATAAATACTACCCTGAAAAGGCTCGACCACAACTCAATGAAACCTGAGCAACAGAAAATTGTAGAGGCTTTTGTTTGGGGAAGGCATTATTTTGTGAAAAGTGTGTTCTCTACCTGTTTGCCGCTGATCTTTGATGCGCTACTATCAACTGATAAGACATCCATCGTTGTGGTAATTGCTCCATTGATTATTAAAAAAATTATAATAAATAAATGGCGGTTAATGGCAAAGTACACGAGGTGAACGCTAAATGCGGCGCGAGGTGGAGAGAACTCGGAGGAAGGGCTGAGTTGGTTTGGATGTGAAGGTTTTTGAGGAGTGGTCACCAAAGTTACATTTGGGATCTGAAGAATAAGTGAAGAGGTTGAGTGAGGAAAAATGGGTTTGTAGTCACTGCTAGAGTGGAAAATGATAAGTGAAGGAAAATATGGAAAAGAAAGAAGTTAGCAACTAGGGTAAATGGGAAGGAACACTTGTTGGGGTGTGTATTGACTTGAAGATTTGGAAGGAGCCATGAAGGAGAACAATAGATTTAAAAAATTAAAGAAGGATGTATGTGAGGTAAAATAAAAGAGAGTATTATGGTACAGGATTACTGGACACTAATATACCACCACAGTACAGCTACTGATGAAGGATAAAGTGACTGGAACATAGGGACAAACCTGGCATCTGGATTAACTTTAATGTAATGGAGCCACAAATGGTGGCAGCACTGATAATCATATTGCTAAGTGTGGAGGAGTTAGAAAAACAAGTTGAATGCAAGCAGACAAGAATTGAAGTTTTGGGAAGAAGTTAAACCTGTTGGGAAAAGTTGAGGCAGAGATATTATGGACTAGGCATCGGACAAGGTAAGGTGGTAAATAATGGAAAGCACTAATGGTGATGAAGTTGTGGGCAACAATAAGGGTATGGACGACCACATGGTTGGTAGCTGTTCTCAGCCTGAGAGAGGAGATAGATCACAGGAAGGAGGCTGTCCACCCCTTTTGGAATGAGCCTTCAAATGGAAGCAAAGACAGAAGAAAAATATTTTCAGGAAGTATAAACAAACGAGTGTCAGGCCATTCTAGAGAAGATGGGACAAATGATGGAGAGTGAGTCATTGGGTGTATGTTGGTGTATGCTGTAACAGAGCCAATTGTATTGCAGTGTTTACCTGTTGAGATGCTGCAATGGGAACTGAGAATTATTACCTTTTTCTTGTCTTTGTTACATATTGCATATCACATTTTACCGTTGTCATCCCAACAAGATCTTAACCTTAGCGTACAGGACATGTGTGATTTATAACATTTACACAAGGGAAAACCCCAGTATTACATTACATCACAGTTCAGATATTCAGAGTGTAGCCTTATCAGTGACTCCAAGTGTTCCAGTAACTTCCAATGATTATTTGTTTTGTTTTAATATAATAATTGGTAAATGATAGTCTATGCAATAAAAATTATTGTATGGATGCAATATTGAGCCTACATGAGTTGATTCACTGGTTGCTGTAGTTTTCACTGCAAAGAAGTGAACAATCATTTTTAATGAAACTTACTCTTGTGGCATAGTTGACAGCATAGACCTTCACAAAACCAGGCCGACTACTTTTGATCCACGTATCAATGTGTATTGGGAATACAGTAGAACTCCCTCCTATATTCGTTTTCCCTATTTTAATGGCAGACGTCACTTCCACCCCTCTCCTCCCTGCTCCCCTCCCCCAACCACCAAAACAACTCATTTCTTATGGTTTCAGCCAGTATTAAGTTTTAAGACTCCCAGTGTGCCTTAAACAATTTGTAAGGACAGCAAATTGGCAGACAAATTAAAAAAAAAAAAATCATCAAGGATTAACTTTTCTACCTCGTTTTCCCTTGGAATAACTTGGTCCATTCATAAATGCCTTAGAACCAGAAGACTTCAGATGTTCCAATTCATATCTTCATCTATACATCCTATTACTTAATTGTGGAATAAAGTGGTTGGTGAGTATATATCACTGTTTGGTGACTTCATCAATGGTGCAATCAAGGTCAGGCAAGTGCTGTATTATAACCTGCAGTTATGCTGTTTGATTTGTGGAGTTCTAGCTCCTTTGATAATGTCAATAGGTTCAAAGGAAGCTTGTAGCTATTGCTGTAACAAAACATCTGCTAAACCTGGGAAAATGTCATAAACTTCAAAGGAGGCTTGTAGCTGTACTACTACCAAAACATCTTAATCCTCCTCCATCCAACTCTAAATAATGCACAGAAATAACGGGGGGGAATTGAAACAACAAAAATATTAAATCTATTGGATTGACTTGTTGAGACAGAAAGGAAACAAGACTCCACCCATAGAGACCACATCTTGTATGACCCTTTACCTTTTAAAATTGGGAACTAGATTTAAGAGTATAATGATTGTTGTATTGGTTGTGGTCTACATGAGTAGAGTCTTGTTTCCCTTCTATTTATCACGTCAATGTATGTATATATATAAACTCTGTTTGTTATATGTATGTGTGTGTGTATGCATAATAAACATAGTAAAGTGTGACAATGTTATAATGAGTTAGTTCTGGAGTTATCGTGAGCAGCTTCTTCTTGAAAGGGGCAGCTTGAAAATATAATATTAATAACCTTCTCGATGGTCAATTTGAAATTAAATTGTTACAATTATTTGATCAATTGATTGCTACAGCGCCATGAAGGAAGCCTTTATTTGAGGCTCAAAAAGTCCACATGCCTCCATTGCCATGGCAGTAAGCCAAGTCCAGGTGGGTATACACATTCTTCAAACTCTCTGCCTGGGCTCTACCACTGCATCTAGTTATTTATTAAGTTGCAATACTCCCTGAACTCTCTTAAAGATGTTTTTCTTGGCCTTCTGAACAAATTTCTGCATGTTCACCATCTTGCATCACATTCTACTACCTCCACTGCTACTGATAGAAAGGAGAATATGGAAGGATGGTTGCTAGATGTGACGATGAAAATTGTGTACATCAATGGTTCCATTTTGAGAGCTTTGCCTAGATGGCACTCTCCAGATTGTCAGAAACAAACCAAAAAACATATATTTGATTTCAAAAAGGTGTAACAGAATTACAATACAGTTACTATGAATGTAATGTGGTAATTCTACTAACCAAAGGCTAACAGCATATTTCATCTATTACCTATGACCCTTTCTATATGAGTTCACACATTTGCTATATATCATTCATGTATGTGTGACTTCAACTGTAGGTTGCTTCTTTCCATGTGTGAAGGGTGGATGGAATTGAAACAGGATAGACCTGATAATAATCCCTTATCTGGCAGTTTTGTATCTCCAGGTAGCTAATATATTATAATAAGCTCATCACTCACTCTACTTCCCCACACATCTGAAATGTTCCTCGAATGGTGATGCCAATATTTGATGATGTTCTGGTATTTGTAGGAGGAGTACGTCAGTCCTCTCTAACAGATCGGTGACGAAAATTTCGAATGATTGATTACAATACAATTAGACGGTGCTTTTTGAAATTCCACAAGCAGATTTCTCATAAAACCTCTCTCTCTGGCCATGCAATCAAAAAGTTCATCTGTCAATACTTCTAAAAATACCGTCAAATACACATGAATGCCAAATTGATATCGTAGGTCTCGTCCTCAAATTGTCATAATTGCAATAATGTAAGCATTAACTGCTGAAGCAGAGTTAGTGATACCGTGCAAACAAGATAGGGTTTATGTCAGTTTTGGAAGAATATAGTTAGATATTTTCTCATTATTATCTTTGAAAGACTCATTTCCGGTTCATTCTATACTCCTATGTGGTCAACATTATCTGTGCACACTTCCTTTTTGAATTCCTAAACTTCATTTCTTAACTTCTCATTGTCTTCTACAAACTCATGTGATCTAATGGCTGTCTAACAATGGTTTTAGTAGGTTCCTTCATATACATATGGAGTGGTTGCTCTTGAGCTAAAAAAATTATAATAATTTTTTTTAGAGCGTGTAATAAATGCCAAAAATGAAAGATGTGTAAACTGGCCGTCATTAGTTCCCTCTGGTATCAGTCTGCATGTACACCAGGTTCTGGTACTCAACCAAGATGAATCTAGGTGCCTAGTCAGGATTTTTATCAGCATACAGTGGAGTTGGCTTGCCTAGTAAGTAGACATGACCAGTGATTTAAGCACTAATAAGTGTCTCGAGTAAAGATGAATGTTTTCAGTATGAAGTCAGCTCGATGTCTTCTTGATAACCATAAATATTTTAACCTCTTATTCAACTTGTGACCTGTGTGTATTCACTCACCGATGAGTAACTATGGCTGGTAATTGATAAAAACTGAATGCCTCTGTTTCTATCACATAAATTGCTGCAGCCAACAATGGGAGTATCAGTTCCTACCGTGTCGTATTGTCCTCCAACATGGTGCCCAGGAAATAAAATGTCACTCGTGATGTCACATGCAATAAACGATAGGACTTTTCTTTTTCCCCTTTCTCCATCATACCTTTACCCTCCATCAATGCCTTGTGGCTCCATTACTACTAGTAGTCTTCAATGGCTAGAGACTAACTAAATAATTAATGACAATTAGTGGATTAGTGGATAAATGAGCCAACTTAACTACATTTAAGAGCTTCCATGTTGGGAGTTGTAACGGAGCAGGGACGAGTTATTTGATGATAAATTGATTGCACAACTGACTTGTAGGCCAAAATTGAGGACTGCATTCCAAGAACAGAAAATACCTACATATTGAGGTTGATGTCTTGCAGGCACTGAGGTTGATGTCCTGCAGCAGGTATGAGGTTGATGTCCTGCAGGTATTGAGGTTGATTTCCTGCAGGTATTTGGGGTTGATGTCCTGCAGGTACTGAGGTTGATGTACTGCAGGTATTGAGGTTGATGTCCTGCAAGTACTGAGGTTGATGTCCTGCAGGATTTGAGGTTAATGTCCTGCAAGTACTGAGGTTGATATCCTGCAAGTACTGAGGTTGATGTCCTGCAAGTACTGAGGTTGAAATCCTGCAGGTACTGAGGTTGATGTCCTGCAGGTACTGAGGTTGAGTTCCTGCAAGTATTGAGGTTGATTTCCTGCATGTATTGAAGTTGATGTCCTGCAGGTACTGAGGTTGATGTCCTGCAAGTACTGAGGTTGATGTCCTGCAGGTACTGAGGTTGATGTCCTGCAGGTACTGAGGTTGATGTCCTGCAGGTACTGAGGTTGATGTCCTGCAGGTACTGAGGTTGATGTCCTGCAGGTACTGAGGTTGAGGTCCTGCAAGTACTGAGGTTGATTTCCTGCCTACTGGAGGCTTTTCTTGCTGTATTGCTGAGGTTAACGATATTCAGAAGTGCCTCCTTTCTCAAAGGTGAAGGATTCAGAGTGTTTCCCAGTAGGCGTGGTTGTCTATAAAGCCTTCCTCAGCAAGAAAAGTTTCCTGTAGGCATGGTTTTCTATGAAGCCTTCGACAGCAAGAAAAGCTTCCAGTAGGCATGGTTGTGACTGACCACAGGTATAATCTGTGATTGGGTGGCAAAATATCATTCCACATTTCAAAATGGTGGAGGCTAAAAGCACACAAAAAATAAAAGCACATGTCTTGCTCACTTTGGCAGCTTCTTAGTCAATTTTAGCTCAAAAAAACCAGCATAACCGATTCCCTCAAAAAAAACTTTAAAAACCCTTCAATATAGAACCATTCATTATTATTACTATGGGAGAAAATTGTCTAATGCGTTGCAGTGACTAATAAAGGTTGTTGTTTTAAATATATATAACGGTAAAGGGTTGATAATAAAATAACCACGGTCGTGCGTGTGTGATATATATAAAGTCTAGCTTAGCTGATTCATGGCAACAGCAGTCTCAAAGAAGTAATCACTTGGTTGACTTACAAGCTTACTTTTGTGACAGTACAGACCTTCAACAAAACCAGTTATCTATGTGTATGTGTATGCATAAATGCATAGTCATGGCAGCGTCATCCTGATCAACTTCTTGGAGAAAGCTGTTCATTAATCTTTTTAGCACGACAAAATAAAATTTTAAAATCAAAGGCTGGAGCATCTAGTCGAAACATTGAGTGAATAGATTGATTATTGAGAAGGTGATCATAAAGAATTTTACCAGACTATATAGACCACAAACATTTGCATATAAACCCTTTACCTATTAGACTATAAAGAACACTCATATTACATTGCTGTTTAAACCTGTATTATATTGCATTGCTGTTTAAATCTGTATTATATTGCATTGCTGTTTAAACATGTATTATATTACATTGCTGTTTAAACCTGTATTATATTACATTGCTGTTTAAACCTGTATTATATGGCATTGCTGTTTAAACCTGTATTATATTGCATTGCTGTTTAAACCTGTATTAACCTGTATTATATCACATTCTATTTAAACCTGTATTATATTACATTGCTGTTTAAACCTGTATTATATCGCATTGCTGTTTAAACCATTATATTGCATTGCTGTTTAAACCTGTATTACATGGACTGTGTGGTGTGGTTATGGGAGAGCATGGTAGTGCTGACTCTGTATGAGGCCCTGGACTGTGGGTGTGGTTATGGGAGACTATGAGGCCCTGGACTGTGGGTGTGGTTATGAGGGAGCATGGTAGTGCTGACTCTATATGAAGCCCTGGACTGTGGGTGTGGTTATGAGAGAGCAAGGTAGTGCTGATGACTCTCTGTGAGCTGGACTGTGTGGTCGAGAGATGTGACTCTAATACTCTGCACATCATTAAATGTTGATGTTATCCTATTTATCACCTGTTAATGTTCCTGGTGGGAGGGAGGCGTCCCCATAAGAGTGCCCTAGCTGTGAGTACGAGTCTTGGTTGATGTTACAGTTGTTACTGATAAACAGGTCAGCTCCAGCACCAAAAATTGGACCATTGCTACATCATAGAAGCGGCAGAGGGGGAGGGGAGGGGGCACAGTCAAGGAAACAAGGTTGGCTCACTATAGAGGTGGGTGGAAGTATGAAGACAGATAGAAGTCTTGTTTCCTTATAAGAGGCCATTAAAGTTGCAAAACAAGAAAGAATGTGCTGTCCATTTCTAGTTGACCAAGTATGTACCCTCCATAAAGCTCTGCCCAGCCAAATACAACAGAACCATGTTGTCCTACAACTATCCCATATATATCTGATTCTAGTTGACCAAGTATCTGTCCTCCATAAAGCTCTGCCCAGCCAAATGCAACAGAACCATGTTGTCCTCCTACAACTATCCCATATATCTGAGTGCAGTTGAACTAGAAAGCACCCCCCCCCCCCCCATACCAAAGATCCCCAGCTCCTCAAGAATTTACAGTCAATTGTGTGATTCTGTTGGATGTCATTATGGCTCTCACATTAGGAACACTTTCAGCTCATGGATTCAGTTCTGTATGCTGTGGCTAAGCAGGGGTTCATCTGGCCAGTTTCAAAGGGGCGCCATGAAAACTACTATTACCAGGCAAGAGCCACCCATGAATTTGGAATGTTGGTTATGTCAACAACAAAATATGTAGCTTATCAAATATTAACTATCAGTAACCTATTCATACCATGAGTGTGAAAAGGGTGAAGGAGGGAGGGGGGGGGGGAGTCAGTGTCAAGGTGGGGGTTAGGTAGGTATAGGGTCAGTGGCAAGCTAGGGGTTAGGTAGGTATAGGGTCAGTGGCAAGCTAGGGGTTAAGTAGGTATAGGGTCAGTGTCAAGCTAGGGGTTAGGTAGGTATAGGGTCAGTGGCAAGCTGGGGGTCTGGGTGACTCTTATGGATTGACACTCACCCTGGGTGATTTATGAATCAATACCACCTGGGTAATTACTGATCGTGTTGATGCCTAGACACTCAACCTGGGTGATTGTTGATGCCTAGAGACTCAACCTGGGTGATTGTTCATGCCTAGATACTCACCCTAGGTGATTGTTGATGCCTAGATACTCACCCTGGGTGATGTTGATGCCTAGACACTCACCCTGGGTGATTGTTGATGCCACCCTGGGTGATTGTTCATGCCTAGACACTCAAGCTGGGTGATTGTTGATGCCTAGACACTCACCCTGGGTGATTGTTGATGCCTAGATACTCACCCTGGGTGATTGTTGATGCCTAGATACTCACCCTGGGTGATTGTTCGTGCCTAGATACTCACCCTGGGTGATTGTTCATGCCTAGACACTTCACCCTGGGTGAATGCTGATGCCTAGATACTCACCCTGGGTGATTGTTGATGTCGTAGGCTTCTTGATGTATCGGGAACTTTGTGGGCTGTGCATTTCCGGAACCCTGGACGAAGAAGAGGAAGGATTCATTGGAACTTGCAAACTTGCCGCGTCTATAGCGACTGCTCCAACTCGATTCTGAGTAACCTCCAAATATATGTCCCCCTTGGACCTAGGAAAGGGGCGAGAGGATGAGAAAAGGGAGAAGACAAGCGAGGGGGGAGAAAGAAAAATAAAAGGTAAGGGAGTAACTGCTGGATGTAACCACAGTGTCTGGTTGGTGCTCACCTAGACAATGGTAATAGTGGCCCCTTCTCACCACAACAGTTCTGGTTGGTGCTCACCTACACAATGGTAATAGTGGCCCCTTCTCACCACAACAGTGTCTGGTTGGTGCTCACCTAGACAATGGTAATAGTGTTCCCTTCTCACCACAACAGTGTCCGGCTGGTGCTCACCTTGACAATGGTAACTGTGGGACACTTCTCACCACAACAGTATCTGGCTGGTGCTCAGCTAGAAGACAATGGTAATAGTGGGCCCCTTCTCACCACAACAGTGTCTGGTTGGTGCTCACCTAGACAATGGTAAGTGGGCCCCTTCTCACCACAACAGTGTGGCTGGCGCTGACCTACACAATAATGGTAATAGTGGGCCCCTTCTCACCACAACAGTGTCTGGCTGGTAATAGTGGGCCCCTTCTCACCACAACAGTGTGCGGCTGGTGCTCACCTAGACAATGGTAATAGTGGCCCCTTCTCACCACAACAGTTTCTGGCTGGTGCTTACCTAGACAATGGTAATAGTGGCCCCTTCTCACCACAACAGTTTCTGGTTGGTGCTCACCTAGACAATGGTAATAGTGGGCCCCTTCTCACCACAACAGTGTCTGGTTGGTGCTCACCTAGACAATGCTAATAGTGGGCCCCTTCTCACCACAACAGTGTCTGGCTGGCACTCACCTACACAACGGTATTTGTGGGCCACTTCTCACCACAACAGTTTCTGGCTGGTGCTTACCTTGACAATGGTAATAGTGGGCCCCTTCTCACCACAACAGTGTCTGGTTGGTGCATACCTTGACAATGGTAATAGTGAGCCCCTTCTCACCACAACAGTGTCTGGTTGGTGCATACCTTGACAATGGTAATAGTGGGCCCCTTCTCACCACAACAGTGTCTGGTTGGTGCTCACCTAGACAATGGTAATAGTGGGCCCCTTCTCACCACAACAGTGTCTGGTTGGTGCATACTTTGACAATGGTAATAGTGGGCCCCTTCTCACCACAACAGTGTCTGGCTGGTGCATACCTTGACAATGGTAATAGTGGGCCCCTTCTCACCATAACAGTGTCTGGCTGGTAATAGAGTGGACCCCTTCTCACCATAACAAGGTCCGGCTGGTGCATACCTTGAAAATGGTAATAGTGGGCCCCTTCTCACCACAACAATGTCTGGCTGGTAATAGTGGGCGCCTTCTCACCACAACAATGTCTAGCTGGTAATAGTGGGCCCCTTCTCACCACAACAGTGTGGCTGGCGCTCAACTACATTATTATTATTATTATTATTATATTATTATTATTATTATTATTATTATTATTATTATTATTATTATTATTATTATTATTATTATTATTATTTATTATTATTATTACTATAATTGTTACTATTATTATTACTATTATTATTATTATTACTTTTATTATTACTATTATTATTATTATTACTTTTATTATTACTATTATTATTATTATTACTATTACTATTACTATTTACTATTATTATTACTACTATTATTATTACTATTATTATAATTTTTACTATTATTATTACTACTATTATTATAACTATTATTACTATTATTATTACTATTACTATTACTATTACTATTACTATTATTATTACTGTTATTTTTAGTATTACTATTATTATTACTATTATTATTATTATTATTATTATTTAAAAAATTATTATTGTTATTTTGCAAAGCGCATGCGCTACAACCAGTTATGTATTCTGTTTATTTTAATTTTTTGGGCTGTTCATTACTTTAGCATGGAAGCATGCATTTTTTTAACGTGTACGCAACGCAACCAGCAGGGTTTTTTGGCATGTACTCTAATGTCTGACAGCTCTCTCATGATTGTGAAGGGACCATACCTTTGGGATGCAAGTTTACTTTTGTGGGATGGCTTCAGACTTGATTCCTTTTTCGTAATATTTTCCTTGGCCGCTGTCTCATGTTTGGTGGCCATCTCTGTGACCCATTCCAGTAACTCTTATGTCTCCATCAGGAATGACACTATGTACTCGATGGTTTTCACTCCTGACCATTCTCTCTTTAGGACATCTTGAGGTCTCTTTGGTCATCTGAACATCAGTTTGAAAGGTGAGAGTACGGTGGCAGATTCTCCTTGTTGGCAAATTGAATTTCATAGAATGTCTTGTGCCATTAGCCTTGGAAGTTCTCCACATCCAGCATTCAGGGTTCTGTTGAATCTCCCCACCATCCCATCTGTTTCAGGGTCCTAGACAGCCATTTTGATGGACTGAATCCCCACCACTTGGACATGATTTGCTATGGAAGTTAGACCCATGGTCACTTAGAGTTTCCTCTTCTATCATAGGTTAAGGCTCATCTCTGCTGGTGCCGGCTGAAGCTGCTGGTGGTGGCAGAGTTTCAGCCCCATCTCTGTTGGTAGTGGACTTGAGAGGGAATGCTTCTGGTAGGTTCCGTATTCACAGATTGTAAATATTTCTCTATGTGTCCCTATTCTGCAGGTGGGTGAGGTCCCACTATATATCCATAGCCAGTGTCGTGAAGGAAGTCCAGATTATCAGTAGGGAAATCTATAAGGCCTTTCTTTCGTGTCTGAGTGTTGTCTTCCGGCACGTCTGAGTTCTGTCTTCTGGCACATCTAGCATCTATTTAAAAGTCCTTGACATCACCAGTCATTTCAGTCTAGCATTTAGTTCATGACATTCTCTTGTTTCAAAATGTCCAGTGGGGTAATGTGTGCCATCCTCAGTGATTTCTCTCAGGACTGCACAGGTAACGCTCCACTCCTGAAGCATCTTTGGTAACTGATCTCTGGATCTAGAGCAGTCCTTCCAGGAAGGTAAATTTGGCAGTCCAGCTCTTCCAGGGTCTGGTCAAGGACAGGGCAACTTCTTGTACTTTTCTGAGCTGGTTGATTCATAGGGTAGGTTCTCCCCATTGTTGGGCATGGTTCAATCTTTCTTGGCAGTTTTGCAGCCTTGTCTGTCTCTGTCTGGCATCAATTCCTGCATGACCTCATTGCTGAGGTCAGTTGAATTGCTTCATTTTCCCGAGGACGCATTTGAGGATGAGGTGTTGGATGATGTCTCCACCTCATCTTACTGTAGTCTCTGGCACTCCTGCCTGTCGAGTACCTGGAAGTCTGGTCCTTCGCTGATGAATTAATCCACTCACGGTAGTTTCTTCTCTTCTTACAGTTTGTCTGTAGTTTGCTCCTCCTCCATTCAAGCTTTGTGAAGGAGTCAATATAGGGGATGACATTCCCCATGAGTATGTCAACTTCAATGTTGTTTGTTCACCACCATCTTGGCCTTCTCTCACAATCTGTTTGTCTTCAATTCCACTGTGATCATGGGGAGGCATTTGATTTGGTGGACTCCTTTGAAGCCGATCGATCTTTCATTGTTGATGTGTCTACCCATCAGGCTTGCATGTAAGTGTGAGTGGTTGTCTTCTGTGTCCTCTCAAGTTTGGTCTCTCATATGCCTTCCCCCATTCTGCTGTAGAGTGTAAATTCTGGTGATTTGGAGGATTTTCCCATGTTGGCCATCTTCTCAGTGTTGTCTAGGCAGTGGGTGGCTGTGTGCCCAAACTTTTGACAGCTGAAACAATGGGGACTCTGACTTTCTTTCACATCCTGCAGTCATCTTGCTTCTCGGTTTTCTCGATCGTGGTCGAGAGAGTTTGTGTTGAGGATTCTTGTCTGCTCTGCTCTTTGTTTTGAATTGGTAAGGATCTGTCATTTTCTGATTTGGAAGTATACGGCTTCGTAGAGGTTTGTTTGCTCTGTGTGGCCGCATTTATGCTGGCAATTTGAGCAGCTTTTCTGGTTATTAGGTTCTTGGTCCCTTGTCCAGCTAGCTGTCTGGAAGGCAATGACCATCACTAGTTTTTTTGTGAACTAGTGGTCTATCATGTCTGCCTTGTTGGTGGCGTTGGCTGTCCAGTTGGTAAATATAGCCGATACTCTTAGCTCACACTCTATGATATCTTTCCCTTCCTTCAGCGGTAGTTTCTGCTATTGTTAGTCTTTTGTATCCCCTTGGAAGGCAATGAGTTCTCTGAACAGTTGGAAGTCATTCGGTATTTTGCATGGGAAGTGATTCATGTAGAGTCCTGATATCGTCCAGGAGTGGTATTGGTCAATTGTTTGTGGTCAACCACACACCTCTCCATGTGGTCTTGGATGTTGGTCATGTAAGTAACTATTTCTATGGCTTTTTGGACCGAGACCATGGTAGGGTTATCTCTTCCTATTCGTTTGGTATCTTCTTTTCTCCTCTAGTGCAGCCTTCTCTATATTGCAAATTGCTATTCCTGCATTTGTCTCTTGTTATTGACCATTTCCAAAAAGCGAACTTCCTGTTGTTGCTATTCTTTCAGTTCCATCTGTTCCTTTTTGACCTTTCTCTCCAGTTTATCTTCTCCCTCTTGTCTTCTGATTTCTCTCTTCTTGCATTATTGTCCAGTTGTTCTTCGCATAGCTTTTCAGCTCGAGCCTCTGTTCTTCTCTTGCTCATTCATTCTCTTCCCTTCCCTGGCCTTTTATTTGTCCTCCCGTCAGCATCCACACTGGCTTTCATCAGTCCCATCATCTCGGTGAATTGGTCTTAGAGGATGGTGGAAGTTTCCAAAGCAACTTGAGAGCCTGGTATTTCTTCCCTGTCCTCTGGGGATTCTCTAGCTTTAGCTGTCTGTCTTTGCGAGTTTTCTTGAGAGTCATTGTTGGTAGCTTGTATTGCTTTCATCTCATAACAGAATTTGACCACCTCTCAACACTCAGACTGGTTTCTGGGTCTAAGTTGCTCTGCTCTTCCTCTCCAAGAATTTGTACAAGTTGACCATATCCCTACAATCTGGGACACTTCCCGTCACTCTTTGGCTCTGTGCTAGAGGGGCATTGTTGGGTCAGTCACCTTTTTCTGGGGCTCTGCAAAAATATCAAGTCACTGATACTGCTGAGTATAATTTTTTAGGCACTTGCTGATGGTAGAGCACTTTTCTGTCAGTTCTTTACAATGAGTTTCTCGAATGGGTTGTTTTGTCCACTGCCACTGCCCACTAGTATTGTACAATGCATGGCCTAGTGCAGCTACCCTTACGGTATCAATGAAGTTTAACAGCTTATCGGTCACACACAATAGTTATACTTTGGAGGTCCATGGTTTGTGCACAATTTACTATATCAACTATATATATATTGGTCAAATGATAGATCTCTCTGTGTGCTCTCTTTTGATGTTATTAGGCACTATAAGGTGACTAAGCAACGAAATTGATTTTCAGTGCACACGCTTGCCTCTTCATCACATTTTAGTTCCCAAGGAACGCATTTGTTTTGTAGAGTAGGGCTTTACCTAGCCTAAGAAAACACTGGTTAGCATTTTCCAAACAAGATCCACAACTACAGCCAGTTTAGGCACTCAGATTTCGAGGTAGCCTCAATTAGGCTGCATTTAACTTTGGCACAGTTAAACCTGTGCAACATTTTTTAATATTAAAAGAGAGCTTACAGAGAAATCTATCATTTGAGATAATATCTAGTTCTAGTGAAGTGTGCAGAATCTATGGAGCTCCAAAGCTGTAGTAGTTGTGTGTCTATTTTTTTATTTATATCCCCTTCACATGAACATATGTCTACTATAAAATATACTTGGTATTCAATTTGTAGTGTAGGGCCCATAAATATGTGCAAAGATACTATCGTACTTTATAATAAAATCACTTGGTCAGACATTGTCAGCCCCTCTCCCATCTTTTGCTAAGGAAGTAGGCAGTCTTACCTGATAGCCAATCAAGCCACATTTGATACCTATGGGCTGGTAAGCAGTTCTTAAGTTGTTAAGCTAGACAGTCCACCAGTTATCCACTTTGGTCAACATGATACCTCTGTGTGTGTGTGTGTGTGTGTGTGTGTGTGAGTGTGTGTGTGTGTGAGTGTGTGTGTGTGTGTGTGTGAAGAGTTCCTAAGTTGCTAAGTAAGTTGATAGTCCACATAATATCCAATATAGACACACGTAACCTGTTTTCTAAGAAGTGCCTAAGTTATTAAGCAAGTAGACAGTCCACCAGGTATCCAATGTAGCCGCATTGATACCTGTGAGTATGAGGAGTTCTTAATTTATTAAGGAAGTTGGAAGTCTACCTGATATCCAATTCAGCCAAACGATAGCTGTGTGTGCGTGCGAGGAGTTCCTAAGTTGCTAAGCAAGTTTATAGTCCAATATAGGCTCTCTAAGAAGTTCCTAAGTTATTAATCGAGTAGACCGTCCACCTGATATTCAACATAGAAATGCTTGATATCTGTGGTTGTGAGGAGTTCCTAAGTTGCTAAACAAGGAGCATCCCCCTAATATCCAATATAACCACACATAACCTGTTAATTTCTAAGAAGTTCCTAAGTTGTTAAGCAAGTAAACAGTCCACCTGATAGCCAATATAGCCAGATGTAACCTGTTGTCTATGTAAGAAGTTCCTAAGTTGCTAACCGGGTAGACAGTCCACCTAATATCCAACATAGCCACACTTGATACCTGTGGGCTATGTGAGCAACTCCTAAGGTCCATGCAGTGGATTGTAAAGATGGTTAGTGCATTTGGCTTGGGCTGGGGTAGCTAGCGACAATTTAAAAAAAGTGTATAACCAGATTTGAAGGACTATAGCATCATAGAAGCTACATAATTTTTAAAGTATTATTTTATGTGCATATTAAACATTTTCCCTGAGTGATCCCTTGTGGCACTAAAATTATTATACATGCACTCAAAGTACAGAGCTAAATTGCATGATTGTGTGAGATCACTATATAATTTTAACATGGAATTATTTTAGATTTATAGATAATACCTAAATTGATTCTAAAGAGGTTACTAGGTGAAATGCCTGATGGTGGAGACTGCTGAATGTGTTTTGAATCATTTTCAGTCTTGAGCTGCCTTAGGAGGTCGTTTAGGATAAATCTGCAAAGATTCAGGAAAGGAGCGAAGTTCTTTTACAAGTCAGCATGATTGTGGAGAATACACCACTGGTTTTGAATGCACAGTTTTCTGAAGGTTATCTGAGAATGTAAACTTGTGTTTAGCGCTAATTGGTTTAGCAAACAATATTCAGCTTAGAAATACTGCTATGAACTACTTAAACGTGCATCATACTAGCATTGAGGTTATCGATTAGTTGTACACAAAAGAAAATGATGATATTCACAGCATGTTTAAATGCAACAGTTGATCCGCCATTCTCAGTGGGACTATTGGAGCAGAATTAACAGTACAAAACATTTTGCCAAATGGTATTGTTTATTGTGACTCTCTATGCATGGTTGCCTCATCTATTCTAATAATACTTTTTACCCTTTTTGTCTTCAATGTCCGAGTGCATGTGTTCTGTTTCTTTGTCCTCAATGGCCACTCACACAGCAGCCTCACAGAGTGTGGAACTAAGGGTAACAAGCAGTAACTCGACCAGGGGTAAGGATTTAAGCCTGTATGCCATGCACCCTGGCCACCATGTTATCACCCCCCTAAAATTTCAACCCTTTCACTGTTGTACTAAACGAAAATATAATCAAAATTTATCCTATTCAATGATAGCACTATAGATGTTAAAACAGAGCTACATCCTTACACTATGTGCCCACCAAATGTGAAGGCCTTGGACATTCAGTAAATATGGAGAAATACTGAAGAATACTGACCATTCAGAATTCAAACAGCTTTTCAAAGGAGTCAAGATATATGGTCAACTAATGTTAGAGAGGATGTTGCAAGGAGGAAAGCATTGATGAAGAAGCAATGGAATTTCCTTATTTTACCTTGGCCATACCAGTGTTTATTTTGAAGCCTTGCTCTCGCTGGACCAAGTATATAGTCATACTTGATTTACCTTTGATCCTGGTGTTTTCACTCAAGTTGATGATCAAGACAGCAATGTAAGTGAGTTTAGTTGTAAATAACTGTAAGAAAAACATGTTCCACAAAGGCTGTTTCATCTTCCTTGTTCTCAGGTAGTCTGCAAAAAAAACCTCTTAAGTGAGCAATTTTCTTTTAATGTTTAGTTTGCATGAAGTGATGGATTTGGCAGTTGACTGAGCTTCATCAGCTTCAGTATCCCATCCCATTGTTGCTAGCTCTCCTACTGTTGTTGTAGTCCTACTAAGTTTAAGAGACATAGATTAGCTTGTTGCTAAAACAAGAAATAGCATGTTCAAATGAGATTCATCTCATTGTGGCTTTGTGGCTCATTTCTATGGTAATAAATAATAGCAAGAATTTAGTCAATACAAATGCTATCAAATAATGATTGATTTATCACTATTCTGGCCTTTGCTGAGATCAGGCATATCTTCACATAATATTGACTGATGAGGGTTAAAACAACTATGTTGGTGAACTAGGTGTAACTTCACCCAGGAAAGATAATACCCTAAACTCTGGTGGTCAAGCCTCTTGAGATTAGCTTAAAGTTTGTTCAGCTTTCATTTGATTGTCGTTAATAACAGTTTTTGTTTAAGCATCTATATGGAATTTTTCTCTGAAGTGCCAATATCAATGTTGTAGCTAGATGTCCAACAGGAATAAAATCGAATGGAAAAATATATTTGAAAGGCCGTTGCTATTTCCTTGTCAGTTCGCCTCTGGAGACTTGCTTCTTCATAACCTGTCTCGACACACTTGGGTCTTTCTTAGTGATTGGAGAGATTACCTCCTCCTTCGGCTAGCACAAGAATAGGTAGTCAGACATGCTGTATCTAAAAGCAATATGAAAAATATTTGTCTATGAGTGTGGATCATTTAGCAATTGTGTTTAGTAAGCACCTATTCTCAGTTTAGTGCCTGTTTTCTAGATGGTTGGGTAGAAGTGAAATGCTAAACAACCTGAGTTTATGCTAGACATTTTGGGGATTCATAGGGCCTACCCCAAGAACTATTTTGACCAATCTAGACACAGGGTTGGCACTGTAATATTTCTCTCAGTGCTCTTTCTGTCTGAACTTTTTTGAGTGTTCGCAGAAAAATTATCTAAAAAAACTCGGCACGATCAGTTCCCTTTTATGCCTACCAAACACATTCTATGGCTTAATACTGCCTTGTGTTCTTAATGGGTGTTCATAGGTCGGGGTATTGTTTGTGGCAGGCCTACACTCACATTGCTAGCCAAGAAACTGCACGAAGGCTAGTAACATTATAATTCTTAGTAAGCATGAATCAACTGTGTAGTGACTTTTCATTTTTGATGTGTGGGCACAAATTGATCTAGATCCCGACTAGTTCCAAAGATCTATGTAGCTTGATTTTATTTCAATACATTATGTACAGGTCTTGTCGGGGCCGGGACTGGATTAGGTCTCCTATTCACCAGTTGATAAGCTGCCATCAGCGATATCCTCAAGACAAGGTAGGGGCTAGTCTACCCAAGACTCGGTTAGAGATTAAACAACTTATCTTATGTCAAGAAAATAGGATATCTGCATCACTACTCATGGGGTGGCTTTAAATAATCTGTCCCCCTTTGGTCCTGCCTTTACCATATCACATGTGATGCTGTAATATATGACCAATTGGATCAGTCCACCTAAGCTTACAGTAAGGATTACTATATAAGGATATAATGATGGTGTTGTTATGAATAAAGGGAATAGGTGAATATGTACTGAAACGCGCCAGTATGTGTAAATTCTTTTTGTCTTGGCTCTTCTCTGTCTTGGCAACATGAGCACCAGTTCCCGGGATGACTGTCTTCAACCCATGGATTCCTCGACCAGTCTCCCGGGTGACTCTGCAGTTTCATGTAGGGCAGTCATCTGTCGCGGAATTGATTCTTCATGGCTTGTTGCTCTGTCATGAAGTTGGCGACATCCAGGAATGTCTCGGGTTTCCTTTCTCTGACATGGTTTGAATCCTCCAGTGAGTATAGAGGGAGAGAAATTTTCCTGTTGCCACTGTCTGGGCTGCCTCTTTTATTGTATTGCAGTATTCCATGAACGTCCCTGCCAAACTTAGTAATTCTCTTAGAATGTTTGTATCTGTATCACCATCTTTCCTTCAGAAGGACCAGAACTCTCGCTCGCAGGCTTCTTTGGAACGTCCGAGCACCTTCAGCAAGTCCACTTTAGGCAAATCATAGTCTACCTTGGCCTCCTCTGAGACAGATGTCATGTAAGCTATGAATGCAGTTCCCTTCAGTAGAGGTACCAGGCAGCTTTACCATTCATCCTTGCTGATCCCTGCAGTGGAGAGCGTGTCTCCAAACTTTCAGAAGTAGGATGCAGGCTGGTCCTTGTCTGTCTATGGAGCAATTTTATCTGCCAGCATCCTTTTTCTATCTCTGTCTCGTCAGCTGTCATCCAAGTGCTTCTAGTGATGCCACACTTCGTCATGGTATTCTTGCTGAAGCTTGAGTTGCATGGAGTTCTCTTTTGTACTGTTCCTCCTTTGCTTCGAATTGTCTGGTTCGGCGTTATTCTGCTTCTCTATGTTCAATCCTTCTGCTCTCCTCTTTCGCTTCCAGTTCTCTGGTTCGACATTCTTCTGCTTCTCTTTCTCTGGTTCGATGTTCTTCCATTTCTCTTTCTCTGGTTCAACGTTCTTACGCTTCTGTTTCTCTGGTTCGACATTCTTCCTCTTCTCTTTCTCTGGCTCGGCATTCTTCCTCTTCGTTCAATTCCTCTGTTCTCCTCCATAGTCAGGTTTAACACATGGATTGCCTCTAGTAGGTTGGGTAATTCTGTTATAGTCTTTGTCATAGATGGTCTATGGCTTGGCAAGCCCTTCTTGATATCGTGTCCTCAATGTCGGTCATCTGGACTTATTCACTTTGGAAGTATCTCCATTTTTTTCGCCTTGCTCTTCTGTCTGCTCTCTCAGGCTTATCGTTCGCCTTCCTCCTTGATGTCATTTCTTGCACAACACAGGGTCAAACACTCTTCTATAGTTTATGAAAGCAACACAATAGCTGTCTTACTAACCAGTCTACTTCGATGACAAAGTGAGAACCACAGCTTGCCACCAGATGTTAGAGCCTCCAACCACAAGAGACCAAACAGATACCAACCTTGGTAATTCACTGCCACCAGAGTCTCTCCCTAGCTTCTTCAAGCTAAACCCCAAGCTTGTCAAAAAAGTTTTAGATGTTAAGTAGCTTATATTAAAACAAGTCAAGTAGCAGAATATGAATATAGGATGAAACTGCCCGAAGCCTGGAGTGCAGAGGGGTTTAAATACCCTTTCAGCCAGGTTTTCACAGCTTATGGTGTTGATAACAGTGTGGGAGTAGTAGAATTACTTTATGTTCCTACAGGATGTATCTAAGAGTGTGAGATGATATCATGATTGTCCTATGTTTTGATAGTCTGAGGTCATGAGTTCTGATTGTCCTATGTGTTGATAGTCTGAGGTCATTAGTTCTAGCTCTATTTATAAATTCTATTTATAGTTTGATCTTTGCAGGGCTGCTCTGCAGCTAGTCAGGGCTGAGGCGCCTGACAGTTATTATTCAAGTGGACAGTCCCGAAATATCCAATGTATATAGCCACACTTGATACCTTTGGATGTGAGGAGTTCCTAATTTGTTAAGGAAGTTGACAGTTTATCTAATATCCAATTTAGCCACACTTGATAACTGTGTGTGTGTGAGGAGTTCCTAAGTTGCTAAGCAAGTGGAGCATGTCCCTAACATCCAACATAATCACATAACCTGTTAGAAATTCCTAAATTGTTAAGCAAGCAGACAGTCCACCTGATATCCAATATAGCCAGCCGTAACCTGTTGGCTATGTAAGAAGTTCCTAAGTTGCTAAACACGTAGACAGTCCACCTAATATTCAACATAGCCTTACTTGATAGCTGTTGGCTATAGCAACTTCTAAGGTCCATGCAGTGGATTATAAAGATGGTTAGTGCAATTAGCTGGGGCTGGAGAAGCTAGAAACAATTTAAAAAGTGTATATGGTTATGAAGGTCTATAGCATCATAGTAGCTACATAATTTTAAAAGTATTATTTTATGTGCATAGAAATATTTTGCCTAGGTGATCCCTTGTGGCACTAAAACATGCACTCAAAGTTCAGAGCTAAATTACATGATTGTGTGAGAACACGCTATAAGTTCAACATAAAATTATTTTAGATTTGTAGATAATGCTTCAATTGATTCAAGAAGTCACTAGGTGGTATGTTTGTAGATATCTGATAATGGAGACGGCTGATCTTTTTCAGTCTTGAGCTGCTTTAGGAGGTAGTTCAGGATAAATCTGCAAAGGTTCAAGAAAGGAGCACATTCCCCTATTGAGCTGTTTCATAGTCAGCATGATTGGGAGAAGACAACATTTGCATGACTCATTTTGAATGCACTCTTTTTCAAGGTTATGCGTGTATCTAAGCTAGGGTTTAACTAGCTGTTGCTAATTGGTTTAGCACACAATATTCAGCTACAATTACAAAGTATTTTTCTAGCTTTAGTTAGGCGCTACTTAAACATGCATGATACTAGCATTTTTTTCTATTCAATGATCAATCATTATTCCTGATAAAATCTAGAGCGTCTAGTCCAAACATCGAAAGACGGCCATTTCAAATTGATTATAGACAAGGTTATTGGCAATTAGTTGTACACAAAAGAGAATATAGCTTAATGCAAAGGTTGATCTAATTCACAGTTGGACTATTGGAGCACAATTCACAGTACAAAACATGAATAGCCAAATGATATTGTTTATTGTGACTCTCTATGCATGGTTGCCTCATCTATTCTAATATTACTCCTGGCCCTTTCTGTCTGTCAATGTCTGTGTGCATGTGTTCTGTTTCTTTGTCTGATGGTCACTCACACAGCAGACTCAAAGAGTGTGGGAACTAGGGGTAACGAGCATTAACTTGACCAGTTGAATAATAATATGACAACAACCTTCTTAAATCAATTTCAAATTGACGTTTTGACTAGATGCTCTAGCTTTCTTCAGGAATAATAAAATGCTAAGACTCACGTGAGCGGGTCTTATCATGTCATTATTCCAGATGAAAGCTAGAGCATCTAGTCAAAACTTGGAGAGAATACAATTTATAGAAGTTGTAATAAATAAATATAAAATAAAATATTTTAAAAAAATAATAATATTAATAATAAATAATAAAGTTGCTGCTGTTTTGGGGTCAGTCAGGAGTTGAACTTGTCATTAGCTTTTTTGTTATTTATTTTTGTATTTAGTTATGAAAAATTAAACAAATAAATTAAATTAATAAATAAACAAATAAACAAATGAACTATATAAATATTTATAATATTTTTTACTTCATAAAATAAACAAATAAACAAATAAACAAATAAACAAAAAACAAATAAACAAATAAACAAACAAACAACAAACAAACAAACAAAAAAAATTAATTGAAATAAATTAAATAAATAAATAAACAAATAAACAAAAACAAATAACAAAACAAATAAACAAAAAACAAATAAACAAACAAACAACAAACAACAAACAAACACAAAAAAACAACAATTAGATTAATTAATTGATTAATTAGTAAATTACTTAATTAATAAATAAATAAATAAGTACATTCCCGAGCTTCTCCCTTTTGTCCACTCAGTATACTGCTCGCCATCTTTACTCTCATGGGGTGATGAAGTGGTGCTGTCTTCAGAAGGGGTTCAGCAAGGCGACCCGCTGGGACCCCTCCTCTTTTGCCTGACTATTCAGAAACTGTGTGAAAAGCTGAGGTCAGAGTTCTGTGTTTTTTATCTGGATGATGGAACTCTGGGAGGCAACCGGGAAGATGTAATTTGTGATCTCAAGACCATCGAGGTTGAAGCAGGTGCTCTGGGCCTTGAGCTAAACAGAGGAAAGACAGAATTGATCTGTAAGGATCCTACCTCTCGTGGGATCGTCCTCATTGCTCTTCCAGGAGTTAGCATCATTAACCCAGAGAATGCCAATCTCTTGGGCTCTCCTATTGGAGGGTTACAATCAGTGGATGCATGTGTAAGGGAGAAGACAGAGCTGCTGCAGTTGATGGGTGATAGACTTTGTCATTTGCAATCACATGATGCTATCACATTGTTGCGTCACTCATTTGCGATCCCTAAGATGATGCACATTCTCCGCTCTGCTCCCTCTTTCTCTTCCAGTCATCTCACAGCCTATGACCACCTTCTCAAGTCAATCCTCAGCAATATCACTAATATAGATTTTCAGAACAATGACTCTTCTTGGCTACAGGCCACCCTTCCAGTGAACCCCATGGGGGTAATGGAATTAGGAGTGCGGTTCATCTTGCTCCCTCTGCCTTTTTGGCTTCTGCTGATGGATCGTCCAATCTTATTCACCATATCCTCCCCGTTCGATTTAGTGCTGTCCAGTACCCTGAGATTGAGGTTGCCCTTTCACTCTGGAGTGATGACCTTGTCTTGCCTCCTCCAGATCCGCCTGCTTCCCATCAGCAGAAATCGTGGGACATCCCTCGTATTTTGGAAAGGGCAGAGTCACTTTTGCGGAATGCTAGTGACCCCAAAACCAGAGCTCGTCTCCTCGCCGTGTCTGCATGTGAGTCAGGTGCCTGGCTTAATGCCCTGCCAATCTCCTCACTGGGTCTCCGAATGAGCGATGATGTAGTTCGAATAGCAGTTGGGCTACGTCTTGGAGCACCCCTGTGCCAGCCACACTCTTGTAGTTACTGTGGATCGGATGTCAACCAGTTTGGTACACATGGGTTGAGCTGTAGGCACAGTCAGGGAAGGCTTTCTCGCCATGGTGCTTTAAATGACATCATCCACCGGTCATTAACTGCTGCAAATGTCCCTTCCCGGCTGGAGCCCTCAGGTCTGCTTCGGTCCGATGGAAAGAGACCTGATGGCATGTCCATCATTCCATGGTCAAGTGGTAGACTCTTGGTATGGGATGCAACCTGCAGTGACACCTTTGCCCCATCCAACCTTTTGGCTGCAGTCACTGAGACTGGTGCAGTGGCAGCCCAGGCGGAGATTTTGAAGGGTGAACAGTACGCCCACCTGGACTCTGCATACAAGTTTGTACCTGTGGCGGTAGAGACGTGTGGATCCTTTGGGCCTCAAGCAAAGGCATTCTTAAGGGAGTTGGGACGCCGCCTGAGGTCAGTGACTTATGAGGAGGACTCCCATCAACATCTTCTTCAACGGATTTCTGTGGCTGTGCAGCGTGGGAATGCAGCCTCAGTAATGGGATCTTTGCCATCAGGGTTGGGGACGAGCCATTTCCCTAGTCATCGCATGAACTTTTTAACTTTTTAACTTGAGGTATGGTCTCTGTCATATGTAATTTTAATAAATTATTTATAATAAAAAATAAAATAAAAAATAAATAAATAAATAAATCTACGTATGAGTGATGACACCATCAGGATAGCAGTTGGCCTCCGCCTGGGAGCTCCCCTGTGCAGACCCCACACCTGTCATCACTGTGGTGTTGCCGTGGACAGCCTGGGCTTACATGGTCTAAGCTGTCGCAGAAGTGAAGGCCGTCACCACCGTCATGCTGCAATGAATGATATTGTCCACAGGGCACTCGCCTCAGCCAAAGTGCCTTCTCAGCTGGAGCCTTCTGGTCTTTATCGCTCGGATGGAAAGCGACCAGATGGCGTAACAGTGGTGCCGTGGATGAGAGGAAGTTGCTAGTATGGGACGCGACATGCCCTGATACGTTTGCCCATTCATATGCTTCCAATGCCACCAGTAAGGCAGGGGCAGTTGCAGCTTTGGCAGAGAAGAAGAAGAAGGCCAAATATTCCCATCTGGACCCATCCCATGTCTTCAGCCCTATTGCCATCGAGACTTCTGGGGTTTTCGGTCCCATGACTCTGACACTCCTGAAAGATCTTGGCCGCCGACTAGCCCGGATTACGGGTCAGGAGAGTTCTACCACCTTCCTCATCCAGAGGCTGTACAACGTGGTAATGCGGCCTCAGTGTTGGGATCGGCTGATATGTCAACCGCTACTGACTTCAACTAATATCATTACTTCAACTTATATAAATTAATTGTATAACTATCAATTGATTATTATATAACTAGCATGTGCTAAAAAATAAATAATAATAATAAATAAGCAAACAAACAAACAAACAAACAAACAAGCAAACAAACAAATAAATAAATAAACAAATAAATAAATGCTGAATCCTCTTTCACTGTGGTGACTAGAAGCTAAATAAGTAAATAAATAAGTAAATAAATAATCTCTGCTACACTGACAGAGGCAATGAGGACACTAAAAAGAAGGGTACTATAGTAGTGATTCCTTATGAGCACGGATATTATTAGGCACTATAACATGACTAACTAGGCAAGTATGGTGCAGAAAATCATTTTATCCAGTTGCAAAGAAAATTGAGTTTCAGTGTGCATGCTTGCCTCTTCGTCACATTTTAGCGCCCAAGGAACACATATATTTTATGGAGTAGTGCTTTATGTAACCACAAATAACACTTTCAACTGGTTAACACTTTCAACTCATTAGCACTTTCCAAACTAGAACCACCAGTTTAGGCACTCAGATCTTAAGGTCCCTCCAATTTCGCTGCATGTAAATTTGGCAGAGTTAAATCTATGCAAAATAAATTAATATCGAAGGAAATCACAGAGAGTAATCTATCACTAGAGAGAGCTATATATCTAGTTTATAGTGAAGTGTGCAGAGTCTATGGAGCTCCAAACCCGTAGTAACAAGATTTTGTTAGTGTTTCTATTTTATCATTTACACTCCTTTTCACATTAACTTATGTCCGCTTTAAAAATGTGTAAAAATTCTCTTGACAATCAATTTTTAGTGTTTGCTCTATCCATTACAGTTGTTATAGTCTTTTAAGACTTGATGCTGGAAAGTAGCAAGTTTGAGGGGTGATTTCACTTCACAATCTAACCAGGAGTTTAAAAAAACACATGTATGGCAAAACAAAAATGCCATCAGGACGCATACTGCAATGGCTACAATTTGTTGTATTAATCAGGCCAATATGTGTAAAAATACTATGACACTTTATAATAAAACCATTTGGTCAGACGTGGTCAGACCCTCTCCCAACTTTTTCTAAAGGAAGTAGGCAGCTTTACCTGATAGCCAATGAAGAGGAGATATTTGATACTTGTGGGCTCGTAAGCAGTCCCTATGTTGCTAAGCAAGTTGGTAGTCCATAATACCAAATCTAACCTGTTCACTCTCTAAAAAATTCCTAAGTTATTATGCAAGTGGAGAGTTCCCAAGTATCCAATGTAGCCACACTTGATACCTTTGGATTTGAGGAGTTCCTAATTTGTTAAGAAAGTTGACAGTTTATATAGTGTCCACACTTGATACCTGTGGAGTTCCTAAGTGGTTAAGCAAGTGGAGGGTCTCCCTAACATCCAACATAACCACACGTAACCTGTTAAATTTCTAAAAAATTCCTAAGTTGTTAAGCAGTGGACAGTCCACCTGATATCCTACATTATCATACTTGATAGCTGTGGGCTATGGGAGAAGCTCCTAATGAGTTTGATTTTTTTTAATTTGTTTACAAATACCTACTAATGTTATAAGTGTATTTCTCTATTGGGATGGCTTTGTTCCAAATGCTAGAATTAGTTCTGCTGTTATATGTAATTAGCTACTTGTAATCAGGTTTTCTTATCCGGCTGAAGGTTGTGAGGAACTGCACAGTGGCAATGACCTTGGCACTACCATGCCAATATTAGAATAGATTTCCAGACATGTTTACCTTATCTGGTTAATTACCTCCTCTTGGATGTGGCAGAGATTGATCCAGGAAAGAGCAGAATCCAGGAAAGGACAATATCCAGGCTGTCTGAAACCTTCCCCCCCTTTCACTATTTAAGCTATTATAAAATTGCACTAGAGAAAACCAATGAAAAACAAACACGAATCCATGGGTGCATGATCTACATTTCACATGCTGCATATTCACGCAGGCTTCTAATTGGATCCACCCCCATAACTGGGTAGATCAACAAATTCCATCCATTTAAAGCACACCCTCATGTTTTGTCTAAGGATATAGCAGAACATCTGGCTGGCCATGCGTGCCTAAACCAAATCCTGTGATATTTTGTTGGAAGCTTCTTCTCCCCCTCTCACTCGTAGTTTTGAGTGTAATAGTGTATGCTTATTTTTACATGGCAAACCCAGCTTTGGTTTTCACATTTCCACGTTGGTGTAGCTATTCTAGCTATTGAGAACATGGCTAGCTCTGCTCTCTGCCATTGCAGCAGTAAGTGCTCTCCAGTGTGCTATGGAGATACTGTATTATTCTACCTCTCACCTGAAGGGGACAGCAATGGAAACAAATCTGGCTACTGTCTGGGGTAAGGTTGTATATTGCTCTATATTATCAATGAAATGATGACCTTGTGACAATATGTCATAGTTTGAAGGAATCAGTGATAGTTTATCCAGCTTTGAAAGAACAACCAATGGTTCCAAATATTCAATGTAAGTAGTATGAATAGTTTAAACTTACAGCCAACATCCTCACTCTCACATTTATTAGCTAGGATTGCAGCTATATCCCCTTAACCATCTTCTCAAATAGCTGTAGGTTAGAGTCAAGGAAATAATGTCATATTAATAGGAGAATATTATTATTAAGACTACTTCAAAAATAGATTGGTCAACTATTTTACCTTTAGGAATTCGGTAGCTTCAACATATACACTAAAGATAATAATTCTTATATAAATGTAGGTGGACTTGATGCTAAAGTTTTAACAAACGTTATGCACAACTTCTGCCCCAGTACTTTTTTATTATCCTCAATTATAGTTTCAAAATATAATCACTCAATTAGTTGCAGTTAATGTAGACAAAATCTTTGGAATGCTATATGCATTTATATTACAACACAGCAAAGAATTGACTCTGGAATGCCTTTTTTCAATAGTTGCAATACACAACATACACACTTGTACAGCTTATTTTCTGCAGAGAGCATGCAGAAATAGCAGTGAAAGCCCTGGAGTATTTATGATCTTCAGGTATATATTAAAAAATAAAAATAGATCTAAAAAAAGGCTCTACAACATCATGAAGTCAGCAGGGTCACTAGAACAATGCAATCGATGATGCCACCATGAATATAAAACACTAGAACTTTGATTACCTTCCTACATGTACTATGGGGAACTAGTCAAAGAAGGACACAGTTACCTAGATGCAGGAAGAAGCATACTGATATTATAGAACCCAAAAGGTGTAGAATAAGTATACCATACAATTATGACAAAACTCTGCAGCTGTTACCTTCAAAATAGTGGCTGCTCAAGATTATAGAGCTGCAGAGAAGTTCAGAAAACTAGGTGAGTGAATAAAATGTATAATAGAGAGTTCTTTATAATATT